>CM076579.1:2741610-3341610 GCA_034641835.2 Pinus albicaulis
TTTCTATAGACGTCGGTATAGCGACGGTTTCGGGCGGGATGGAAAAAATTTGGGAAAATTTCCGACATTTGGTCAAAAGCGTCGGAAACAGGTGTCGGAATTTCCGCCAAATGTAGTAGTGTTATTTGACACCTTCAAAGAGCTTGGATCAACTCCAATACCATGTTGGAATTTTTGAATATTCCAAACACACAGGGAGAATAAAATTCTCCTCTTTTAACACAGAGAAATACTGAATAGAGATGGGATAAAACTCTTTCTATTTCATCAACAAACTAAAAATATTACAAATTTCTTCCACAGAAGTGGGATTACAAAATAATTGACTGCTACAGACGCAGTGCTCTCAAAAAAGAAAACTTCTCTCTGCCTCACAAAACGCACAAAGCAATGCTCTCTGGTCTTACTGTGTTTTTCTCTGCCTGCGGGCTTTTCATTACACAACAATATACACATACAATAAGCCTACAAGATTTTTTTTGCTTTTATATGGCGCGGCACTATATATAAAAAAAACATAAAACAAAAGAAATAAACAAAAAAGACTTTAATACTATGCCGCATGAAACTTTAGACAAACTTTAATAAACCTTGTGGGCCCGAACTTGATATCGGCGCATCGACGGTCGGTGCCTCAGATGATTTGTGGACAGACCTTTGGACTTGGTGCTTGCGATATGTGATGGACCCACAGCAGATATCACATCGTTGCATCGGTGAAAGATCTTTGCGAAGGGTGGAATGGTTAAGCAGAAAAAACTTGCGATGAGAAATTGCGATGGTGGTAGGGACCACATCGCATCACAGTGGATTATCGGAAACATAACATATGGCGGAAACCCTTGGTGAATGCAATTGCGATGTGCAATATCGCATCGTAACTTATATATCGGCAGTAACATTGCGGAAGGGCATAATACTTGATCATTTGCAATATGCAATGTGTGCTATCGCACCGTCGCATCGCTCCCGAAATTCATATCAACAAGACACTAAAATATAGCTTTGGCGATGGGCGATGAAGTGGGGACCACAGATGATGTGGCCCATTCAAGAATTAAAATCTTTGGCGCATTTAAACAAAAATCTGATTGGTTGTTGAGGGCTTAAAGGCCCGAAATTACTATTCTTTAATAAAACTGTTGTTGCGTGGCTTGGACCACAAATTCTTCAATTTCTCCTGCAAAATAGGCTATGGCCTATATCAAAATTCTATTTCTTCTCTGCAATGGTGGCTGCGGCCATAACCAAATTAAATTCATCCCTACGGTTTATCCATTCCTCTTGAATGCACAGTGTTATGCACGCATTATCCTCTGTCCCTTTGTTGTACTTTGTTTCTACCTGCACGAGGTACCCAGGTGACTTTAACATTTTCAACATGTCCAGAGCAAAGCGAAAAAGCTTGTACCAAGTGAAAAGGGTGTGACCTACACTCTGGGTCGCGGCCGTAGAGGAACCAGGTTCCATTTCTGGGTTAAACCATCCGTCTTTACATGCTAATTCTCTAAAAATGTGATTGAAAAATTAGTTACCAAATGTAATATTCTTAATTCTTTTTCGCCTAATATTCATGACACAAAGCCATAAAAATAGAGAGAAAAAACCTTACTATGCTGGTCGATCCAATGACCAAAACACAATATAGGTCCAGTCTAAAGGTATGAGTATGCTCTCATTATTTCTTGGAGTGAGTGGGCATCCTGCAAGTAGAAAACAAAGTCCATGATGTCGATAACATAAACCCTACGGAGAAGGAAGGCTGTGAAAATACAGAGGGCGTGAGGAAAATTGAAATGGGCAGAGGAGGAGATGGTCATGGTGATGATTTCAGATTTTATACATTGGAAAGGGTGTAAGAGTTTCCAACGTAGCCTCGTATAGTAGGATGTGTGAACGGGGGAGGAAGGTGAGACTTGTGATTGTGTAGATGGGAAAAGGGTTGAAGACATAATGGTTGGGCAGGAAATATGATTGTATCATGGGTCATGGTTCCAGGAGCTGAAAATGTTTATAGCGATTTTAGATGACGAGGCTTTGAATTTGGATCGAAGATCATTTAGACTCATTCCATTGGTCGCAGGGGGAGTAGCAGCCACCAGCCGCCATGATGAGGTCTGGAAAGCCATAGGAAGAGAGACCAGCCAGAGATTAGAGGGTCGTTAAACAGAGTAGTCTACCCAAGCAGCGTTTTAACCCGGAAACACTGCCCATCGGAAAACATTTCTTGCCCGTCCGCCGAGACCTGACATCCTTTTCACGTCCCCGATTGCGCTTGGGATTACCGCGTGGCCCTGTCAGAGTTGAAAACATAACTGCATTCATCACTTTTTCAGACCCCTCCATCGCCATTAAACATAATGATACATCGCGCGCCCAACTGAGCTGAAATTCAAATTTAACCCGCCCGAGCTGAAATTCAAATTTTTATGTGAAATTCAAATTTAACCCGACCCAAACAACCCTCAAACAACTCTAAACCCTTGAGAACATATTCAACTCCATGAGCTAGATAAGCTACATCGTCCTCAGATAAATCATTCCAAACATAGCCATTTTTATAGCTCCTGCATGCAATACAAAAAGCATATTAAGATGAGAAAGTGACCTGTCCCTTGGAATTTTACAGAAGTTGTCCATTTAGTTTCTTCGTATATTGAGAAATCGCATTTAATTACTCTAGTGATAGATCTGTGAGAGAAAATCTATCATTATTGTAATGCTTTGATTCAAGTGGGTGCCTCATATGTACAAGCACAATTAATTCAAAAAATTAGGTAATACATCTTCAATTTCCTTTGTCGCCTCTATTTTCGCAGCTTTTAAAGAGGTTGCAAAAAGTGGTCAGCTTATAAATTTTGATAATTTTTGTGGGTTTTAGCACATGAATCATGATTTTTATTCTTGTGTTTCTCATCACATAATAAATAAATGTATCTTCACTTGTGTAAACCAAAATCAAGAAAAGATAAACCACTTTAATGAACAGAGCCCCAAAACATGGAATGAAAAACACACCTACAAAAGATAACCAGCTTTCTACTGATTTCTTCTCAAAATAGTCATAATTGTAGAATGGAAAAACTACATGAGAAGTATAAAAAAATAATTATAGAGCTTCCCATTTCCACTCCTTACTGCAACATGCATGTCACAATCCACCTAGCAGTTAGAAATGCCTGATTATTTCTATGAACCCTAGACTGTTGCAACAACACATTGTGTGCTTCCAGAGTGAAGGTTCTAGGCACAGTTGTTCGGTTGTTGTCAGGAGAAAATCAATGCCAAAGTATTGATGTATTATTAATATAATGTTTATAAATAGCAAAGTCGTGACCACAGTAAGAGTTAACATTCCAGCCACACAAGCCCAAAAGACTAACAGATTCACACCACAATGGACAATTTTCTACAAAACAATACAAAAGAACTCAACTGAATTTTTTTTCAGTAACTGTTGCCTCACATAGTTTGTTCTCTCAGATAAAAAAATTGTTTTCAAATAGCAATGATATGATTCAACAACATTGTTGGTCTCCTGATTTGCATGAGGAAACTCCCGACAACCTTTCACCCACATCCCTAACTACAAAAAGAATTAATTTAGTCTAAATATATCACTTTTATAGAAGACAAACATGGATACAATACAAAGAGTTTGTTTACTTACGAACCTTATCTCCAACAACCCAATTCTCGTGGAAATAGTCTAAGAACTTCTTTTCATCTCCAAATTTGATAAAAAAATTGATTGATTGCATCATCCACTTCAGTATTGAGAGTGTGTTTCATGATAGAACCTAACTCACTAAATATATTATTGGATTTTATGGAATTAGTGGCCAACCGATTCACGTTTTTTAACCAAGCCCTTCATACATGCCAAACACATAAGATAACATCACAACCTGTGATCCTCCTGCCATATTCAATGCATTTTAGTGCAAACATTTTAAAATAAATGAAATTTTTATTATATGATGTCAATATTTAAGTTACCTCAAGGCAACGATTTCAGCCAATGCATCATCGACCATGAATGCATTGACTTTCCAATCAGAACAGATTTGGAAACACCTGTTCATGAGCTTCTCCAACCATAGTGAAATATCATCTGATATGTTTCGTGATGCCACGACCCATGCAACTGGTACCTTGCTTTGTTGTTCATCAAAAGCCACAAGTGTATACAACTCATATTGTCATATTCAACATTACATAAAGTCAAATACATGGTATTAATCATATTTAATGTCTACAACTTAAATACGCATATTCAATTAATCATTGCTATCCAACTTACCCCATGTTTATTTGTATTAAATGTTGAATCCATTGCTATTAAGCTATTGTGTGATAGCTTGACCATTGTCTCCAACATCCACTTTGTTTGAATCCCTATTATAAAAGGGACCTCCACACCATTGGGTTTTTGGTAAAAGAAAAAATCTTCTTGTTGCTTTTGATACCAAAGGTTTACACTCATTTCATCCTTTTTGTGGAGTTGATAATTTCCCTTTGCCAACCTGTTATATATGTTTACAATATCTTTCCTACATAAGAAGAAGTCTCTATCCCGAGTTGTCGCATCCATGTCAACATGTCTCTTAATGTGGGTTTTATACACCATATCAATAGGCACTCCAAAAAAAAAACAACTCTCGACATAAGTAACGATGTCCCTTGAAAGCCTTGGCCTATGCAAGGCCCTAGCCTCACCTGAATTTTCATGTTGTCCATGACAAGGCCAACCTTCCCCATATTCATGTTCGTACATATTGAAAGTTAGTATTGCTATATGAGGACTTTCATTCATAACTTTCACAATAAAGTGGCATTGACAACCCCTCTTCTACGCAAATGAGGTTCTTTGTTTAGTTGAAGGCTCTCTTCTTTTATCCTCTGGTCCAAATGAGTAATAATATCTACACGAAAATTCTTTAAATGTCAATACATACAAAGAATGACAACTTTTGTTTTAAAGGACCTAAACAATGAATTTTGAAATACTTACATGTCATATTGTGATGCAGCAGTAGCTCTTTGTCTTGGTTCTATTTTATTCTTCCATATGAAATTACATGGAGCAATATGATTTTCTTCCTCCCCTTTGATAAATTCAAAAACTCTTTCTGAAGGGATTAAAGCAACGCGATCAATGTTGTTGTTATTTCGTTTTATTTCAGTCCAAACTAAGTCTTTACTAGAAAAGGTCATCTTGTCTTTGAGGTCCTACACCTGAGGATCCATGATATGCTCCCATTTTTCTCGCTTGCCCATTTTGAACTATTCTTGTTAGAAAATATGCAAACACATCAGAGAAATATCCTATACAAAAACATGTTAGCAACAAATATATTCATTCTAGAGCATAACAAAAAAATAAAATTGATGATCCAAAGTTGACCATTCTTCATTGTTAACTATAAGTTATAGTTTCATGTCTATATACACTTGCCACATGACTGAGTTAGATTTAGTGAGCAGTTCTCTCTCACATGTATGTTATGTTCACTAAATGTAACTCAGTCATTGAGGTCCAAAAGGTTGTTGGTTAAGGGGAATGTATAGGCATTATTTTATTTTTCTTAAAGTTTTCGTTTATGGGTTGAGAAATAAAGTTTAGAAATAGAATTAAGGATTAATGGTTAAAAATAATGGTCTTTATATAGCTGATTTAACCCTCAAAATGGTCTTTATATACTTTATTTAACCACTCAAAAATATCTTTGCCAGCACATAATCAATAAAATAAAGGCCCAAAAAATAAACAAATGTGAACAATAGTGTTTTATTATTAAGTTTTTCATGAACTAAAATGTTTCATTGTTAAATTTTTCATGGCCTATCATCAACACTCAAGATTGGTTGCCTCTTTTAAAAGCCTCATGTTTCATGTGTTCTCTAAAATAATCCTCCATTCAAAAAACTTATGAAAGGTAAAGTAAGAAGGCTTCAAGTTCTCAATGGTGAATTTTTTTCTTGTCCATATAGATGCCTTGGTTGTCATCGAATAACTAATTTTCGATCCAGCAATTTAATAAGGGATTCACCTGTACTTTGTGAAAAAAAAAAGTTGAGAAACTTTTTGTAAGTCGAAGGAACCCAACAATTTAAGAGATTCACCTATATTCTGCAACAAAAGTGGGTAGAGAAACTTGTTGCAGGCCAGAAGGGCCCAACAATATAATAAGGGATTCACCTATATTGTTCAACAAAAGAGCATGAAGAATCTTGTTCTAGGTCGGAAATACCCAACTAAGTGTAAACCCTCACTGACACAAACCCAACTAAGAGAAGTGCCAATGATGTCCTTCGATATTAATTGATCTAAGCTCTCTATTTTATGGGAAGCAAGCCCAAAATATTTGAAGAATAAATGTGATTCTATTCTATGAAACCAATCCTATGCTATAAAACATGGTTATTATATGTAATTTATATCTTTCTTGATGTAGTATAGTTTAGGGATTTAGTACACTAAGTGTTATTTTAGTTATATGCACCCTTAGTTGCTATATAAATGAAAACTTCTAAATATTTGAGTATAAATTGTTTAGATTCATATCAATGTAGATGAATACATATTTTTTTATTTTACTTTTAAATTTCAATATTTATTAATTTTTTGTCACTTTTTTGTTTTTATGGTTCATTAGTTCAATAAAAAATTATATTTTGATAATATTAAGGAGTACATATGGCCAAAAACATATTTTCCTTTCAATAGAAAAAACCTAAATTTGGTTGTGGGAGGTGATTTGATCTTGACATTGAATAAGGGTGGCGTGAGTGGATCCTCACCCTAACTAGATTTATTAGAAGAGTTCTTTTTAGATGGGTTTGAATTGCAAGATTAGGTTGGTGTGAAGCCCATCAAACAAAATCCCATGGGTTAAAAATAGGTTTGGAGACGTAATGATCTCTAAGATCCACTACCAATTAATGATTTTCCACACACTCCTTGATAAATTTACTAATTTTTTGTTTGTATCATTAGCCTATTTATTTGACTTTTAGTTCTAGAAAGGATGATTCCAAATCCCATTCAAATACAACCATTGTTGGATTAAGGAAGATGATTTCAATATTATTGTAAATTTCACCGAGTAAAATTTAGAAAAGGATTGTGATATATGAACAATTAAACATACATAGTTATCTCATGGAAGAATGAAAGGATAAAGAAGAGGGATAGGTCTTCGAAATACATGGAAGGGAAATTATCAAAAATGAGTTATGAAAATTTTAAAGGTTTTTTCAAGGAGACACATTTTTGAAATTTCCCATAAAATTTAAGGAAATCTCCATGTTTGCTCAAATGGTGAGTGGAATTGAAAATGAGGCTCTATTTAAGAAATTTACAAAGGAGGAATTACAATCCTATAAGCTTGCTCCAAAGGAAATATCACGGTTGAAATCGATCCCTAGTGGAAATATTGAGCTATTGTGTGACATGATTGTACAAGAGGTGCGTGGCCTTATGGGATATGACCATTTTATGGCTTATAAATTTCATGATGATGATCATGGTGAGGTGATATCCGAGATTAGAAGATATGATTTAGGTACTGCAGTTTGTGGAATTGTCGTGGTGAGAATTAATTCAAAAGAATTTTTGTTTTGGTTCAGATCCCATACTGCAAAAGAAATCAAATGGGGAGGTGCCAATCATGACCTGCAGGACAGAGATGACAGTAAGAAAATGCATCCACGATCTTCATTTAATGCTATAGGTTTTTACACAACTCAAAAACTATCACGAAGGAGATGATAGAAGAATCCCCTAAAATTGTTTTCAATCGTTTCTTTGCTCCCTAAAATATTCGAAGTCTGAATTAGACAGTTAAAGCGAAGTTTGTTTTTTCCCTGAAAGAAAAACAAATCCAATTTTGGACATGATACAGACCAAAATCCAATGAAAGCAAGTTATAAAGCTAACAAAATGCACTTTCTCCCCTGTTTCTTGCTTACAATGATTTTTAAATACAACTGGATTTTTCATAACTGGAATGGTGAAATTTGTTGTTGGGATTACTTATTGCTGAGGTTTTAATGCCTTCTACATCAATATATAACATCTACATCTTATCCTTAATTTAACTCCTCTCAAGTGTGTTGGGACTCTACAGCCTATTTCAATCACATTTCAAGATTTTTCAATTGAATTTGACTTGTCCAGTTGCAGCAAGGCCTCATGAAAAATGACGCATTTTTGGGCTAGTGACCCTGCTTCGTTTGATAGGAATGGGCTGACAAGAAGAGCATTGGTGAGAAATACTTTCATTGGAAAAGTGATCGGGAGACGAGCACTGAATTGACGTGAGAAAGTAATACCAAAAAGGAAGTTGTCGAACTAACAGGGTTGTCAAGGGCCGAAAACCATGGATGAAAACTTCAATTGAGAGAAGATACAAGCCAATTCATAATTTTAAGAGTGGATAGGATTCAAAAGGAAGGAAAATTACTCGTTGGGTGCAAGAGTGTCTGCAAACCTCTGTCTATTTTTTTCTTCTTTTGTGCTGCTATTGTGCTCTGTTCCAAGCTCTACTCCACTGTGCAATGGCTCTGTGAAACTGCGCTCTGTTTCCATTTTGGAAAGATAGCGAGCGACGTAAAGTCACTCACTTACCTACCACCCTAACAATTAAAGACGCAGACACCTACCTGCCACCCTAACCCATTAACTGCTCACCGTAACTTTGACAGAGTAGTGAAGTAGTGATGTGGTGATCCCCAGGCGAAATCAGCGACGGGCAAGAAAAGATAAAATAGCACACACACACTCAATATATTCTATATTCTGAATGAAGGAAATTACACACATATTTATACAAGCAATAGTCTCAAGATAGGAATTCTATCTTAGACGTACAGTATTTTGGTTGAGAGATTCTCTCAACCACACACTAAACTAGGAGAAACTATATTCTAGCTAATTCCTATTATGTAGGAACAAACTCCTCAAATGGAGAATTACAACCATAGACAAGTAGGAATTAACTATTTCTAACTCCCCCCCTTAATGACTACTTGTCATGATAGTGATTCACAAAGTCTGGTTGTGTTCAAACATAACAAAGAATATGTCGACGTCCATATAAAAGAGCAACCATCCACCGGAATGCATGGGTACCAACCACTGCAACCGCTAGTCCTGTAGGATGTCCTTCACATACATGATTCTGTCGACCGTTATCGCTACATATATGTACCTGCAAATCCACCACCATCAGGCGAATTGCATGTGCAGAACCTCCAAAATACAATCTGCCTCTCTCGGACAGATCCACAACTTCTCTGATCTTCTCCTCTCGCAAACCGTCAAGCGAAGTTGAGGCTTCTCGCGGATCTTCCAATCTGCCTCTCCCAGATAGATCCATAACTTCTTCGATCTGCTTCTGTGGAAATCGTCAAACGAAGATGAGGCTTCCCGCAGATCCCCATGAAGTTGAGTTGGCATCTTCCTGAATAAAAAATTGTGCGCTTCCGCGCCATTCCCATGATTTGGCGCATTGGCACGAGTATGTACTGAACAGTTGTGCCAATTGTACTTCTCAGCACAACTGTCAGCTAAGAAAGCATGCCAGCCCCCTTCTTCTCAGAGATTGATGAATCATCTAAGACTAGCCAGGTGTTACTGCAGTCCACCTGCTCAAATTGATCACAAAGCTCTGCTGAGCACACAGCTCTCATGCACACGTGGCCACTCGTGTACATTCGGCCACAAAGGCACCTCAAGCCACAAAGGCAACCAGCCACAAAGGATCTATAGATGGTTTCTGGATCACCACCAACCATCACTTTATAGTGACAAAAGATGGTTTTAGGCTGACCATAAACCATTACAAAGTGGTTTTAAGATCACCACGAACTTTCAGATGCCTTTAAAAATCTTACATTTCATTCCACATTTTGGAGTTTCTGGGTACATGCAATGACCATTACAACAACTGGACTTGTTTATAACATGCTAGGGAGTCTATTCCACAAACTACACTAACTCAAACAAACATCTATTTTTCTATCCACCATAAATGTTGTTGCTGCTGCTTTACCTCATCTGTTCATTGTTCACATCTTGGGCATCCTTGTCTGTTCAAATAACTTCTTGGAAATCCACGTTTCACCTGTCATTTGTTAGAGAAGCTAATTCTAACAAAATAATTTTACCTTCATTGAGTTAGCTAGGCTCAATAAGGCTCAATAATCTTTAAACATGATTCCAAGAAACTAAATAAAACATGAACTCTTCACATTAATTTCTTTTTCTGCCCAAAGCATACCAGTAACCATTCCAATGATACCTGTGAGGGGTCCACTAATAAAGAAACTGAAACATAGGCACTCACAGCCACACGAAGAGAACACAATTTTCCCTTCAAGAACATTGGTCCAATCCTCCATCGCATTTCAGTATCCAATTCTCCCGGCATCACAACATACTGCCACTTCCCATACTCACAGTATCAAGGCTAGTCACTATTTTCAAGAATACTGCCTCATGCTTGCTGACAATCTGCAACATGATCTCGATCATCCTCCAATCTCTGATGTAGCTCCAATTGATGTCGTTTTCACTGTCATGTGTTCATCATTTCCTGCAAATTTTCTTAGTGTTGGAATGACCAGTTCCAACACATACTCAGAATTGTGACAATAGTTGGTCATAATACTGTCACTTAAATTACAACCAATTTCAATATCATGACAGTTAATCAATACATTAAAAAACATCATCAGATAATTAAAAAATACATTTCGACAATAGCATAAACTTCTCTATATATCGAGTAGCTCCAACACCCAAGAAGTCTTCAACACAATGGCCACACAAACTCTCTGCAATCTTGATTCCAAGGAGTTCATCTTCATATATGAATGAAGCACAACCTCCATTAATTGAACAATCTTCACCAGATGATACTCACCGTTTTTTTCTGCCTCTCCTCCATTGACAACGACCTCCATATCTCCGCCCCCGTACACCGCTTCCACCAGCGCCAATATTTTTAGTGATACAAAGAGCAGTGAACCCATAAAACTATTCATACACTGGCGTTTCAATCTCAAATCCACAAAAAAGCTGCCGACCTTAATAATTATTTTTCTGCAGGGCACGCTCTTGATATTTATCACGGAAAGAAATATTCTCTTTATGGTGATACGTAGCACTGTCATCAAAAATTGAGTTTAACATCTTCATCGCCATCGAGTTCCCTCTCCTTGGAAGCATTAGCCATCAACTCGTCAAACTTGTCAGCTTTCGTGTTCAACTTTGGCTTTCTGGATGGGCCTTTCCCTTGTTTCAACTTCTGTTTCAACAGTATTACGTTGCTCTCACTGAGGTAACAGAGCCGATTTTTTCCACATTCAGAACTATGTCGTCCACGTCCTTTGTGTTAGTGGGCCACACTTGGCCGAAGCTAACCCACACGAATGTATACCACTCCTGCGATGCACTTCATAGAACATCTATCTCATCTAGCAACTCAGTAAAGGAGGGATCACTTTCAATGCTTGACTTACAGTTTTCTTCAAGGAGGCATTGAATTGAAGACAACTTCAAACCACTAGCCTTGTGGAGCTGATTGACCCTTGTTATTGAACTCATCTTTGATTTCATCCCAAATATCATGAGGAGGCTTCGTACTTGGGTGCCTGTTGGTAGTTGCAGAGGTATAAGACCAGTTTATGCCCCTTGGATCTATGCACACCTTCCATGCTATTGAATCACATCTCCTTCTGACTAACTGGATATTTTCTACCCACGGAGAAAGATGCTCGTAGATTTTCAACACAAGTATAAAATATTTCCACGATGACCACACTGCAAGGCCCAGAAAAATCTTTGTTTTAGAAATAATATTACCTTCCTCCAGATCCTCTGTCATTTCCAGGTATTCTGCTGCGCATCTTATAGCAGCTATGTTCATTGCAGTTAGGTTGATTGATATTCCATAGCAGAATTTGGCTACTAATTCGAATGATTGACTTACAGTTTTGTTACAATATCCGTAAAAGTGGCAAGGTGTCTCTTTCATTCACGATCTGCAGATTTGAATAATAGAACACGTATCCAGTAGCTGCTCCGAGTGGACAGACCAGCGTCCACAACCCTCAGTAGCCTTAACTAGCCTTCGCTCAATATTTGGCAGCGCATTTCTGATATGTGATCCGTCCATCACCACAACGCCTCCGTCCACCATTGCAACAAAGATCAGCAATTAGACCGCCACCACAGATCATTCGCCATAAGTTTTCATGCAAGCGTCCGATTGTTCGTCATCGTCCCTCTATTGCTTCAAACCCAGATTGCCGGTACAGCGAAATGATCTGATGAAAAGCTTACTGCCACAGCCTCTTGAATTCAGAGATCTGCTCTTCTGTAAGCTGCTCAACGATTCTTCTCGCCTCCATCGCTGAAGAATATTACCCAACCAATCGATCAGTAAAATGATTGCGTAGCCTCACTATGCTCAAAGCTTCTCCAATCCCCAAATCGCAGCACACAACCGCTCAGTCAATTCACGCAGACGGCACACTTCAATCCACGCGCACTCCTCTATGCACTAAGATCTCCTCCGTAGCTCGTATCTATTCCACTAAACTTCCACAGATCACTTCGATGGACAAACAAACTTAACACTAATATAAATGATTTATTTTCCTATGCCCAGGAAGGGGCCAGAGGCCCTTATGGGCTCTGAAGCTCTGATACCAAGATAAAATAGCACACACACACTCAATATATTCTATATTCTGAATGAAGGAAATTACACACATATTTATACAAGCAATAGTCTCAAGATAGGAATTCTATCTTAGACGTACAGTAGTGTGGTTGAGAGATTCTCTCAACCACACACTAAACTAGGAGAAACTATATTCTAGCTATTTCCTATTATGTAGGAACAAACTCCTAAAATGGAGAATTACAACCATAGACAAGTAGGAATTAATTATTTCTAACTAGAAATGTTTTCTGATGGGCAGCGTTTCCGGGTTAAAACGATGCCTGGGTAGAATACTGCTCGTTAAACTCATTCCATTGGTCGCAGAGTGAGGAGTAGCCGCCATGATGATGCCCGAGACCCAACCTTTTTGTGCACTAATATCAACATCAAAAGACAAAAAGCTCATCCTACATTATATCTTAAAACAACACATTTGCATAGCTATTAATTTTAATTGATCAGTGTTGATTTTTTAAATTTATAAAATTAACATAATAATTAATTATATAAATGAAAGGTATTGACTAAAACAGAAAATTGATATCATTTGAATAAAGATATTTTTAATACTTATTTCTTAAAACACATTTGCAAAATCAAAATGAAATCCTAAATTAATAAAAATCCATTCCAAAATCTCCCACCTTAACAGTAACTAATTAAAAACACAAATAAAATACACTCATATGAATTATTAAATCACTGACATGACACCCTTGGATGACTAGTGCCATTTTACAGATAAAATACATTTTACTATAGCCATCTCTAGGGATGACTAGTAACATTTTACAGATATAATACATTTACTATAGCCATCTCCCGAGAGTGAAATTCATTCATATTTGGCCCTACTCTACTTTTTCTTTCATATGGAGGCAATACCACTGATGGAACGGGTATGATATTTATTACAGAACCCATGTTATCGTTCACTATGATTTAAGGACTTTACAGATCATCAATCAAACAGCTCGAGATTTTATTACCTAAGACACTAGTAGTTATGCAAAAACTCACCAAATATTTACATAATTTGACCAGTAATCTCAACCTCTCATGGATTTCATGGGCGATGTGCATGTACCTACCTCCTATTATTATATTCATACATCCTAGTAAATAAATGAGTAATCTCAGCCAACTTATGAGACTAACCAGAAACCATAGCTGATGTGGATGGATTCTCAGATAAAACAATCTCATACCCATCTCCATATGAGCTCATTCCTTCTTCCATCAGCTGTCAGAACATGGCTCCTCCACCTGCTCCTCCCCATCTAGCAGATGCATATACATGTTTATAAACCACATCAAGTAAATTGTCTCTCTCAACAATATCAAATCCTGGGTCTTTATACGATTTCCCAAACTCTACAAACATAACTGGTTTTTTCAATATCCTGCTTCCATCTTCCAAATGGCTCTTTATCCAACTCTGCAAAAATGAAAGCTGGGTCTCCTCATCTGCTCCAGCAAGCCTTTAAAGTTCAAATCACAGTTCAATATGTTAGTGCAAAACCAAACATTATCATCAAGCAAAAACACATGTTACTATAATAAGGGACTGCATGGCTATAAGATTACAAAAATGAATATAGCACCAGATGTGACTCAATCAATTTATGTAAAAAGTCAACATCTCAAATATAGATAGAAGTCCAGAGAAAAGATCTAGGTTTGTAAAAACATATAAATCTCAAGCTTTTAATCACTCCTATACAGTATAAACATGGGGAAAAAAAGATAGAGACTTACCAAATGTCAGGATAGGAATGAACTGTTGCAAAATCAAGTCCTCTGATTTGGTTATTGGTGATGAAATTTGTTCCCACAGAGAAGGCTGGATTGATCTCTCTTTTGTATTCTCCATAAAAAACTTCCAAACAAGCCTCCAAAAGATGGTTTCCATCAATGGATTTTACATGGCTAGCCATCTCCTCTATCCATCCCTGTTTGCTCATCACAGTCAAAGAACTACCATGTTTACTCACAACACTTACAATCATTACCAAAATAACGAATAACTAGAAATGAAATTTTGAAAAATTACTCTACCAAAATATGAATCTATAAGATCTGGTGTTTAAAAATACAAACGATACCTTACTCTAACATCCTTGTTTGAATCTCTGATAACATTTACTTTCCATTTTCTAGTTCTGATTCAAAGACAAAAGGTGATATCTGACCTAGATGGTCCTCTCAGAAGAAACACTTTGAAAATGAGGCTCGTTCATGAGCTCCCATGCAAAGATTGTAGGGTCATCCTTGTAGGCTACTCCAGTAATGCTGCTCACTCTAGTCAACACAGTCTGCAAGATAATGCATTGTTGAATGCATTTTTGATTAGTTCTTTGTGTGTGTAGCTACTGTATGCTAATTAGTCTATGTATATGTATACACATAACAAAAGAAATGTACGCATATAATGAGACAACAAGCATTTATACACTCTGTTACCTTAACATGGTTCTTATAATAAGCTTTAATAGTGGGATTGGTGAAGAAATCATCATCAAAGTTGAGATTCTGTCCAACATTGCGAGCCCATTGTACATATTGGGCCTTTCCTCCAAATTTCACATAATTGTTTGCCAGACTAAGTATTAGTTTGATACCATACTTTCTGGCTTGAAAGACCACAAAGTCCAGAGCCTGAAGCAAAACAACCCCAAAAATCAGATTCAAACAAACAATTCTAGCAGATCCAGACACCCAAAAGCAAAATTTCTTGAAAAAAATGAGTGAGGTCCTAAAGGCTTGATGTAATGCAGCCCCCATACACAAACCTGAAATACTTGTTCATCATATACACCAGGAAAAATATGTAATGCCTTGTACTGGCCATCGTTGAAGGCCCAAGTGCTGCAGCTTGTTGAAAAACAGAGGTAACTTTATTTCTCTGTGTTAGATCCATTACCATAGTCATTAACCAGTAAGAGTTGGACCCACTGAAAAACAGAGGTTTCCCATTGACAGCAAAGTGGGTGCCCCTTGTCCTCGTAAACCCACTTCCTCTCACTACAGCTTGCTGAAGAAAGCTAAGAAAGAGTAGATAGGAAAGAACAAAAAGTATCATCGTCATAGCACCACCCACTTGATTGGAAAAAGCTCTAAACTTCATAAAGAAGTAAAAACTACTTAATGAGGGTCTCTGCATTAGCTAGTAGATCTACTAAATAGGAAAAAATTTGAGATGGCACACTAGAGAAGAGTATATAGAGATGGACATTTGAGAACTTAGTACGTAGCATACAAAGTTGATAACGACAAAAATCTGGAAGCATGAGTTAAGTTTTGGGGGCCCAGAAGACATTGTCTGAGAATGGCATAAGATATTTCATGAATGCTCACATGAGCATCTTTAACATGTACATATGAAAGGAAATTGGCTTCAATGTGAGTATTGAACTTCAAGAAATGTTCTGAAAGAAGAAAATGAAGTATTGCACACCAATAATCAACCTGTCTAGTTTGCTCGACCTCCAAGGATAATTCCGCTGCTCGTTGATGCTCCTCCCTGGCAACTGAGGCACGACCGAGAAACTAAAACGCGTGACCAAGAAACTGAAAAAAAAAACTCCCTCACGCGGAATTATCCATCAAATTTGTGCAACATTGATGGAGGTATGTGGTAGGGGGTCGTGGGGGTGGCGGGTGGCGGTGGAGCGGCGCCAGGGGGAGGGGTGGCGGAGGAGGCGCTCGGGGTGTGGTCCACGCTAACGTCCACTGGGAGCCGTCGCCATCTGTTGTAGTCAAGTGCTGGAGAGGCGAGGTCCACATCACGCCGGAGTAGGGTGAGGTCGCCAGAGCGAGGGGATCGGGAGCTGTCACATCAACTCTCGATTCATCGATTAAAATACTCCTTCGCGTTTTAACCCGGAAATGCTGCCCATTGGAAAACATACCCTCCCTGTCAACCGAGACCTAACATCCTTTTCACGTCCTCGATTGTGCTAGGATCACTACTTTATCCTGTCAGAGTTGAAAACATAACAGCATTCATCACGTTGTCAGACCTGCCACCGCCATGAAACATAATGATACATCGCGCCCAGCTAAGCTGAAAATCAAATTTTTATGTGAAATTCAAATTTAACCCGTCCGAGCTGAAATTCAAATTTAACCCAGCCCAAACAACCCTCAAACAACTCTGAACCCTTGAGAACATATTCAACTCCATGAGCTAGACAGACTACATTGTCCTAAGATAAATCATTCCAGACATAACCATTTTTATAGCTCCTGCATGCAATACAGAAAGAATTTTAAGATGAGAAAGTAACCCGTCCCTTGGAATTTTACAGAATCTATCCATTTAGTTTCTTCTTATATTGAGAAATCACATTCAACTACTCTAGCGATAGATCTGTGAGAGAAAATCTATCATTATTATAATGCTTTGATTCAAGTGGGTGCCTCATATGTACAAGCAAAATTAATTCAAAAAATGAGGTAATACATCTTCAATTTCCTTTGTCGCCTCTATTTTCGTAGCTTTTAAAGAGGTTGCAAAAAATGGTCAACTTATAAATTTTGATAATTTTTGTGGGTTTCAGCACACGAATCATGATTTTTATTCTTGTGTTTCTCGTCACATAATAAATAAATGCATCTTCACCAGTGTAAACCAAAATCAAGCTAAGATAAACGACTTCAATGAACAGATCCCCAAAACATGGAATGCAAAAAAAACCTACAAAAGATAATCAACCTTCTACCGATTTCTTCTCAAAATAGTCATAACTGTAGAATGGAAAAACTACATAAGTATAACAAAAGAATTATAGAGCTTCCCATTTCCACTCCCTACTGCAACATGCATGTCACAATCCACCTAGCAGTTAGAAATGCCTGATTATTTAATTAAATAAATAAAATGCAACACACACAATCGTGAGATAGAGCTCACACAAAACTTGTATTAGCTAAATGATGACATTACATATTTATAGCATAGGCACTCACCTAATCTTCCAAAGTTTTGGGAAACAATCCTGAACTAGTGGAACTAAACTCTAATTATAAAACTCTCGTTCAATAAACCATAACCACTCCTATTTCTACATTATTCTAGATTATTCTCACATCCTCCCTTAATGGAGAAATGGATTTTCTACAACACCTAGTTTACTTATAAAAACTTCAAACTTGAGTTTACCAAGAGGCTTGGTAAAGATATCAGCCATATTATCCTTGGTGTTACAAAATACTAAATCAATTTCATTTGATTCAATCTTCTCTCGTAAAAGTGGTATTGCAGCTCAATGTGTTTTGATTTGGCATGATATATTGGATTGTGTGATAATTTGATAACCACTTTGATTATCAAAATTTATGCATGTTGAACCACTTTTCTTCTCTTCGAGATTTGCAAGAGTTCTCTACAACCAAATAGCTTCACAGGTTGCATTGGTCAAAGCTTTGTACTCATATTATGTTGATGATAAAGAAACAGTTCGTTGTTTCTTACTACTCCATGACACAACCCCTGATCCAATATGAAATGCATAGGCAGAGGTAGATTTCTTGTCGTCATAATTTCATGCCCAATCTGAATCAGAAAAACCTATCAGTGCAACATCAAATTCATCAGTATACATAAAACCTAAATTAATTGTTCCTTTTAAGTATCAGAGAACTTTCTTTGCAGAGTTCCAATGATTTCCTGAAGGCTTAGCCATAAAATGACTAAGGATACTGACTGAGTATGCAATGTCTGGTCTGGTAGTGGTGAAATAGTTCAGACTTCCCACCAACTGACGATATAAAGTTCCATTTGCCTATTTGGTTCCTTCTTCTTTGTACAACTTTGCATTCTGTTCTAAGGGAGTTGACATAGCTTTGCAATCACTGGTATTGAACTTTTTAATAATTTCCTTTGTGTATTTACTTTGAGTGATCAATGTTTTACCAGGTTCTCTCCATACCTCAATTCCTAAACAGTAATGCAATTCACCCGGTTCTTTCATTTCAAATTATCAAACTTTAAAATTTTCAAAATAGATGGAAATTATGGCAGCAACTACCACAATTTACTAAGTGAATGCCAATTACCAACAACTACCAAAATTTACTTTTTTCTTGGTTTGAACCTTTGTATCAACCATAAATATTCATAATAACCTTTTCAAATCTCGTGGTTAGAAAATTTAACATAAATGAAACGTTCCAATCATATACAATAACTAAATTTAACTTTGCCACAATTCAATTAAAAAATATAGGTGGATTTAATGAAGCCTTCAACACATATACGAACAACCAACCTTGCCCAAACTTTGATTTAAAAAAAAGGTTTCTTTAGCCCTCTCATACCAACACATAAGAAAACTTCTCCACGCAACTCCTTCAGCCAGTTCTCCCTTCACCAAAGCCATTTTTCCCTTCACCAGAGCCTTTCCCCACTGCAAAAAAATAAAAATAAAATAAAAATAAAAATTAAAATTATGCAACATAAGAAACAAATAAAACAGACTTATGTGCAACATATTTCACAAGTTGGCTGCACACAGAAACTTACTCTTAGCGACCAATACACCCTTCACTAAAATATTAATGAGCTAACGACCAATACGCCCTTCACTAAAAGCTTAATGTGTTGCACACAGCCTGAACGCATACTGAACACAACCTCTCTGCAACAGAATTTTTAGCAGCAGAGAGACCCCTCTGCAACACACCCTCAACGATCTAATGGCATATAGGAAAATTCACATGGTGATAATTGATCGCTCAAAGACCTCACCTTGATCTGATACCATATCAGAGAACACAACACATCCACAATATACACACAACTTGTAATTCGTATTGCATGAAACAGATATTTATACAAAGCAGAGAAGCTTCCCGAGGCTTTTTGTCGGTGGAGACATCTTCTTCATGTAGTTAGATGAATGCTCCAGAGAATCCGAGACAACCTGGTGCATTTAATGATGTCGATTGGAATTATTGTATATCCAACAAAAAAACTGCCGAATATGACTCATGAATCGTACAGTAAACAAGTTTACCTAACTAGAGAAACCTTGGGCTAATATTCAGACAACTCCTGACTAAGCATTGGCCTCCATACATGAGTATGAATGACTGCTCCAACAACTATGTTGAGCTCACGGTGACCGAGTATTTGTCACTGATTAGGGGAATTTTGAGGTCTAAAATGGGCCTTCTAAGGAGATTATAAAATAATAGTGGAAATATTAAAATAATATTTAATTACATCATCAAATTTTAGAGGGAAAAAAGAAAAAACTAATTTTTCAACTCGTATTTTGAACACATCTCCCTAATTTTTTACTCAAATTTCAAGCAGGAATACTCGTTGGATGAAAAATTTAATTTACCATCCAAGGAGTACCCATGTTGAATACTTTTGATGTACTTTGCTACATGAAAAATGAGAAATACATGAAAAATGTGATTGCAATCACGTTTTATCATGTATTTCTCATTTTTCGTATAGCATGGTCCATCAAAAGTATGTAACATGGATACTCCTTGGATGAGGAATTAAATTTTGCATCCAACGAGTACCCCCGCTTGAAATTTGAGTTAACCCTTATGGAGATAAGTTGAAAATACGAGTTGAAAAAGTAGTTTTATTATTTTATTATTTTTTAATCTTTTTACTTTTTTACTCCAAAAATGGTGAATCATCCCCTGTGGTTGACATCATCATCTTGAATTCTATTGGTTCTCATAAATTTTATTTTGGTTGTACATTTTTCTTAGGAGGCCCATTTTAGACCTCAAAATTCCCCTAATGATCAATATTTTCCAAGTATTTCAAGCACACAGAACTCTGGTGCTTTGTTATGTCACTAGTCACCAGTTTTTGTGGGGAATTCTGAGTATTTCAAGTCAACATAATTATGGTGCTTTGTTATGCCACCACTTTTTGTGGAGCAGTATGAAGCGATTTTAAACTATTTTATTGTTCTTAAATTGTTCAAACCTTATATTTTAGATATCATATTTTCAGTTGAACTATGTTAAATTCATTTGTGAACAGAATTTAGGGTTTAAAAAAAAATTGTGAATAGAATTTAGGGTTTCAAAGAAAACTGTGAGGGTTTTATCAAGCTATAATTTCACCTGGAAATTCATTTTCCCTTGGGGTATTTATTTATGGATCTTAACGTAGAACATTAATGATCTAGATAATAATAGAAGATCACCAACTTCCTTGTTCGTCCAAGTAATAAACTCACTGTAATTATATGAAGTAGTTATTTAATGTGTACTCATCTTTTGAAAATTTTGATTATAATTCAAATTTTTCTATGTTGTTTTAAAATAATAATTTAATTATTGTTTATTTTTGCATGGTATTTATTTGATGAGTTATAAAGTTTCTATTGATTATCTATAACATTAATTTGTTTAATTTGTTCTATTCAAAGGATTTTAGCTTTAGTGGTTTGGTGAATAATTTATTTTAACTTTAGGGGTTTGGTGAATAATTTTTTTGATCGAGTGGGTTCAATTATATAGAGATATTATTATTATGAATTGAATTTCTTACGAAAGTACACAATATTATTTTATATAGTTCAAATTAGTTTAACAACCAGGTTCAAAGTTACTATAACAATGTACTCAATAGGACTTAAACATCTCATTTGCAAGAATTAAACTTGCATACGTTGGATAATCATATGATTCCTTGAGACTTAATTTCTTAGGGACTCAAAGTAGTGAGAATACAAAATACTTTATATTTAGTATTTCAAGAATATTTACCATATCTTGACATAATATCAACGTCATCTTGATCAATGTAAGGTTTGTATGTAGTTAAATATTGTCAAATACAAATATGACTTGTAATAATCTTTAACTTCTATAGATCCAACTCAACAATTATCTTGACTCAATTTCTTGAAATTTTATCAATTTTTGAATTCTAACTTACCAACACTATTTTGCTTGAAACTTTATCAATTTTTGAATTCTAACTACCCAACACTATTTTTTATTATGAGGTCCATTATAGACCCAAAATTTACTCTAATGAAACTATTCCAAATTCTCTATAGCTATATATCAATTGTTAAAATCATATGGTAGGACCTCATACTGATGGTGTGATTGATTCTACTAGAAATGAAACATTTGGCTGGTTGATAAGTCAAATTTCCATTCTTAGAAAACCACATTTTTAACTCTAAACCCTCTATTAAAGAACCATCTACATCACATCCTAGTGGTACTCTTCATCTACATAACCTATATATTGATATAATAGTGTGCCCAAATAGGTGAAGTTTATGAATTTTTGTATATAATGTTAAATACCAAGCTACTAAAAATTATTGCATTGTATAATAGCTATCCCATTCACCCTATGCCATGCCTAGGTTAAAAGTTCTTCAAAACTACCAACTATAATAAAAAATGATGGGGCACTACCTTCATTCCCCCTGTATAATGCTAGAAAAATCCCATTTGTGAGGACCAATCAACTAATCGGAATGTTTCTATCTATTGAGACTCTTAACTAACAGGAGAAACCACTACTCACCACCTAGCTCCCATCACAAGCCTCAATGCTTTACCCATGGGACAATGGAGGTAGCTACATTTGACGAGAATAATTCCATCTATTGGAGCTACCAACTAATGCAATCTCATGTGTCATTCTTCCTAATGCCCCTCAAAAACCTAATTGATTTACTTGTGGAGCAATGGTAGTAACTCCAACTGATAAGAATGTGTGTGACCTTCCTTATTGGAAGATTTCTTTCAATAGTGCGATCATGAGGAGGAGTGATCTATGACCCAACGGTAATTTTGGGACCCCCTAGGACTACCGTGGGGTCCTCACCTAATGGGCAAGCACCTTTAATCAGCGGGATCATAGGAATGACTAGATAAACAACCTAAGTTCACATGTGGGCCCCTTTGGTCTATTATGGTTTAACAAGGGGGTCTGAAATGGGGACCACCACCATGGGACCCTCATTAATGGGGTGCTACCTCTAAATGGTCCAATCATAGTGTGGGTTAAACCTATGACCTTTACTCACTTCAAGAACCCACTAGTCTACTCTGAATTAATATAGGGTGGGGCTCAAAATAGGAAACCACTCGTAATAAAACCACTCATGTTTTGTGGATCCTTAAATTGGAAATTCACACCAGGTGGAATCACACATTCGAAGTAGAACATCTTGGTAGATCCTCAATTATTGGTTCCCACAAATGGAATGTACCTCAGTCTTACTTAGACTATTTTTCATCAAGATTCGAGAGTTAAGCAATAAATCGATAGGGATTCTAGTGTCACATTTAGTGATGTGAACTAGAATTATCAACTTGACCAAAATCTAGGAATCGTACTTGCAAACCTCGAATGACCACAATTCAAATAATGTTGAATCCATTCTCCCCTGCAATTGTGATCCCTGATATAAAACTGATGGCCACTCAATCCTTTGATGGATAGTTCTATCAACAAGAGACCCTCATTGTGTTGGGACTTCAATGTGTAGAGACTTTAGCTATTGAAGAAAATGCAAGACTACATGGATCAAATACATAATGAACAGAGGTTGTAATTCAAACTGTAATTAAATTATGTAGAACTAGGAAATTACACAAATTCATAATTTCATTACATATATCAAAAACTACAGAGGAACAATCCATGTCCTTTTATACTAGCCTCTATTATATAAAATATTTAATATAATATTATTAATGATGATGTTGGTGATTATTATTCACTAAAACAAATATGGTCTAGTAAGAGCTTACTAAAAAATTTATAGCATTTTATTTCCATGTTTGAAAAGAAGTGAGGGAAGGGTTCCAAGATAGCCATTGTTTTACTAACTTAAAATTTTAAGGCTTAGACAAAATATTTTGGAAATTATTTTTAATGTGAGTACAAGATAGAAAATTTAAGAGAAAGTGTTGTTCAATGTATTCAACCCTCTTAGCATGGAAAAGATGATAAACCATTTCATGCCATGGTGTCTTAGGAATTTACCAAGGTTGAATTTAGCTATGAATCTCATGATAATATTTTCTTATCATAACAATGTTTAGTTTCTTCTTAACATTAGTCAATAAAAAGAGACTCTTTTGACTTTATACATTGGGGTTGATCACCTCCTTATAATATCTTAGTTTCATTTTCCCTACAATTCTTTATCGCCCCAAAATTTCTCTTTAAATTTTATTGTAATAATATTTTTACTATTATCTTTATTTTGGAAAATGATCTCGTCCATTACACCCCAATGATGAAGTTAGGATTGGGCATCTATATGTTATTCTCACTTGCGACGAAGGTGGTGTATTTGGCTAGAATCAAAACTAATTTTAGGAAACCTTTTGTATTCTATTGTGATTAATTTCTTCTTATACATATGATACCTAGTCATATCCATGTTTTTATGGGGAAAATGCTTGCTTCAATTGGGAGGATAGGATAGAGATTATTTCCTTTCATCTTGAGATTGTAGGTTCTATATTCCTCCATGATTATCTAGAGATAATGCAACCCAAAACCTCACATCCATATAAAATAATGGTGCGACACTCCCAAAACTAAACAAACAGAAATTTCATTAAATAAAATCACACTCCAAAGCTTGGTCATTACAAACAATTACATAGATATTTATTTAGGATGGAAGAAATCTCTCGAATCTCTTCAAGAGAAACTTCTTCTTAGATACTTGGAGGAATATGAGAATTATCGTCTCAAGTTTAGGAACCTATCCTAACTTCCTAATCTCATAATTAATTCTAGAATGACTCATAAAATCTAGAAAATTCTAGATTTCTCAAATTAAATAATTGCAAAAAAATGAAATATGTGATTCTCTTGCATCATACGATCGGGGAAGAGAAATATACAATCATATGTTTTTAATTTGAATTTATTCAATTCTTGTACCATATTTTGAAATCTATGTTTTTGTCATCCAAATAACATCTTTGACTGGTTGATTCTTCCATTTCACCAAGTATTGAAGATATTCTTTCTTTCTAGTCCTTTTAGTCACTTTTTGATTGATGATGGATTCAATCTTCTTTGTTGGTGTTGAAGGTAGTTTTTTCTCCCATTGAATTTTTTAGCTAATAGGTGCATCTATAGAATCATTCATGGGTTCCTTAAAGGGCTATAGATTTGAAATATTAACGATTGGTGAAATGCCAAAACCTTTGGGTAGTTTTGTTTCATAAGAATTCGAGGAAAAATTCCTCAAAATTTTGCATGGCCCAATATTTTTTAGTTTTAACTGATTATATTCCTCTTTAGGAAATCTTTCTTTCCAAAGATGTGCCATAACTAGGTCTCCAACATTAAATTCTAACTGTCTTCTTTTGGAATCTAGTCTTTGTTTATACTTTTTGTTGCTTTCTTGTAGTTGTTTCTTGACTCTATCCTGTATTTCTTGCATACTGGCTACAAAATCTTCACCATCTACACTTCTGAATTGTTGTTTTCCTAGGTTCCTCAATTTAGAAATTCCTCTTGATGCATTTGCACACGGGAAGGTTGGATATCTGCATGCAACCATATGTATTCTTGACTGTCAGGTACTGAGATAAACTTGTTGTTCCTCTAGATTTTCCTCAAGGATATTGTTGAAATATTTTCATTAACTTGTTTCCATGTTAGTGTTGACTCCTTTTCTATAAACAATTGAGTGTTCGCATATACTGGCAAGTGTGTTGACGTTTGCTTAACTGATTCCCCAATAATTCTTTTAATGGTATATTTTGAATCATCTCTCTTTGGTGCCATAGTAACAATGATTTTTGGAGAGAAGTGCTTCACAAATGTGGTACCCACGGGTCATAAAAGACACTCATGGAAAGCAACATAAGCCTTTTGCAAATCTAACTTCACATAATGTTCAATCAATAAAATAGGAAAATGATAAGAAGGATTACACAATTTTCATAAACAAGGGAGACTAATTGACTATGATAAATATGTACTGTGCAATCTCAGTAGTCAAGGGTGATGCTTAAGGCTTGAGACTGTGCAATGCATGGTTTAGCCTGGGCAGTGAGTGGGAGACACTACGCGTTATGCAATCTTAGTGGCCAAGGTGACAGGATGAGCCCTAGAAATACGCAATGAACATTTGGGACAACCTATACTGCACATTGCACAGTTCTAGAGGCCAAGCTCTCAGCTTGAGCCTTAGGATTGTGTAGTGCCCAAATAGACAAGGCGAAATTTGGCCAAGGCAAGTTAAGATCTTCCCAGTGGAAGTGTGGAATACAAGCAGAAATAAGTGATGATGTGAGCTCGAGTGTAGATCTTACTAAGTATGAATGAATCAATGTAGATCCTGTGCATAAACTAAAAAAATGGAAGGAAAATCAAGTATGTGAGGAGAGTCGCTGAAATGATGTCCAATGGTGTAAAAACAAGAAAAACTATGCGACACTTGTGAAAGGAAAACGACAGCCTGAAACAAAACTTATACGAGCTAAAACAAGTTAAAAACCAGAAACCATGAAGATAAATAAGTAAAACAACACTCAAACAATAAAAATGACAAAAAGTGACAGATAAAGCAGCAAAAGATGATAAAATTGAAACTCATCAGGGAAAAGCAACGATGACCGCATGGAAGGTTCCTTGACCTCCTCGGAAATGTTAGAGCTCCAAGATTGAATGTCAAAATGAGCTCTAGAAGCATTGATTAAACATATATGATAAAAATAGTTTTTATGATGCACATGCCTAAAATCATGGAAAAAGAGACACTTGACGTACGTTTTTAAAAATAAAGAATGTGCCTCCTTCGAGATACTAATAATGGATACCTATTTTTTAGGGATTATTTTTCTAGTTTTATCTATTTTTATTTTTTTTTCCCAGGAAAAATCTCCATGCACACTACCAGGAAATATTGCGCAATCCTAGGGAACATGGCAACTTTCCAACTCAGAGTACTGCATAGTTTTTTGAGCTCAGTGAGGGATTGCACAGTTTCTGGGCTCAGTACTGAGCTTACTTCCATGACCGTGCAATTTATAAGCTCAAGGATTACTATCAATATGAACTATGCACTTCCAATTATCAAGGTTGCTTTCCCTCAAGGATTGTACAATTTCTGGATGCAAGCCCAGAACTGTTGTAAGACCAAGTTGGGAGATTAGCTTGTGACTTAGAAAGATCAGTTACGTTTGAAAACAAATAGATACGTGCATATATGATAATATAAGTCTCAGTAAAAACATGAATACTTGAGGACAACACAAGGTAAGCTCCTTTGGATAGGAAGGAAGGCTCCAAAATCAAAGCATCGGTCAAATTTTGGAGGGTGGTTGTACTCGCTACAACATGACCACATCCCAAAAAATTTTCTTTAAAATGGATTCATACTCCTCCGCCATTTCATCAACCCAGATAATTTTCTCTACAACTTCCTTGAAATAGTTTGGCTCGGTCTCTACAAGCTCAGTCATCAGAGCCATGTAGCTAGTTTACTGATCAGGTGACCTTCTCTACCTGCATTGATTTGAAGGAGCACCCACATTCTCCCTTGCATCCTACAAAATTCTCTCAAATTCCATGGTTCTTTTCCTGTATTCTCTAGATGGTTATACTTGAGTGGTTGTCTCCACTCTCTACTCCTCAATTTGTGGATGCTCCAAAACTTCCTCAGGTTCCTCCTTTGGAGGTAAAAGCTCCTCTTCTAGTGGGATTTGAAGCTCCCTCTCAAGAGAGCATTTCATCACTCTCTCTTGGTCAAATTTTACATCCCGTCTGTGGAGCGATAAAAATGTGTCTTTGTAACTCCTAATTACCTCACATTAATTGTCAACCCAGGGACGACTTTTTATTTCAAGAGTGTACTCAGTCTGAGGCGGCTATTTACTCAAGAGTAATGTTTGTGAAGATGTAGTATAGAAATACAAATGCATAAATAATAAATGCTTGAAAAGAAATCTGCTTGAAAAGAAATCTAATTACAAATGACAGAAATGTAAAGACTACACTATAGCAACCTTGCTAGACATCGATTAGGGATGCAGTAGTAATAACTCTTTCCCCTAGAAATCGATGTGAGATGACCAAATCTGGGGACCTGGAATGATTAGCTCTGCCCTCTACAGTTTAGAGATCTCAAAGCAAGTGAAAACAACTCAAAGGAAATGAAATCTAAAACGCAAACTGGAAAGGAACAACAATCTAAAAGAATTGAACAGGAATTGAATAGCAGCCTTAACCCAGCAGCATGAACATTAATCGCAGCTATTGAAGCAACAACAATTGCAGTTATAATTGAATAGTAACATAATTGACAACAATTGCAATTACAAATAAACAGCAATTAAATGAACCACAATCTTAATCAGACAACGCAGTATTATATTAGAATTAAGAGCAGGACAATTCAAGTTATGATTAATAATTTTGTCACTACGCAATCCAATTATGATTTCACAATTCTGCAAAATGTTCATAAACAAAAGATTGCTGAATAACACAATTTGAAGAAATGAGAAGAAAACCAAACCATCACACGGCAGAAATCGGAAAGATAAAATACAGCAGCAGCGTACTCCACCAGAGGCTGGGCCCTTAGCCACCAGCGGATGCTGCTGGGCTACTTCAGATGAAAAGAATGAACAACAACTCCCGAATCAGGTATTAATCATTAAAGTGTGAAATCATTACAACATCAAATGCTTGAGAATTACATCATGCAACAATCCTTTCTTCCTCCTATCCTATCATGAATTCTTAATTCTAAATCTCTAATTCTAAATCCTCAATTCTCCATCATTTTTCCATCTGAAATCATCCCCAAAATCCCCCCCTCTCTGATCTCTGTTCTAATTTAAATAAAGAGATATCAGAGAGCAGTTACAATAAAGATAAGTATAACATGATTTCTATTACAAAATTGGTTTGCTTCTAACCATTTGATCAACAAGAACAAGGCGAATTTGGCTTTGCAGCTGAGATTTGGAGGACGGCCGCAACAACAAATCTGAGAAAATCGTGCTCAAAGAACCTTGCGTTTCTCTCAATACAAGCCGAATTTGGGCAAACCGTTCTTTGAATAAATTAATTGGGTCCGTTCTGGACAAAACCCATGTTCCGGATTTTCCAGATTCGTCTTCATTTTCTCAGAATCGCAACTGTAAAACTGTCACTCCTTATTCCAACGCATTTATGAGTTGGCACTTTTAATGATCAAATCTTCAACCTGGAAATTATCTTGGAGGCTAAAAATGGTGAATAATGTTATAACCAATTTATTAAAACTATCATTGATAAAATCATGCATAATCATCAATTTATTAGAAATAAAGGAAGATAAATAATATTCATCCATAAGAGCATAAATCATTTATAAAATGGATTTAAATAATAAATTATAATAAATGGCGTGATGAAGAATGGTAGAAATTGGTGGAATAAGCGTTCACAAGTGATAATAATAATGGCATATTAACGGCCCAACATACCCCCACACTCAATATGTTGCATGTCCTCATGCAACGAAAACCTGAATATATTGCATGTCTTCATGCAACCCCAAGACAAAACCCATGTGTTAACCAAGCAATAAAAAATATGTTCATCTTAGCTCATGAAATGGATAGAACAAATGAATTCTTCCTTAATTAATGAATATTCACTTTTAGTAATCTTGATGAAGGCATAACAATTTTTATATTTACATTCAACTATATGTATGAAGTTGCAGCAAAATATGATATAAGTAACAGCAAACTTCATTAACCATTTTCTCAAAAACTACAAACCAGCTTTTGTTGAAATTTGGAAAGTAAATTTATAATATATGAATGCCTTTATGATCCAAAAATCAGATCGTTTTGATGCACGGATCATGAGATATAAACAAAATGGCTGTAGGTGAGAGTGCATGATTTCCGAAATTTTATGAACCAATTTATCTTGAAATTATCCGGGTTTGTATTAATGATACGTCTGTGTTTTCCAAAAATCACAAGAATTGAGTTCATGGTTTTTTAAAAATATTATGGAAATCAATTTCTGCATTGTGTAAAAATGAAATTGTATGCCTTAAATGAGAAAGAAAATTGAAAACATCCATCATGCGTAGCAATTCCTCCCCCTCTCTGAAAATTAGCATGCCCTCATGCGATGCTAGAAAACAAATAGAGGTGGTTGCTACCAGCTGTTGAATTCTATGCTTGGTGTGAAACAACATGGAATAAGGGAGGTGTTGAGAATGAATAAGAATAGCAATGGATGATAAAGAATATGAATGGCATAGAAATGAATGAAAGCAACACTCCCCCAAACTGAAAGATGATATGCCGCTGAAAAAGGGAAAGTGGTAAAGATGTGGAATGAAGGATGATAAATAATGCTCAAAATGGATTTTCATGAAATTCTCCTAAATTCGTAATAAATTAGAAAATTATGCTATTTTACCTCAAGTTTTACCTCCAAAAATGTGGAATGACATATATGCACTGGCAGTTGTTGAAGCTGATGTAGGCAGAGTTGGTGCTGAAAGTGATGCAAAAGGTGGAATCCAGGTAAGCACATCATGTCTGAAGAATTGTTCACGTACGCGAGCCTCTTCTGTTAAGTGCAATAGTGTGGTCATGCTATGAATAGAATTCTGCCCATACTTGTTGTTTTCCTGCAAACCAAGCACTATTTGGCATACAATGCTCTTGAATCCATAGTGTAAGCAATAGATAAGATGAATGCAAAAATTTCAATCAGAAAAACTTATGTATACATGCAATACTAATATTTTGGCAAATCAACAAGTGATGGCAGAGTGCAGTAATCATATCGCATGCAATCGCATAATGCATACATTCCCCCCTCCAATTGGAAAATGAATGCCATGACCATAAAGCGTAAGAGAGGTGTTGTGCTGATGGCAAGGCAAGGGAATGAGCAATATAGCAGTGAATGAAGTAGAGTACACATATCAATGATAGGATAGCGAGAGTTATGGTTATAATGAGAGCAGAGTGTGTAAAGATAGTTATGAATAAGAGATAGGATGCTTTGAATTGATGATAAGTTACGAAAAAGAGAAAAAGGACAGCAATATGCCAAAAAGATGCTTTACTGATAGTATGCTAGCTGAAAATGATGCGATTGATCATAAAACAATGTCTCATGCATAAAGGTTCAAAACAGGGAAAAAGTTAAGGAAATAACTTCTCTGATAAAAAGAAAAAAAAATAAGAAAAGGGTATTATAATAATAATTGACGATAAGATATAACTTCAATACCATAAGCAGAGCCACTGCTGCCAGCAGGCGTCCATAGCCTCGGCAGGGTTGCTTTTTAACCCATATGAGCCAGAATCCTCAATTTATAACTAGAGAGTTACATTGTTGTTCTATAGAAGAGATCAATGTGCTGGCGTGGTAACCAGACAACCACACTGCCATTCACTGGGATGTAGCAAAAGTGATCAGGCCGGCTCGTGATGAGACCTCCTGTTCCAAGGATAATTGGGCTATCCAATGGATCATAACCCTAGTGTGGTGGCCATAATGGGAATGTCACTTTGTTACAGCGTTATGAACATGGTAGGCTGGCTCGTAATGAGACCCCCTATCCTCCATCTGCGAACAAAATTTTGTTATTATTATACATTTTTATGATAAAAAGAGGGAGGCTCAGTACTCCTTAAGAGCAGGGATGGTGGAAGAAGTTGAACATGTCAATAGAAAAATATACCCATAATCTCATTTATTACAGACAGAGAAGATTATAATCCAGAAGGGTGGAACCAACATGGTATTAAGATGATCAATCAATATTATGTTCAACAGAAAACAATGCAGTAAAGTAGTATATAAATAATTGTGTCTCTTTTTAAAATAATCTATCATCAAGGAGCTGTCCTGTTAAAGATCATAACATGAATGATATTAACTTGCTTCAATAGAATCCATAATTCTTGTCCTCATAAAAATAGTGTACTTCATGCCATAAAAGGGAATCAGTAAAATGTGGTTGAGATGAACTAGGAATAATCCCACAAGAGGAAGGAAGGGTTGCTCCCAAAGTGTTGCTTCTTTGAAGGAACAACAAAAACACTCAAAAAAAGTGTTGTTCCTTGTAGGGAACAACAAAGGAAATGCACACAAAAAAGCAAAAATACACACAAAAAAAGTGTGAAAATGCAAATGTCGTTTCTTTGGAAAAAGGAACAGCAAAAACACTCAAAAAAAGTGTTGTTCCTTGTAGGGAACAACAAAGGAAATGCACACCAAAAAGAAAAAATACACACAAAAAAGTGTGAAAATGCAAATGTCGTTCCTTTGGAAAAAGGAACAGCAAAAACTGAAAGTGCCGTTCCTTTAGAAAAGGAACAGCAAAAACGCAAGTGCCGTTCCTTTGGAAAAGGAACAGCAAAATGGACAGTCATACAATGCAAACATGCAAAAAAACAAATTAGCTGTTCACGGCATTGATGCTGAGGATGAGTTACACTTTGAATGAAGCAACACCTGAAACACAAAATATAAAAAATATCAGAAAAGAAACAACGTTTTATTTAAAAACAATATGTAAATAACTAAATTAAGTTACAACAGCTATGATGTTATGTCAAAAAAAATGATCTCTTTGAAAAATGTTTTGGCAGCAAAGACATGACATGAATCTTCAAATGGAAATCAATTCTTCGTTTGTTCTATTACGAATCCGTTGGGTAATGAGTTAGATGAAATTCCTTTGTTTCATAAAATTTCTTTCAAAAATCACTCGTCCATAAATTGACCTTCTTTATTTTCCCAAGACCTGCAAAAAACGATTGTCTACTTGCAAGAAAACATTAAATCATGGAGAAAGAGAGGTGCGCGGGCTCCCCTAATCCAAGAATTATGCAAAAAAACTAACAAGTAGTTACTCTGTAGAACAAATCCACGGAGAAAATAACAAAGTAAAATATATTTGTTACCTGCGGGAGAGCAGTGGTCAATCATGCTAACCTGCAGTGTTTTAGTCACAACTTCTTTGTTTTTCGTCCAAATTGAGTGATTCCAAAGCCAAATGAGAGCTAATTCAAAGGTTAATCTCCAATAGCAACAGGTTTTAAAAATTTAATGATATGATATGTCAATTTTACTTAGAACAACCTGCATAACAGAGTCATTTTCGCTTACCCCACTTAGAACAACAGTGAATGTTTTAAGCATAGATTCTTCGTTTGATGTCGGATTCGAATGATTCAAATTGGAAATGAAAGAAGATTCATTTATTTATCTCCAATAGAAACAGGTTTTGAAGAAAAGAAGAATTGATAGGTGAAATACTGTAAGGAACATCCGGAAAAACAGAGTTTTAAGGGTGCTGATTTACGATAGACAGTCAGTATTTTGATCATAACTTCCCCATACGATATCTAAAATGAGTGATTCCAATTGCATTGGAAACTAGATTCATAGGGGAATCTACCATAGAAACAGGTTTTAAAAATATGGTCATTTAGGCCTCCAAAAACGGACTGTCCCAACTCTGTTCCTGAGCTGCCCGCTAGACATCCAGTCAATGTTTTGGTTCTAACTTTTTCGTTTCAAATCCAAATTCACTGATTCAAATTGGGTTAGAAAGTATACATCAAGGGCTATCTAGGGTAGAAACAGGTTTTAAAAATATGGTCATTTAGGCCTCCAAAAACTGACTGTCCCAACTCTGTTCCTGAGCTGCTCGCTAGACATTCGGTCAATGTTTTGGTTCTAACTTTTTCGTTTCAAATCCAAATTGACTGATTCAAATTGGGTTAGAAAGTAGACATCAAGGGCTATCTAGGGTAGAAACAGGTTTTAAAAATATTCGTTTTTGGTCCCTCAAAACATGACTGTCCCGACTGTTTTTCCAGAAAGTTCATCAAGCCCGCAAGCCAAAAAAATGATATTCAAGCATTTTTTCAAATTGGTGATAAAAAATGAATATGAGTGTTTGTGGAGCTATTATTTCCATTATAATTCATCTACATACACAAATGAATTAAAAAATTATCACCAATATTGATTTGCATAGCATGTTGCAACAAAAAAAACAACTAGTTTTACATAAAAAACAAAATGCATTTATTTATTCCCTTATTTATTTTATGTTTTATACTAACCTATTTTGATTTGAAAAATGAATATGACTACATATATGAGTACTTCCAGTGGAGCCATTTTCGAAATAAGGCTTCATGTATACACATACCCAAATTTGAAAAATGCATATTAATGAAAATTAGGGTATGAGAAGCCAACTTCCCTTGAAAAAATGGTATCAAAAATTGTTGAAGCATATAGTGATGATGCAAACACGTGATGGAGTGAAACCAATCTTCAATATATCCGTTACTTTCTTGATTTCCCATCATACCATGAAGTTCTTGAGCTTTTAAAATGGTTTGTTGGTGCAACCTAGAAGAAACCTCATTTTCTTCCATAGCTTCTACAATTTTTGAATTTGAAACATTCTGAATCTCATTGTAAGTTTTCTCTAATGGCGCATGTGAGATAGAATGGGTGGGAAGGGTGAGTAAATTTGGCAGTTCAACATTGTAAGCATGTTGTACTGGTTTATTGTGGTGAGGGTGTGGAATTAGTTGAGCAGGAAATTGTGTATGGAATGGAGCATTGTGATGATGTGTTTGGTTGGGTTGAGTGGATAAATTTGATATGCAAGCAGAATGTTGTGAAAGAGCTGGTGGAGAATATGGAGAATGTGCTTGTGCTACAAGATGAGGGAGAGTAGTCATGCAATCATAAGGTGAACCATGCCAAACTTGTAGATAAGATTGGTGGTTATATTGAAATTGACATGGCTGCCCTAGAACATGAGTATTCCATAATGGATTATGCAAGTAAGAGAATGGAGAAGAAGTGTTTTGAACCATACCTGTTGACCTTGTTGTAGCTTCCTTATCTCTTTGACATGCTACTTCCATCCTAGATAAGGAAGAGTGAGTATCTATGGGCTGCTCCTTTCGGTCATGAGGGAAAAACACTTCATCAAATTCTTCATTTTTATGAACCTGTAAAACGTCCAATTTTGAGCTTAGAGAGCTAATAAAATCAACTTTAAAATTTTCAAATAAATCATTGATTTCAGCTCTTATGTCTCCTATTCTTGTAGCAGATTTTGAAAAGAAAGAACAAACATCTCTAGAATTCTTACCAGCCTTGGAGATTCCTCTTGAATACCTTATGCACAACTCACAAACATCATCATATGATAACTGAAAAACATCACCCTTTCCTATCAGATTTAAGAGTTCTAAAAATTCATCTTTGATTCCTTTAAGAAGGAGTGTTTTTAAGATCTCTTTTTCCAAATGCTTATGCTTTGATTTTTGAAGGTTATAATGAAATCGATTTACATAGTCCTCCAAACTTTCATCTTCCCCTTGTATCATACCGAAAATATCTTCATTGAATTTGCAATAGTCTTGGTACTTCTTCAAGAATATGTTCTTCATGTCCTCCCATGATTGGATGCAATTCCCACCTAGGCTCATGAACCATCGGAGAGCTACTCCTTTTAGAGTAAGAGGAAACACTTTCAATCTTTGATCATTAGTACAATAATCATATCCTCTACAAAGTATTTCGAACTCAAATAAGAATGTATCCGGATCTTCATTTGCTAAACCATGAAAATTTGGTAAAGATGGGGGAATTATGTGCATTTGTGTCACTCCTCCTAGATCTTTGATAGGAAATTCAAAAGTAGAAACGTGAGCCATTTCTTACCATAATATAAGATGTTCTTCATGTGTTTCTTCGAGGCTCCTTCTTCAAATGTTCCCGTCAATCGGTTAGTGAAATGGGTGGTGCTTACATCACCACTTGAATGAAATCATGTGATTTATTTTCAAAATTTCTATTTTTTCCCTAGTCACTCACACAAAAATTCAAACATCTATTTCTACCCAACAAAGCAACAACAAATCTGTTAGGAAAGCGGACAGTGGAGCAGGGCTTTTACATGCTCCGCACGTAGGTTCTTACCTTCCATTTTTAAGATCCAACTCTTCCCTAGCAGGCACTCATCAGATTCACACTACTCTTTAGAAATGGCTACACTCTCCCCGGCAACGGCGCCAAAATGTGGAGCAATAAAAAGGTGTCTTTGTAACTCCTAATTACCTCACATTAATTGTCAACCCAGGGACGACTTTTTATTTCAAGAGTGTACTCAGTCTGAGGCGGCTCTTTACTCAAGAGTAATGTTTGTGAAGATGTAGTATAAAAATACAAATGCAGAAATAATAAATGCTTGAAAAGAAATCTGCTTGAAAAGAAATCTAATTACAAATGACAGAAATGTAAAGACTACACTACAGCAACCTTGCTAGACATCGATTAGGGACGCAATAGTAATAACTCTTTCCCCTAGAAATCGATGTGAGATGACCAAATCTGGGGACCTGGAATGATTAGCTCTGCCCTCTACAGTTTAGAGATCTCAAAGCAAGTGAAAACAACTCAAAGGAAATGAAATCTAAAACGCAAACTGGAAAGGAACAACAATCTAAGCATTGAACAGGAATTGAATAAACAAATTTTTAACCCAGCAGCATGAACATTAATCGCAGTTATTGAAGCAACAACAATTGCAGTTATAATTGAATAGTAACATAATTGATAACAATTGCAATTACAAATAAACAGCAATTAAATGAACCACAATCTTAATCACACAGCGCAGTATTATATTAGAATTAAGAGCAGGACAATTCAAGTTATGATTAATAATTTTGTCACTACGCAATCCAATTATGATTTCACAATTCTGCAAAATGTTCATAAACAAAAGATTGTTGAATAACACAATTTGAAGAAATGAGAAGGAAACCAAACCATCACACGACAGAAATTGGAAAGATAAAATACAGCAGCAGCGTACTCCACCAGAGGCTGGGCCCTTAGCCACCAGCGGATGCTGCTGGGCTACTTCAGATGAAAAGAATGAACAACAACTCCCGAATCAGGTATTAATCATTAAAGTGTGAAATCATTACAACAGCAAATGCTTGAGAATTACATCATGCAACAATCCTTTCTTCCTCCTATCCTATCATGAATTCTTAATTCTAAATCTCTAATTCTAAATCCTCAATTCTCCATCATTTTTCCATCTCAAATCATCCCCAAAATCCCCCCCTCTCTGATCTCTGTTCTGATTTAAATAAAGAGAGATCAGAGAGCAGTTACAATAAAGATAAGTATAACATGATTTATATTACAAAATTGGTTTGCTTCTAACCATTTGATCAACAAGAACAAGGCGAATTTGGCTTTGCAGCTGAGATTTGGAGGACGGCCGCAACAACAAATCTCATAAAATCGTGCTCAAAGAACCCTGCGTTTCTCTCAGTACAAGCCGAATTTGGGAAAACCGTTCTTTAATAAAGTTAATTGGGTCCGTTCTGGACAAAACCCATGTTCCAGATTTTCCAGATTCGTCTCCATTTGCTCAGAATCTCAACCGCAAAACTGTCACTCCTTATTCCAGCGCATTTCTGAGTTGGCACTTTTAATGATCAAATCTTCAATCTGGAAATTACCTTGGAGGCTAAAAATGGTGAATAATGTTATAACCAATTTATTAAAACTATCATTGATAAAATAATTCATAATCATCGATTTATTAGAAATAAAGGAAGATAAATAATATTCATCCATAAGAGCATAAATCATTTATAAAATGGATTTAAATAATAAATTATAATAAATGACGTGATGAAGAATGGTAGAAATGGGTGGAATAAGCGTTCACAAGTGATAATAATAATGGCATATTAGCATTGCTGCCGGTCATACCACTATCATTCTTAGGGTTGTAAATTACACACAATAGTTGTGGGGAATTTTTGTGTAACCCATAAATATCGCCAACACTTGTTTCAGCTCTAACTTATTCTTGGCATCTGTGAAGACATGGTAGTATACAAAGCCTTCAAATATCCTAAAGTGCAACAAATTTGAATTCCTCCCCAAGAAAGTGTTCTCTGGTGTAATCATGTCCAAAATATGATGAGAAATTCAATTTTGAAAATAGACTGTTGTGTTTCATGCTTCAGCCCACAAGTGCAGAGGTCAGCGTTGTTCATTCAACATCACCCTCGATTCTCCCACAATACTACAGTTCTTTCTCTCAACCACCCAGTTTTTTTGTGGGTTGTGCGGTGTTTTCAACTCTTGTCGAATGCCTTATTTTGCACATAATTTTTTAAAATCATTCGACATGCACTCACCTCCATTATTACTCCTAAGGGCCTTCACCTTCTTGCATGTTTCATTCTCGACTATTGCCTTGAACTCTACAAACTTAGGGAATGTCTCCTCCTTCTTCCGCATGAAAAATATTCCTGGAAGTGGACACTTTCATGAAAGGTCCACAAGCATAAGAATGGATCCTTTCTAGGATTGTGTGTGCCTTGTTGTCCCGATCATGGAAAGTGATTTTTTGTACTTCCCAAAAGTAAATCCGTTGCATACATCTTGCTGCTCAAGTGCTCATTTGGGGATATTTGTGGTTATCTACTGCATGATCTTCATAGCTCCATGATGCAAGTGGTCAAGTATTCTATGCCAAAGTTCACCGACATCATGATTCTTCACATCTATATTGTACAAGTTCTTCACTCGAACTCCAATATGCTTCACCTCTCTTGTGTATATGTGTCTCAGGAATGGCTTTCCTTTGTTGAAGATCAGATCATATCCATGATCTTCCAGAATGGAGTGATATTTAGACGTGTATGTGAGGAGTCACATTTCCTAATACATAATGGAGTGGTCTATAGGTGTGCATGTGAAAAGACACTACATCAACATAACAAACTCATGAAATTTTCTTGTGCAGGAGAAATTTCAGCAAAAGATAAATCTGTTTGGATCCAAGGATAGGGTGTGTTGATTTTTTTGTAGCATCAAGAGGTATTCCCTCATGCCTAATTTGGCCTAGAAGAATTATGAAGAATCAAAATAAAAATTTGATTTTTGAATGACAAGTCAGCCCAGAAAAGTCAAGTTGATCTTGCTATTATATATAAATGATGTGATGTTTCATTTTTGTCCACCTAAGCAAGAGAAAGCCTGAGCAAGGAGAAATATGATTTTGGAGTTCATATTTTCTTCCTTTTATTACTCTCTCTCTTGGTCACACATGTGAGGAGAAAAATCAGGCTTGAATATCGTTGACTTTGATTGATTGAGATCTGATCAAGTGATTTGACCGAGTTTTGACTTGCGTTTACTGAGCATTTTTACCTAATATTTAACCATAGTTAATCGAGGGTTTTACCATATACTTTCCCGCATTCCGCACATGAAAATTTGACCTCAATGTGACCAATCGTAGGGATGCACTTGTAGGTTGACCATATGGATGACTGTAGGGATGACGTTTTCTATAGGCACCAGTGTGACCAAGCATTGATTTTGACTATTTTGACTAGTTTTGATTAATGATGAATTACTGAATATTGACCAGTTTTTACTGGTATTTTTTTACTTGGATATTGGCACATATCTCTAGAAAAATTAGATTTGTAAACCTTGCTAAAGAATAATTTATCCTAAAAGAAAAGTTGTGAGGTTTTCTCCCAAAGTTTGTTTTCCCAAGGTAAAAATATTGTCTCTATTGTGCATGGTTTTCTTTCTATTATCTTCGTTGTTTCTGTTGCTTTTACTGTTGATTTTTTCTAGTATAATTGATCAATGATATCAGTAGCATGAGATAAATTGTTTTAATATCATTAGGTAGTAATTATTAGACTGAGAAATTGTTTTCTACTACACATCTTAAAGAAAATTCAATAAAAAGTTGTTGGCACAATTTTTTTTTTTTTTTATAAATTCAATTTTGAATTCAACTATGTATCTTAAATAATAAAAGGAACAATAAAACAAGATAGAAACATAAATTAAGAATTAATGATGATCTAACAAAGTTCTCTATTCATGGTGAAAGTATCCCATTTGTAGGAATTGTATTTCACATTCTTGAAATTTTGAATTATGAATAAATTAAGGTTGAATTTGAAATGTGTGAATCAATGTTCTAGAATTTCAACATATTTCAGCTACACATTTGTAATTTTACATTATAGATAATTTGAAGCATTACATTTCATGTAGGAAACTATTTTAGGTTTTGGTGATAAAGTACATGACATCACTAATTGAATCCATATATTATGATGATTTGTTATTTTGAATTTCTCATATTTTAAAATAATTAAGAGCGGAGTAGACCTTTCACATTAGTAATCACTTTGTGGATAATGATTTTCCTGAAGAGTTTTGAAATCAATGCCTTTAATTGGAGATCTTTGTATTCATACCTATAAAGGAATTTCGAAGGTAAATGTAAATTGACAATAGTAGTGACTAAGAAAATAAGATATGACCACTAAGAATATGAGCACAATCGACATTCTCACATGGGTCGATATCTTCTTTGAAAGATTTAGTAGCATGCATGGTTTTTCAAAAGCTTGATTGGATGTTTAATCATTGTCATTACTAAAAAAATTTGAGTTTTTTTTCTATTGGATTTGGGTTTGTAATAATGATTTCCCATGAGATCATTTTTAACCTATGAAATATTCTATAGACCCCATGGATATTTGGAATAGGATTTCATAGTTATAAATTGTCCAAAGATTACTCTTCAGTAATCTATGGTGACGTCTACTCTTGGTGGTCACACTCCACATAATCAACAAATCCATTAGAAATATGAAAATGATTCTATGTCTATAATATGCATGTATAATTGAGTGTATGGTATGTTGATGACTATCACAAAGCAAAGATACAATGTGGCTCTTTTGGTTATGTCAGTCTCTTCTTCTAAATATCACTACACAAATTTATTTGGGAATTATGGTAGATCCACTCTATGTGGAGTCATTATATAATATTGACTCTACATCCAAGTAAATTTCTTTAGGGACCTATGTAAAGGCATAAATTTTCATAAAATTAAAATGAACTAATTTTCATTTTTGAAAGTTGTGAAGCTTCGGTTTCATGGGACCTATTTAAAGGCATAAATTTCAAAAAATAAAATTATGCGACACCGATATTTTTTTATTGTATTCTTCTTTAAGTTAACCTATTTAATAATTATAATTTTAACTATATAATCATAAAGTTAAATAAATTAAATTATAAAAATCCAAATTTTCACAATCCATGGTTTAGAAAGCACAACTAAATTGAAATTGGAAACATAGTACTCAAAAAGACACATAATACTATCATTTATTGCACACATGTGCACTTATTTACCACACATTTATATAGTTGTTCTTAGAACCAACTAATTCTAGCTGTTCTCAGATCTAATTAATTACAAAAATAGATATGGAAGTTGAGATATTATTTCAACAAAATCCCCAACCAACTCTAAACTCAACATGGAAGCGTTATCTCTAAGTACAACTCATGGTTTCTCCTCCGATATTCTTCTTTTTGTATAATTAAAATAATTAAAATAGTATAAAATGAATATTTATAAATTTAACTATATAATTCTAAAGTTAAATAGTCCATCGGGTCTTGGATAGACGGTGATCAGGTGCACTATTAAGGAACTCCTTGATGTGAAGTCACCGGTTCAATACCCCGCCCTGATCCAGGTGATGTATTTGGACATGATGATGAAGATGTAGTCCTACCTAGCTTACAAAAAAATAATAAATATAAAGTAAAATATATTAGATTATGGTACTCTGGAATTTTCTCATGTTATTCTTCTTTATTGTAGCCTATTTAATAAGTATAATTTTAACTATATGATCATAACGTTAAATAAATTAAACTATAGAGATATAGCATTTCACAACCCATTTCTTTTCCCATGGTTTTAACAACTCATGACATTTTTCTTTAACAGTCGGAATCCAAGTTCTAATAACCCATAGATAACCAAATTTTTTCCCCATGGTATGCTTTAATTTAACCTATTTTAATACATAAAATTTCAATAAAATTTTTTGTATTCAAATATACAAGTTGTAATTAATAGAATTAAAGCCAACATTTTGGAAAAGTTTGGAGGTAGGTCATGGAGGGACAAGTTTGGTAAAAAAACTAGTACATCAACCACATATTTCAGAACTTGTACTTCAAGTACATGTTTCAAGTAAAAAACACTATAAATTATATGAATATTGAGTTTTTAAAACCCTTCTATTAAATTATAATTTTAGGGACATTGTTGTGATCAATGAAGAATTCAAGAAACTACAAGTCTCAGGTGAAAAACACTATAACCTATATGAGTATTTAGTTTTTAAAACCCATATGTTAAATTATAATTTTAGGGTCAGGGCTGTGATCCATGAAGAATAAAACTATTTGCATAAAAAACACTAAAACCTATATGTATATTGAGTTTTTAAAACCATTATATTAAATTATAATTTCAGGGTCAAGGTTGTGATCCACAAAAAAATCAAACCATTGTTAGACCCGCAAAAGTACAAAAATATGTGTGTATTTGCATAGTACTAAGTATTTTTTTAGGGTTTCGTTAATAATAATAGGTTAAAATATAAAATTATAATTTTATATTAAACAACAGGCCTAGGGAAAATCAACTCTTTGAACATTGTCACTACCTGGTAAGACGAATATCTGAATCCATTTCATATTTAGAAATATATTTCTCCATATAAATAATAAATTTCAATACAAAAATATGCATAAACATATTATAACCAGTGTAGATTCATTTTAACTCTCGATCTAGAGGGATCAAACCTCAAGGTGCAAACCTATTTATTTTAGTGTAAAACTTGAGGAAAAGTTTGCACATCGAGATATTTGATCCCTCACAATGCTTCATAGATCTGGAGTTAAGATAGATCGACGATATTTATATTAATGTGAGATGAAAAAAAAATTATATAACTATATGAAAAAAATATCATAGAATATTTTATATGTTATGTAAAATCAACTATCGTGAAAATGTTGTTTCTCTCCTTATACAATAATTATAGTATTTAAAATCTTGAGACGTTTTGTTTATTATGATATATCATAATTCATTAAATAATAATAATTATTATTATTTGAAATTTAGATTGATCATTTTATTTTTTTAATAAAATATATAATTTACTCTTTACCATGTGTTCTAAAAAAATGATTTCCACTTACTGAATTACATTATAATGGAAACAATCGCTTTCCATACAACATATCATATGCATTGTATTTCCCCAAACGTTTTTCTAAACAACCACCTATATCAACTATAGTTGAAAATAATGAAGAATATTTGTTTCACGGTTGTGTGTGTGTCCTAGATTAGAGTTAGTTTCTATTTTCTAGGAGATATTTTTGATCTCCCTATATTGAATGTAAACCTATGTATCGTTGATTTTTTTATTAACAAAGAGTGTGATATTTCTTGGGAAATCTCCAGGTGCAGCTTGCTCACCTATGAGTTGTTGGTTTCAGTTTGGAATTTTCATTCCAATTTCATCTTTCTATTTTTTGACATGGTATTAGAGTCTTGGTGGTTGAGTTGCGTTTGTGGTTAGCCTTGGTGGCTGAGTTAAACCTTGCTGGTTGAGAGCCCTTGTGGCCAAGATTGGAGAGCATGAGAGTCATGGTGGTTGGCTCATTTTTTAATCATTCCAATTCCATGTTTCCATTTTTTAACATGGTATCAGAACCTTGGTGGTTGCGTTTTTTCTGTGGTGAGTCTTGGTTGCTGAGTTAAACCTTGGTGGCTAAGGGCCCTTGTGGCCAAGATTGGAGAGTGTGAGAGTCGTGGTGGTTGTCTCATTTTTTAATCATTCAAATTCCATGTTTCCATTTTTTAACATGGTATCAGAGCCTTGGTGGCTGATTGGGAAAATTATATAATGTGGAATTTTATTGCAGCTACTTATTATATTTCTTCTATTGCATTCTCAATCACAATTATTTAACATTTAGTTGTGTTAAATACCAAAATAAAATATGCTGCAGACTTCATGATCAATAAACAACATAAAATAAATGACACAAGTAATCACACATAAACACCATTATTTTTGGACAAGTTTTCCCTGGAAAAACCCAATGCAGGAAAACTGGTGCAACAGATCTCAGAGTTTCTTTATTTTGCAGAAATTATGAGTACAAATGTGTGATTGTAAATATCAATCAATCACCTGAAGAAATTTGATGAGAGTAGGCTTAGTGAAACAAATCTCACATCACCACTAAGTTCCGGCTCTAACTTGCACCCACACTAAGCTGCTCTGCGTGATTTCTGTACAGTGACTGTGTCCCTCACGCTGTCACTGCGTCACTACTTATTGTTGCTACCTCTATGCTGACTACTGCCTAAGACTAGAGTGATTTCCCCTTCCAGAAATGACCTCTAGAAAATGGATGAACCCTCATCTGCCTCCCCCAGCAGAAATCAAAACTCCCTCTGCTACTCTGTGCTAGCCCATCGTAACTATTGTTTGGCCCTCTTTGAGTTGCTGCTATGGCTCCTCTCTCTCTTCTATTCCTTTACTCTTTCTCCTTCAGAAATTCTCCCTCTTAGAGATTTCACCTTCCCCTCTCTGCAATCGAGAATCACTTCGACTCTTTCTTCGGTTGAAGAAATTGATCCCTTGATTCTTTCTCCGTCTGATGTGTTTTCCATATGCCCCTCACCCTCCTTCTTATAATCCTTCGTTGACCTTTCACCAGCCCAGATTAAAACTTAATCAAGGGCTAGGATTAACTTGGAGGTGATCCATGACTTTTTCCTGAATATTCTCACTTAGTTTAATTAATACCCTTTAATTAATCGATTTCCCTAAGTTTAGACTTAGGAAAACATAAAAAATGATTAATTAATTTAATTAAACCATCTCTAAGTGGATTTTTCCAAAATCCTTTCTGGTTATTGTTAGAAAATTAAATATTACAGAGCAATGCAACACATAAAATATGTGGAAAATAAAAGCACACAAAAAACACATAAAACCAGAGAGACATAGATATACGTGGTTCACCCAGTTTGCGATACGTCCACCCCGAACAACCAATCCTTCCTATCTATTATCCAGCAAAATGAAAAGACAAAGCTTACAGCAGATCCGATGTAATATCCTCTGTTCTTTCTCACAGTCTCCCTCTTTGTTTCTCGCTCCGAGAATACACATACATACAATACACAGCCGCAATACAATACCCTCATAAAAGTGAGGGGTTGCCTTCTAGGGCAAAAAAAACCCTAATCTAAACTTAACTTCTATCATCAGATCATTTGCCTAATGAACAACCCAGATTGACTAGAAATTACTATACTTTTACAAGGCAATTTCACATATGTTTTTAGCTTCGGGGGCACTGCCCCCGAAGCCCTCGCTAGGGGGGGGCTCCAAAAGGCACTGCCACCCCCTCCTGGACCCCCCATGGAAGCGATTAATTACGAGTGGCGTTGTTGCCCCTTCTAAGGTACAGGGGTCCAATGCTGTGATACAAAGTAAACAAGATAATCAAGCTCCACACCCAACAGTTATTATGGAATACATGTGTCTTAGCCGATATACAAAGTTACAAGGCTAGATCACATCCGATGGTACCATAAAGTGCTTTAGCATTACAACTCTAAGTGCTGCTCTGACTTCTATAACATCTCCTCTCATGCTGTCGATGATGCCTATCAACACTGAACAAAAAATGTTGCAACCGTACTGCTACTAACTCTGCATGTTGCTGCCAATTGCCACTGTACTGTATCTCCCTCTTTTAACTGTGTTGAAGATCCGTTGACTACTGAAATGGATTTTCAATCATACCCAACTGTCCTCTAAACTGAGAAAACTTAATCCTCCCCAGAGCCTTAGTGAGTACGTGATGAAGAGAAAACCCCACTACAAGCAGGTTCACCTTTCCTGCAATCAATATGAACCTACAAACTCAAAATGTGTCAATTTCATATTCACCAAAACCGATACTTCGATCCTGAGGCCTGTGGGTTATAGGACCACTCTGTTGACACATACAACCTCCATGTGTATTTTGAACCATCTCTTTGTAAACTTCTCGGCCATGTAATATCATAATGTAATGAATCAAGGTTTCAAAACCTTGAACCAAATAACCAAACTTTTGGCTTATGACATTAACCTCATTTGAATGATTAATTAAAATCCGGCATCAGTCATTTCAACAATTAAATAAATGTTAAACTCTCTCTTGGACTACATGTTCAAATCTCAATTGTTCAACAATAATTTGCAAATGGAAAGGATGTTGACCACACTCCACCATGGGTTATGGGCCCACGCGTTTATATCCCAATTATTTAATAAATACTAATCAAACGCTAGCCCATACCTTGAGCTAACTCTCGTGCAATTTCCTGGTGCAAATGCTGTCGAGTTTCCAGCACCCTTGATCGAAGGGATATCACATTTATTTTCACCCTGAGGTTTAACGCCCAAATAAAATGCGAGATGGGTATTTTCATAGACATGACGTGTTGAAGACTCATTGGATCGCATTTTATTTTGCGAAACCGCTTCTGGCTCAATAGCGGTGCAAAACAAATGATATGGTTTTTCAAAACCATCCTCGTTCTAATTTAACCCGCTTCTCTCGGAATTTCCATTCTATGTCCTTAACTCAATTAATGGAAATTGATTCATGCTTATAGGGCAGATTTTTCTCCATTGTTAATGCTGTGGTTTAGCTTCAAGGTTCGACAAGATTTAAAAACCTCATCAAATTCTATCGAACGGTCCACATAGGACTGATATGTATTCATTTCATATCGCAGTCAATTCTCAGAGGAATAAGACAGGAAATCAGATGCGTTCGGAACCATAATCCTTCATGCAAAGTTTAATATGCTTAAATTTCCATAATCCACAGCAATCTCACACTCTAACTCTATCCCTTGGCACTCTTGGACAGGATCGCCATCGACCCTTACAGTGGTCGATGTCGATGACTCAACACAACAAGTAACTTGTAAATCTGACTCATAAACAAAACATTATTCGAACACATAGAATTAAATACAACAACATAACCTATTATGTACAACGCAGGATTACATCTAAGGCATTTCAGCCTTAGTAACGAATTTCACATATGACTACATTGTGCTCTCTCACTCCCTGTCTTCACACATTACAGATTCGCTCTTATAGAAAATACAAAATATCCCGAATCGTTTGAGATCCACAATCTCTCCTGAATCGCTTAGAAACTCTTCATCTCCTCAATAGCACACATGGCAGATCTAACTATTAATCAGTTACATAAAATTTCAGCATCAGTTTCAACAATTTCACCCCAATTTCTCATGGTCGTTTGCATACCCAGCTTCATATTTGACTTAATTCAAATTTGTTTGGATGCCCCTGCATCAGACTCTTGAGGCACAAAAATTTATGACCTCCTGGTCATATGTATCCTACAACTATCAGCAGTTCTACCCACGTCATCTGTGGAACTGCTCCTTGTGATCTTCCTGCAACAGCATGCTTGAACAATTCTCACCCGCATCCTCTGCGGAATTGTCCTCTGTGAGTTGCAACAAAACCTCTGCAATAGCAAGTCCTCCCTGCTACCAGATACCTCACCAAGCTTCTCTCCTGAGCTTCGGATTTTGGGATCTCTCTGGTTCGCTCCTACGGAACCATTTGAGCACTCCTGCTCTAGGCTGCTGCAATCTTCTCACCTTCCTCTACTACTACCTTCACAAAACATAAAAATCACAAGCTTAACAAAACTATACTTCTTCTTCCTCTATACACAAACTTCCTCTCCGCAGGAAATCATTTTCCCGCTCTGATACCACTTGATGAAGATCGAACCCCACTACAAGCAGGTTCGCCTTTCCTGCAATCAATATGAACCTACAACCTCAAAATGTGTCAATTTCATATTCACCAAAACCGATACTTCGATCCTGAGGCCTGTTGGTTATAGGCCCACTCTGTTGACACATACAACCTCCATGTGTATTTTGAACCATCTCTTTGTAAACTTCTTGGCCATGTAATATCATAATGTAATGAATTAAGGTTTCAAAACCTTGAACCAAATAACCAAACTTTGGGCTTATGACATTAAGCTCATTTGAATGATTAATTAAAATCGGGCATAAGACATTTCAACAATTAAATAAATGTTAAACTCTCTCTTGGACTACATGTTCAAATCTCAATTGTTCAACAATCATTCGCAAATGGAAATGATGTTGACCACACTCCACCGTGGGTTATGGGCCCATGTGTTTATATCCCGATTATTTAATAAATACTAATCAAACTTTGGCCCATACCTTGAGCTAACTCTCATGCAATTTCCTGGTGCAAATTCCATCAGGTTTCCAGCACCCTTGATCGAAGGGATATCGCATTTCTTTTCACCCTGAGGTTTAACGCCCAAATAAAATGAGAAATGGGCAGTTTCATAGACGTGGCGTGTTGAAGACTAATTGGATCGCATTTTATTTTGTGAAACCGCTTCTGGCTCAACAGCGGTGCGAAACAAATGATATGGTTTTTCAGAACCATCCTCGTTCTAATTTAACCCGCTTCTCTCAGAATTTCCATTCTGTGTCCTTAACTCAATTAACAGAAATCGATTCATGCTTATAGGGTGGATTCGATCCATTGTTAACATTGTGGTTTAGCTTCAAGGTTCGACAAGATTTAAAAACCTCGTCAAATTCTATCAGACCGTCCACATAGGACTGATATGTATTCATTTCATATCACAGTCAATTCTCATAGGAATAAGACAGGAACTCAGATGCGTTCGGAACCATAATCCTTCACGCAGAGTTTAATATGCTTAACTCACCATAATCCACAGCAATCTCATGCTCTAACTCTATCCCTTGGCACTCTTGGACAGGATTGCCATTGACCCTTACAGTGGTCGATGTCGTTGACTCAACACGACAAGTAACTTGTAAATATGACTCATAAAAAAAACATTCTTCGAACACACAAAATTAAATACAACAACATATCCTATTATGTACAATGCAGGATTACATCTAAGGCATTTCAGCCTTAGTAACGAAGTTCACATATGACTACATTGTGCTCTCTCGCTCCCTATCTTCACACATTATAGATTCGCTCTTATAGAAAATACAAAATATCCCAAATCATTTGAGATCCACAATCTCTCCTAAATCGCTCAGAAACTCTTCATCTCCTCAACCGCACACATGGAAAATCTAACTATTAATCAGTTACGTAAAATTTCAGCATCGGTTTCTATAGAAACGCTTAGATCTTAGTGTTTCTTTATTATGTATAAATTCTGAGTAAAAATGTGTGATTTTAAATGTCAATCAATCACCTAAATAAATCTGGTGAGAGTAGGCTTAGTGAGACAAATCTCACATCATCACGAAGTTCCTGCACTGACCTGCACCCACACTGAGCTGCTCTGTGTCATTTCTGTGCAATTTCTACGTCCCTCATGCTATCACTACATCACTATTATTGTTTTTTCGTGTGGTTGCCTCTATCCTGACTGCTTCCTAAGACTAGAATGATTTCCCCTTCCAGAAATGACCTCCGGAAACTAGATGAACCCTTAGATGCCTCCACCAACAAAAATCAGAACTCCATCTTCTGCTCTGCGTTGGCCCAATGTAATTGTTTCTTGGCCCTATCTTAGTTTCTTCTATGTCTCCTCTCTCTCTTCTCTTCCTTTACTCTTTCTCCTTCAGAAATTCTCCCTCCTGGAGATTTCACCTTTCCCTCTCTGCAATTGATAATCACTTCGACTCTTCATTCAGCTGAAGAAATCGATCTCCTGATTCTTTCTCAGTCTGATGTGTTTTCCATAGGCCCCTCACCTTCGTTCTTATAATCCTCCGTTGACCTTTCAACGGCCAAGATTAAAACTTAATCAAGGGTTAGGATTAACTTGGAGGTGATCCGTGACTTTTTCTAGAATATTCACACTTAGTTTAATTAATAACCTTTAATTAATCGATTTCCCTAAGTTTAGACTTAGGAAAACATTAAAAAATGATTAATTAATTTAATTAAGCCATCTCTAAGTGGAATTTTCCAAAATCCTTTCTGTGTATTATGGAATACATGTGTCTTAGCCCATATACAAAGTTACAAGGCTAGAGCACATCTGATGCTACCATACATCAACACGGATTTAGGTCTGTGGTGAGCCTTGGTGGCTGAGAGCCCTTGTGGTAAAGATTGGAGAGCGTGAGAGACTAGTGGCTGGCTCATTTGAGAGCCATGGTGGTTGGTTCATTTGAGAGCTGTGGTGACTAGTTCATTTGAGAGCTTCAGTGGCTGCCTCATTTTTTTTCTTGAGATAGCGTTGGTGAAGGGTGAAGAGTCGGACCAACGCGAACCTGACAGAGGAAAAGCGCGCTTATCAAGCCTGTACAGTGTGAGGAGTCCATGAGAAAAATCACGCTTTTTTTGAGGTTAAGCGTGTTTTTTTTAGCCAAATCCCGTGGATCAGTAAAGGGACCGGAGCAAATTTTTGAGCCAAATCCTACATTTTTCATAAAAAAATACATAGCCTTCCACCAGTGTTACCCATAAGCACAGATATGATAGGGGATACCCTCGCTGATGTACCTTTCTTGGTTTTTTAGAAGTGATCGAGATCAAAAGTATCTCTGTTGGTGGTTTTGTCCCCTTTTTTTTAAGGAATTCAACTATTATTGGATCCATAGTATTCAAATCTAGAGCCATTGAAGGATCGAGAGATAGATCCATAATTGACTAGTGAAATATCTGGTGTTGGATTTCCATATCGATTGTTGGGGAATCTTGAGGTGGATCTGTAGATTGATGTTATCACATTGCAAAGACATATATTATTGAGAGAAATAAGATATATGGGTCAAATTATGCCAACTAGAAGTTCAAGTTGTAGACATTCTCGAGGGTTCGAGTGCGTGGGCAATTGAAAATGGGGACGAAGAAAATCTGACTATAGTCGAAGGTGGAACAACTACATTAGTTCAAGATTGGGAAAAGAGGGAAAATAAATTGAAGGTGTTGTTAAAGATGTTTGTAAAAGATAACATAATCTCTCACATCTGAGAATGTAAAACCACCAATGATATTTGGGTGACACTCAAGGATTTGTATGAAACAAAGAATAAAAATCGACTGTTATTTCTGAAGAGTACAATTCTTCCATTAGAATGGAGGGGAATGAATCTATTGTTGCATTCATCTCACGGATCAAAGAACTGAGAGACAAGTTAGGCGACATAGAGGAGAAAGTGTCCAACATTGATCTCGTCACGATTACCTTAAATGGTATGACAAAGGATTATTAGATCTTCATTTCAGGGCTTGGGGTGAGGGAGAAAGCTCCCACCTTTGAAGAGTTGGCAGGGATTTGGATGTAGGAAGAAGAGAGGCGTATGAACTTGAAGCCTCAAAATACATATCTAGCATTGGTGGCAAAGAAAAGGTTCTTCAAATGGAAACTAGGAGGAGGAATAAAATGTGGTGGTCCATCTCAGAAAAAGGAATTTCAAGGAATGTCATCTAAAATAAATTATTAAGGAATTAAGTGTTTTTATTGCAATATAACTGGTCATATTGCTAGAGATTGCTATAAAAATAAGACTTTTGAAACCAGACATAGACAAAAGAGGCATACAGGGTATTTTTCTGGTGAAGATTAGAATCAAGATCTTAAATTGTTTGTGTCTGATGTTGCTCTCTCTGTGGAGACCGATGAGGCTGAATTTTGGTCTGTGGATTCTGGAGAATCCACTCATATGACAGGTAATAAAATTTGCTATGAAAATTTTAAGGAGACCAACAATGCTGCTAACATCTACCTTGGAGATGACAAAGCATATCAAATTAAAGGGATGGATATATTCCAATGATATTTCCTAATGGTAATATCAGGCACATCCAAAATATCATGTATGTACCTAGTATTAAAAATAATTTGATCTCTGTCTCCATGATTTCGGATCAGAATTTAAAGGTATAATTTTTCAAAAATTACTGTGGTATAAAGGATTTGTTAGATCATCAGAAATCGATCACATCAGGAGTACGATTTGGAGGCTTGTATAAGTTGAATTTTAAAAGTGTCCGACATCAAACTTTAAGTTCAAAGACTATGAAAATAGAGGATCTTTGGCATCAAAGGTTGGCCACATCAACCTTCATGACTTATTGCTGCTACAAAAACAAGGTGGTCGATGGACTTCCTGTTTTAAGAAATGAACATAGTGATTGTGAAGGATATGCACTTGGAAAAAGCACAGGGATGAATTTCCCTCTAGCTAAAATAGGAGAAAGAGAGATACACTCGAAATTGTGCACACTGATATATGTGGACCCATGCAGACAAGGTCCTTAGTTGGAGCTTATTATATTTTTCTATTTATTGATGACTTCACAAGATATACCTAGGTATACTTTCTTAGAAGGAAAAGTGATTCTTTCAAGTATTTTAAAGAATTCAGAAGTATGGTTAAAAACCAGATAGGGAAAGTCATAAAAATTCTTTGCTCATATCAAGGGGGAGAATACATGCTTGGAAACTTCATCAAATATTGTAGAGATTATGGGATAGCACAACAGTTTACAACACATCACACTCCACAACAGAATGGGGTTGCAGAAAGAAAGAACAAAACTCTTGTGGAATATGCACACATCATGATGAAAGGTAAGAACCCATCCAATGGTTTTTGGGTAGAAGCTATTAGTACTGTAGTTTACTTAAAGAAAAAAATTCCAACTAGGTATCTTGATCTCAAGACTCCATTTGAGGCTTTATATGGTTTTAAACTTGCATTCCATCACTTAAGAGTATTTGGTTCTAGAGCTTTTGCACACACTCCTAAGGAAGATATGAATAAATTGGATGTTAAAGGTATTAAGTGCATATTTGTAGGGTATTGTTCTAATTTTAAAGCATATAATATGTTCAATCCATCTGCTCCCAAGGTATTTGTGAGTAGAGTTGTTATCTTCCATGAATAGGATGATGAAGGGAATAAGGACACAGGTTATGAGGAGTGGCATCTGCCTTTACTTATTGATGACAACAATGATGAAGCCAAAGGAAGTCATTTACAATAAAAGCAACAACAAAAAGAGGAACCTATATGGATAGATTCAACAATCTAATTCCATTTAGAGGAGAGAAAGAAATCACGCATGACATAATTGAGGCAAGTCCGCTACCAAGGAGATCAGGTAGGTAGACTCACTTACCTGCAAGGTACAAAGATAATACTCTTATGACTAATATTTTAAATGTTGTTGAGCCCATGAATTATAATGAATAAAATCAGTGTGATGAATGGAGGTTAGCTATGAAATAAGAGTATGAGTCCATAATTAAAATTAAAACTTTGGAATTAGTTGAATTTCCAAAAGGAAAATTTCCCATAGATTGTAAATGGCTTTATAAACCTACGTTCAAAGAAGATGGTAGTGTAGATAATATAACACTAGGTTGGTGGCCAAAGTGTACTCACACAAAGAAGTGATTGATTATGAGGAGACTTTTTCTCATGTAGCTAAATAAAATACTATTAGGATGTTAATAGCTCTATCTACAAAGTACCATTGGAGCTTAGACCAGCTATATGTAAAATATGTTTTTGTAAATGGAGAATTTAAGGAAGAGGTATATTTAACACAACTTGAAGGGTTCATTAAAAAGGTGCAGGAACACTTGGTCTATAAATTAAAGAAGACATTGTATGGATTGAAATAGGTTCCTAGATCTCGGTATGATAAAATAGACCGTTTCTTCTTATAGCATGGTTATAAGATAAGTAAAAATGATCCAAATTTGTATACCAGATTTGATTCAAAGGGGAAAATTGTGTTGATTTCCTTAAATGTTGATGATTTAATTGTTACTGGAAATTCTGATGAATTGGTTGAAGAACTTTAAAATGCAGATATCACAGTTATTTGAAATCAAAAACCTTGGAGAACTGCATTATTGTTTGGGTCTTGAAGTCTGGAGAGATTTTGGCCAAACTTTTGTTACTCAAGGAAAGTATGTCAGGGAATTGTTGAATAAATTCACAATGGATAAGTGTAAAGTTGCTTCAGTACCTATACAACAGAATGTTAAATTTCAAAGTGATGATGGTTCTAAAGAGGTTGATGCTACAATGTATAAACAACTGGTTGGAAGTTTGATTTATTTAACCACAACGTGACCTGACTTAGCATATTCAGTCAGTGTGTTGATTTAGTTCATGATAAAATCTCTTGAAAATAATTAGGTGGTAGTAAAAGGTGTCCTAAGGTATCTTCAAGGAACCATAAATGTTGGCATTAAAGATGCTGATTCTTTTGATTTTAAATTGACGAGCTATTTAGATTTAGATTGGGTTGGTGATCTAGACGATAAAAGATCTATAACTGGTTATGCTTTCAATATTGGGTTAGGGCTTATTTCTTGGAGCAGTAAAAAGTATAACATTGTATATTTATCATCAACATGGTATCAAGTTGTATGTGCAACCACTTGTGAAGCAATTTGGTTGAGAATACTTCTTCATGATGCGTGAGAAGAAAAAAAGGATGCTACAATGATTAAATGCGACATCCAAAGTTGAATCAAGCTGAGAAATAATCATGTTTTTCATAAAAACACAAAACATATTGATACTCATTTTCATTCTCTTAGAATAAAGGTTTAGTCGAAAGAGATTTTGATTGAATATTGTAACACTAGTGAAAATGCAGCCAATATTTTCACCAAGCATCTTGGAAAGATTGAATTTGAATTATTTAGAGAGATGTTAGGTGTGCAAGTGAGCCCTTTCTCCATTAAGAAAAAAAGTTAAAAATAATAAAAAATATTTGTTTCATTGTTCTAAATTATTATTAATTCCTATTTTTTAAAAGATAATTTTGATAATTTATATATCTCTAATTTTTTATTAATAAAGAAAACGATAACATACTTAACGTATAACTTACATGTAAACTACCCATCAGATAAAGTATTTTATTTCACAAAATGCCACTCATTTCACATAAAATTTGAAGAAACATAAACCATAATATTAATGATACCTCAAAAGAAAAATACGCATAACATACATCTAAAATAAATCTCATCAAAAATATAATACATACGAAATTGAGCTTTGCATGAACATTACAATGGCGTAATTTTTTTTACCCTAAAAAACAATCGATAGTTCGAGTCTCTGTACGCAGAAATTGATTCTTATGTGCAAACTCTTGGCAACAAATACTTTTGAGTCTATTGGCCCATAAATGCACCTGGAAAGTAAATGCCCACCATTGGATATAAGCAAGTACACCATCCAACGGTGAGCACTTCTTTCCCAGATGCATTTATGGGCCAATAGACTGAAAAGTATTTGTTGCTCAAACTCTTACCTATGTACTTTGTAGTTCAACTACAATGATTTGGTGTTGTGTATACAAGCCACAATTTCATTGCGAAGTTAAATGTTCTAATAATAAATATGGTGTGGTTTGAATGGTGAAAATAAATTTTGTATCATTAAAAATTTGTGGAGTATCTATAATTTTCAACTTTAATAATATTATTTAAATTTTCAAAAAAAATTGCTAACTTTTTTCAATATTATGGAAAAATATACCTATTATTTTCTAAATTGTGGATTCTTTAAACTACTGTCAACAATTTTATTATTCAACTTAAATATAAACAAACACAATATTTAATAAAATTGATTATATATATAGATTCAACATCCTTAAAATGAATTTCTCTCAAATTTAAAAAAAAATTGATATAAAAAAATCAAAAAAATAACAATAAAGACAACTAGATATTTAACAATAACAAAATACACACAATACTATTTTTTATTGCACACATGTGCACTCATTTACCACATATTTATATAGTTGTTCTGAGATCCAACTAATTCTAGTTGTTCTCATATCCGACTAATTACAAAAATATATATGGAAGTTGAGATATTATCTCAAAAAAATCCCTAACCAACTCTAAACTCAACATGGAAGCGTTATATATAAGTAAAACTCATGGTTTCTCCTATGATATTCTTCTTTTTGTATAATTAAAATAATTAAAATAGTATAAAATGAATAATTATAAATTTAACTATATAATTCTAAAGTTAAATAGTCCACGGGGTCTTGGATGGATGGTGATCGGGTGCGCTATTAAGGCACTCCTTGATGTGAAGTCACTGGTTCAATACCCCACCCTGATCTAGGTGATGTATTTGGACATGATGATGAAGATGTAGTCCTACCTAGCTTACAAAAAAATAAAAATTATAAAGTAAAATATATTAAATTATGGTACTCTGGAATTTTCTCATGTTATTCTTCTTTATTGTAGCCTATTTAATAAGTATAATTTTAACTATATGATCATAAAGTTAAATAAATTAAACTCTAGAGATATAGCTTTTGACAACCCATTTCTTTTCCCATGGTTTTAACAACTCATGACATTTTTCTTTAACAGTCGGAATCCAAGTTCTAATAACCCATAGATAACCAATTTTTTTCCCCATGGTATACTTTAATTTAACCTATTTTAATACATAAAATTTCAATAATTTTTTTTTATTCAAATATACATGTTGTAATTAATAAAATTAAAGCCAACATTTTGGAAAAGTTTGGAGGTAGGTCATGGAGGGAGAATTTTGGTAACAAAACTAGTACATCAACCACATATTTCAGAACTTGTACTTCAAGTGCATGTTTCAAGTAAAAAACACTATAACTTATATGTATATTGATTTTTTAAAACCCTTCTATTAAATTATAATTTTAGGGACATTGTTGTGATCAATGAAGAATTCAAGCAATAACAAGTCTCAGGTGAAAAACACTATAACCTATATGATTATTTAGTTTTTAAAACCCATATATTAAATTATTATTTTAGGTTCACAGTTTTAAAACCCATATATTAAATTATAATTTTAGGGTCAGGGCTGTGATCCATGAAGAATAAAACCAGTCACGTAAAAAACACTAAAACCTATATGTATATTGAGTTTTTAAAACCATTATATTAAATTATAATTTTAGGGTCAAGGTTGTGATCCACAAAAAAATCAAACCATTGTTAGACCCACAAAAATACAAAAATATGTGTGTCTTTGCATAGTACTAAGTATTTTTTTAGGGTTTTGTTAATAATAATAGGTTAAAATATAAAATTATAATTTTATATTAAACAACAGGCCTAGGGAAAATCAACTCTTTGAGCACTGTCACTACCTGGTAATATGATTATCTGAATCCATTTATATTTAGAAATATATTTTTCCATATAAATAATAAATTTCAATACAAAAATATGCATAAACATATTATAACCAATGTAGATTCATTTTAACTCTCAATCTAGAGGGATCAAACCTCAAGGTGCAAACCTATTTATTTTAGTGTAAAACTTGAGGAAAAGTTTGCACATCGAGATATTTGATCCCTCACAACGCTTCATAGATCTGGAGTTAAGATAGATCGACGATATTTATATTAATGTGAGATAAAAAAAAAAAAAAAAATTATATAACTATATGAAAAAAATATCATAGAATATTTTATATGTTATGTAAAATCAACTATCGTGACAATGGATATTGTTTCTCTCCTTATACAATAATTATAGTATTTAAAATCTTGAGACATTTTTTTTATTATGATATATCATAATTCACTAAATAATAATAATTATTATTATTTGACATTTAAATTGATCAGTTTATTTTTTTAATAAAATATATAATTTACTCTTTACCATGTGTTCTAAAAAAATGATTTCCAGTTACTAAATTACATTATAATGGAAACAATCGCTTTCCATACAACATATCATATGCATTGCATTTCCCCAAACTTTTTTCTAAACAACCACCTATATCAACTATAGTTGAAAATAATGGAGAATATTTGTTTCACGATTGTGTGTGTGTCCTAGATTAGAGTTAGTTTCTATTTTCTAGGAGATATTTTTGATCTCCCTATATCAAATGTAATCTTATATATCGTTGATTTTTTTATTAATAAAGAGTGCAATATTGCTTGGGAAATCTCCAAGTGTAGCTTGCTCACCTCTAAGTTGTTGGTTTCAGTTTGGAAGTTTCATTCCAATTTCATCTTTCTATTTTTTGACATGGTATCAGAGCCTTGGTGGTTGAGTTGCATCTGTGGTTAGCCTTAGTGGCTAAGTTAAACCTTACTAGTTGAGAGCCCTTGTGCCTGAGATTGGAGAGCATGAGAGTCGTGGTGGTTGGCTCAATTTTTTAATCATTCCAATTCCATGTTTCCATTTTTTAACATGGTATCAGAGCCTTGGTGGTTGAGTTGGTTCTTTAGTGAGTCTTGGTTGCTGAGTTAAACCTTGGTGGATAAGGGCCCTTGTGGCCAAGATTGGAGAGTGTGAGAGTCATGGTGGTTGTCTCATTTTTTAATCATTCAAATTCCATGTTTCAATTTTTTAACATGGTATCAAAGCCTTGGTGGTTGATTGGGAAAATTATATAATGTGGAATTTTACTGCAGCTACTTATTATATTTCTTCTATTGCATTCTCAATCACAATTATTTAACATTTAGTTGTGTTAAATATCGAAATAAAATATGCTACAGAATTCATGATCAATAAACAACATAAAAGAAATGACACAAGTAATCACACATAAACACTGTTATTTTTGGATAATTTTCCCTGGAAAAACCCAATGCGGGAAAACTGGTGCAACAGATCTCAGGGTTTCTTTATTATGCAAAAATTATGAGTACAAATGTTTAATTGTAAATATCAATCAATCACCTAAAGAAATCTGATGAGAGTAGGTTTAGTGAGACAAATCTCACATCACTAGTAAGTTTCGACACTAACTTGCATCCACACTGAGCTGCTCTGCATGCTTTCTGCGCAGTGACCATGTACCTCACACTGTCACTGCTTGTTGTGGCTGCCTCTATGCTGACTACTTCCTAAGACTAGAGTGATTTCCCCTTCCATAAATGACCTCCAGAAACTGGATGAACCCTCATCTACCTCCACCTGCAGAAATCGAAACTCCCTCTGCTACTCTGCGCTGGCCCATCGTAACTATTGTTTGGCCCTCTCTGAGTTGTTGCTATGGCTCCTCTCTCTCTTCTCTTACTTTACTCTTTCTCCTTCAGAAATTCTCCCTCCTAGAGATTTCACCTTCCCCTCTCTACAATCGATAATCACTTCGACTCTTCCTTCAGCTGAAGAAATCGATCCCTTGATTCTTTCTCCGTCTGATGTGTTTTCCATAGGCCCCTCACCCTCCTTCTTATAATCCTTCGTTGACCTTTCAACAGCCTAGATTAAAACTTAAACAAGGGCTAGGATTAACTTGGAGGTGATCCATGACTTTTTCTTGAAGATTCTCACTTAGTTTAATTAATACCCTTTAATTAATCGATTTCCCTAAGTTTAGACTTAGGAAAACATTTAAAAAATGATTAATTAATTTAATTAAAACATCTCTAAGTGGATTTTTCCAGAATAATTTCTGATTATTCTGGAATAAATGTGTCTTAGCCCATATACAAAGTTACAAGGCTAGATCACATCCGATGCTACCATAAATCAACACTCCCTCTTAGCGAGGAAAGTGCTTTAGCACTACAACTCTAAGTGTTGCTCTGACTTCTATAACATCTCCTCTCGTGTTGTTGATGATGCCTATCAACACTGAACAAAAAATGTTGCAACCGTACTACTGCTGACTCTGCATGTTGCTGCCAACTGCCGTTGTACTGCAACTCCTTTTTTTAATTGCGTTGAAGATCCATTGACTACTGAAATGGATTTTCAGTCATAACCAAATGTCCTCTAAACTGAGTGAAATCAATCCTCCCTAGAGCCTTAGTGAGTATGTCTATTGTCTGTTCTCCTATGGGAATGTATTAGAGTCGTACAACCCCACGCTAAACACAGTCTTGGATAAAATGACACCTGATGTCAATGTGTTTGGACAAATCATGAAACACTGGATTTTCAAAGAGTTTGATACAACTCTGATTGTCATAGTAAATGAAATTCGGCTCCATCCTGCTCCTGAATAGACTCACAAGGATTTTTTGAAGCCATATGGCTTCACATGTAGCTATACTAGCTACCATGTACTCTGCTTCAACTTTGCTCAATGCTATTGACTTCTATTTCCTCCTGCACCAGGACACCATTCCTGATCCAATGCTAAAACAATACCCAGAGGTACTTTTCATGTCCACTGAGCTTCCTACCCACTCTGCGTCTGTGAATCCACTGAGTATGACATCCTCTCCTCAGCCATACTTTATACCGAATATGACTGTTTCTCGTACATATCTCAAAACATGCCTTGCAGATACCCAGTGCACTATTTTGGGTTCTACTATGAACTGACTAAGAGTGTTGACAACAAAGAAAATATCTGGTATGGTGTTAACGAGATACATCAAAGACCCGATAAGTTGTATGTATAATGTGGGGTCCGCTTCTACATCTTATGATGCATCTATCTTCTTCCAATTAGTGATCATGTGTGTGGCCATGGGCCTACAATCCTGCATTCTGGACCTCTTCAGAATTTCCAAGTCATACCTCTCCTACCCTATGAATATATCTCCATCCTTCTGATAGAATTCCAATCCTAGGAAGTAGTGCATCAACCCCACATCCTTCATGTTGAATTCAACTTCTATATTTCGTTTGTAATCCTTAATGAGCCTAGATGATCCAGTGGGAAAAAGATCATCTTCATATAGTACAAGTACCAATGGCTCATCAAATATTGGGACCTGCATCACTCTTGACAAACCCCATATTTTGTAAATAGCTATCTATTCGACCATACCAAGCTCTCAGAGCCTACTTAAGCTTGTATAGGGCTTTCTTCAATCTGCATAATATATGAGACTTCCTTTCATGAGTCTCAAAACCCTCTAATTGTTCGATATATACCTCTTCCTCAATTTATCCATTCAGGAAACTTGTCTTGGCATCCATTTGATGAATCTCCCATCCCATATGTGTTGCTAAGGATATAACAGTCTGGATGGAGGTATATCTCAAAACTGGTGTGAAGGTCTCTTCATAGTCAATGCCTTCCTTCTGAGCATACCCTTTTCCATGAAACTTGCCTTATATTTTTCTACGCTACCATCTACAGAGTATTTGATCTTGTAGATCCATAGTGATCCAACAACTGATCTGCTCTGAGGTCTGGGTACCACTTCCCAAACATCATTTTTCATTATAGAAGCATACTCTTCTATCATGGTATCTACCCATGCCTGGTGTTGAACAGCTTCCTAGAAGCTAGAAGGTTCCTCTACCTTGGAAACCAAAGCCTGATACCAAATTTTGTCTTTATGTCTATTCTTCTTGGTGCCCCTGTTGTTCTTGAACCAAGGGAACTTCTGTAGTCTGATCCTCTACCGGCATATCACTTGATTTCTGAAAATCTTTATCCTCCATGAAATTAACTTCGCGTCTTATCACAACCTTTCTACTGCTAGGAATATAGATCCTATATGCCTTGGAGGTTTCATTGTATCCTACAAGATACCCCTTTTCTACAATTTGATCAAGCTTGCTTCTCTTCTTGCTTGGTATATGGCAATATGCCATGCTACCAAATATCTACAAATGCCCTAACTCCAGTTTCTTCCCTACGAAAACCTCTTCAGGAGTTTTCTTCCTCAATGCTCTATGAGGAGTCCTGCTCCGAATATGCACTGTCATGTTACAGGATTTAGCCCATAAATATCTGGGTAAATCAAGTTTGAATAACATGGCCTTCGTTGCTCCTACAATTGTCCTGTTCTTTCGTTATGCCATACAATTATGTTCGGGATTGTATGGCACAGTCCACTCCTTACTGATGCCCTCCCTTGCATAGAAATATGTGAAGTCTCCATCTATGTATTCTCCACCATTATCTAAACGCAATGTCTTGATTTTCTTCCCCATCATATTTTCAACGAGAGCCTTGAATTCTTTTAACTTTTTAAATAATTCATCTTTTGTCTTAAGGAAGTAAATCCTGGTTATCCCAAAGTGATCATCGATGAATGTGATAAAATATTTTCCACCCTTGAGAGCATTAGTGGACATAGGTCCACATATGTCTGAGTGTATCAGTTCTAATATGCTTGCTGCTCAGTTTTTACTTCTAGGAAAGGATGCCTTACCGTACTTCCCAAGTACACATCCTCGACATACAACATCATTCTCCATGCTAAGAATAGATGCCCCATCTACTATTTCTTTGAGCATCTTCAATACACTATGGTGCAAGTGCCCCATTCTTCTATGCCAAAGTTCGTTCCACCCTTTCTTGTCGTCACGACTACTGCTGATTAGTGCAATCGGAGATTCAAGCTACAACCTGTATGGTTTGTTGCTTCTAACTCTGATATGCCTTGTTTTCTTCCAGCTTGGGTGATTGACATATACCTTTTTCCTGATAAAGTGTATGTCTTACCCTTTTTCCTGCAACTATGATACTGAGATTAAATTAATCCCAAGCCCCGGCACATGTAGTACATCTATGACCTTAACGTTGGTTCCGTCTTCCATCTGAAACACTACATCTCCTCTCCCAAATGGAGTGCATTTCGTGTTATTCCCCATCATGATTTGGATGTTCATCTACTCTTCCTTGAGAAATATTCTCATTCTCCAGCCATATGAGTTGAAGCCTCGCTATCAATATACCAGATTCCTGTAGATGTTGAACTTGACAAGCATGCATCATTCTCTTCTAACCTAGAGGATAAAACATCTAATTTTGTCGTACTTATCTGTGCTTTCTTTTTTCTGTGTTGTGTCCCCTCTGAATCTTCTATATTATACAGTCCTCTTGCTGACCCTACTTCTTTTGGTTTTGATAGCTCTGATACCATGTGAAAATTCTATAATGTGGAATTCTACTGCAACTACTAATTATATTTCTTCTATTGCATTCTCAATCACAATTATTTAACATTTAGCTGTGTTCAATACCGAAATAAAATATGGTGCAGACTTCATGATCAATGAACAACATAAAAGAAATATCACAAGTAATCACACATAAACACTGTTATTTTTGGACAATTGTCCCTGGAAAAAACCCAATGCGAGAAAACCGATGCAGTAGATCTCAGCATTTCTTTATTATGTAGAAATTCTAAATAAAAATGTGTGATTTTAAATGTCAATCAATCACCTGAAGAAATCTGGTGAGAATAGGGTTAGTGAGACAAATATCACATTAGCACAAAGTTCCGGCACTGACCTGCACCCACACTGAGCTGCTCTGCGTGATTTCTGTGCAATGTCTATGTCCCTCATGCTATCACTATGTCACTATTGTTGTTGCTTTGTGTGGTTGCCTCTGTGCTAACTGCTTCCTAAGACTAGAGTGATTTGCCCTTCCAGAAATTACCTCTGGAAACTGGATGAACCCTCAGCTGCCTCCATCAACAAAAATCAGAACTCTCTCTTCTGCTCTGTGCTGGCCCAACGTAATTATTGCTTGGCCCTATCTAAGTTGCTGCTATGTCTCCTCTCTCTCTTCTCTTCCTTTACTCTTTCTCCTTTAGAAATTCTCCCTCCTGGAGATTTCACCTTTCCTTCTCTACAATCGATAATCACTTCGACTCTTCCTTCAGCTGAAGAAATCGATCTCTTGATTCTTTCTCCGTTTGATGTGTTTTCCATAGGCCCCTCACCCTTGTTCTTATAATCCTCCGTTGACCTTTCAACGGGCAAGATTAAAATTTAATCGAGGGTTAGGATTAACTTGGAGGTGATCCATTAATTAATAACCTTTAAGTAATCGATTTCCCTAAGTTTAGACTTAGGAAAAAGTTAAAAAGTGATTAATTAATTAATTAAACCATCTCTAAGTGGAATTTTCCAAAATCCTTTCTGTGTATTATGGAATACATTTGTCTTAACCCATATACAAAGTTACAAGGCTAGAGCACATCCGATGCTACCATAAATCAACACTGATTTGGGTCTGTGGTGAGCCTTTGTGGCTGAGAGCCCTTGTGGTAAAGATTGGAGAGAGTGAGAGAATGGTGGCTGGTTCATTTGAGAGCCGTGGTGGCTGGTTCATTTGAGAGCTGTGGTGACTGGTTCATTTGAGAGCCTTGGTGGCTGCCTCATTTTTTTTCTTTACATAGCAATGATGTAGGGTGAAGAGTCAGACCAATGCGACCCTGATAGAGGAAAAGCGTGCTTATCAAGCCTGTACAGTGTGAGGAGTCCACGAGAAAAGTCATGCTTGTTTTGAGGTTAAGCGCTGTTTTTTTAGCCAAATCCCATGGATCAGTAAAGGGATCGGAGCAAATTTTTGAGCCAAATCCTACATTTCTCATAAAAAAATACATAGCCTTCGACCAGTGTTACCCATAAGTGAAAATAAGACAGGGGATACCCACGCTAGTGTACCTTTCTTGGTTTTTTAGAAGTGGTCAAGATCGAAAGTATATCTATTCGTGGTTTTGTCCCATTTTTTTTAGGAAATTCGACTAGAATTAGATCCATAGTATTCAAATCTGGAGTTGTTGAAGGATCGAGAGATAGATCCATAATTGACTAGTGAAATATCTGGTGTTGGATTTCCATATCGATTATTGGGGAATCTTGAGGTGGATCTGTAGAGCGATCTTATCACATTGAATAATCACATTGCAAAGACATATATTATTGAGAGAAATAAGATCGATGGGTCAAATTACGCCAACTATAAGTTCAAGTTGTAGACATTCTCGAGGGTTCGAGTGCGTGGGAAATTTAAAATGGGGACGAAGAAAAGTTGAATATAGCCAAAGGTGGAACAACTACATCAGTTCAAGATTGGGAAAAGAGGGAAAATAAAGTGAAGGTGTTGTTAAAGATGTTTGTAAAAGATAACATAATCTCTCACATATGAGAATGTAAAACCGCCAATGATATTTGGGTGACACTCAAGGAGTTGTATGAAAAAAAGAATAAAAATCGACTGTTATTTCTAAAGAGTAAGATTCTTCCATTAGAATAGAGGAGAATGAATCTATTGTTGCATTCATCTCATGGATGAAAGAACTGAGAGAAAAGTTAGGTGAAATAGAGGAGAAAGTGTCCAACATTGATCTCGTCACGATTACCTTAAATAGTATGACAAAGGATTATTAGATATTCATTACAGTGCTTGGGGTGAGGGAGAAAGCTCCCAACTTTGAAGATTTGGCAGGGATTTGGATGCCAGAAGAAGAGAGGCGTATGAACTTGAAGCCTCAAAATACATATCTGGCATTGGTGGCAAAGAAAAGGTTCTTCAAATGGAAACTAGGAGGAGGAATAAAATGTGGTGATACATATCAGGAAAAGGCATTTCAAGGAATGTCATCTTCCATAAATGATTCAGGAATTAAGTGTTTTTATTGCAATAGAACTGGTAATATTTCTAGAGATTGCTATAAAAATAAGACTGTTGAAACCAGACATAGACACAAGAGGCATACAGGGTATTTTTTTGGAGAATAATAGAATCAAGATCTTAAATTATTTGTGTCTGATGTTGCTCTCTCTTCGGAGACCGATGAGGCTGAATTTTGGTTTGTGGATTCTGGAGAATCCACTCATATGACAGGTAATAAAATTTGCTATGAAAATTTTAAGGAGACCAGCAATGCTGCTAACATTTACCTTGGAGATGACAAAGCATATCAAATTAAAGGGTATGGATATATTCCAATGATATTTCCTAATGGTAATATCATGCACATCAAGAATATCATGTATGTACCTGGTATTAAAAAGAATTTGATCTCTATCTCCATGATTGTAGATCAAAATTTAAAGGTATAATTTTTCAAAAATTACTGTGTTATAAAGGATTTGTTGGATCATCATAAATTGGTCACATTAGGAGTATAAGTTGGAGGCTTGTATAAGTTGAATTTTAAAAGTGTGCCACATCAAACTTTAAGTTCAAAGAATATGACAATAGAGGATCTTTGGCATCGAAGGTTTGGCCACATCAACCTTGATGACTTATTGTGGCTACAAAAACAAGGTATGGTCGATGGACTTCCTGTTTTAAGAAATGAACATATTGATTGTGAAGGATGTGCACTTGGAAAAAGAACAGGGATGAATTTTCATCTAGTTAAAATAGGAGAAAGAGAGATACACTCGAAATTGTGCACACTGATATATGTGGACCCATGTAAATAAGGTCCTTATTTAGAGCTTATTATATTTTTCTATTTATTGATTACTTCACAAGATATACCCAGGTATACTTTCTTAGAAGGAAAAGTGATTCTTTCAAGTATTTTAAATAATTCAGAAGTATGGTTAAAAACCAGATAGGGAAAGTCATAAAAATTCTTCGTTCAGATGAAGGGGGAGAATACATGCTTGGAAACTTCATCAAATATTGCAGAGATTATGGGATAGCACAACAGTTTACAACACCTCACACTCCACAATAAAATGGGGTTGTAGAAAGAAAGAACAAAACTCTCGTGGAATGTGCACACATCATGATGAAAGGTAATAACCCATCCAGTCGTTTTTGGGTAGAAGCTATTAGTACTGTAGTTTACTTAAAGAACAAAAGTACAACTAGGTATCTTGATCTCAAGACTCCATTTGAGGCTTTATATGGTTTTAAACTTGCAGTCCATCACTTAAGAGTATTTGGTTCTAGAGCTTTTGCACACACTCCTAAGGAATATATGAATAAATTGGATGTTAATGCTATTAAGTGCATATTTGTAGGGTATTGTTCTAATTTTAAAGCATATAATATGTTCAATCCATCTTCTCACAAGTATTTGTGAGTAGAGATGTTATCTTCCATGAACAGGATGATGAAGGGAATAAGGACACAAGTTATGAGGAGTGGCATATGCCTTTACTGATTGATGACAAACATAATGAAGCCAAAGGAAGTCATTTACAATAGCAGCAACAAAAAAAAGAGGAACCTATATGGATAGATTCAACAGTCTAAGTCCATTTAGAGGAGAGCAAGAAATCACACATGACATAATTGAGGCAAGTACACTACCAAGGAGATCAAGTAGGTAGACTCACTTACCTACAAGGTACAAAGATTATACTCTTATGACAAGTATTTTAAATATTTTTGAGCTCATGAATTATAATGAATAAAATCAGTGTGATGAATGGAGATTAGCTATGAAATAAGAGTATGTGTCCGTAATTAAAATTAAAACTTTGGAATTAGTTGAATTTCCAAAAGGAAAATTGCCCATAGGTTGTAAATGGCTTTATAAACCTACGTTCAAAGAAGATGGTAGTGTAGATAATACAACACTAGGTTGGTGGCTAAAGGGTACTCACACAAAGAAGTGATTGATTATGAGGAGACTTTTTCTCATGTAGCTAAATAAAATACTATTAGGATGTTAATAGCTCTATCTACAAAGTACCATTGGAGCTTAGACCAACTAGATGTAAAATATGTTTTTATAAATTGAGAATTTAAGGAAGAGGTATATTTAACACAACTTGAAGGGTTCATTAAAAAGGTTTAGGAACACTTGGTCTATAAATTAAAGAAGACATTGTATGGATTGAAATAGGCTCCTAGATCTTTGTATGATAAAATAGACTGTTTCTTCTTATAGCATAGTTATAAGATAAGTAAAAATGATTCAAATTTGTATACCAGATTTGATTCAAACGGGAAAATTGTGTTGATTTCCTTAAATGTTGATTATTTAATTGTTATTGGAAATTCTGATGAATTGGTTGAAGAAATTTAAAATGAAAATGTCATAGTTATTTGAAATCAAATACCTTGGAGAACTGCATTATTGTTTGGGTCTTGAAGTCTAGAGAGATTCTGGCCAAAATTTTGTTACTCAAGGAAAGTATGTCAGGGAATTGTTGAAAAAATTCACAATGAAACTAGATTAGCAATCGAGTTATATATATATTTTTACATGATCTTGTAATTTGATGGTTGCAGTCATTCGATATGTCAGGCGTGATGGTTCGTGTTCATGAATTGCTGTGGACGTGGCCATTGAAACAAGAGGGACCCCCATTTCCCTCAGACTCTCCAGCATCGCAACCATCGAATCGATCGTATTTCTAGGGATGTCAACAACCACTACTATATTTTCCATGTCATTTCCAATATTTGATACTTCAACTGTCACCAACATGTTCCCACCCTCACTTCCCGTGGAGCCCTGCTGTTGGAGGTTTGTGCCTGCGCCCTCCTCAGATTGTTGCAGGGCTGTACTGGTGCCAGCTGCACCCTCCTGAGATTGAGCATGCTGGAGATTCTTCAATTCTGATTCCAACTGTTTATTCCTCTCTTCAAGCTCTTCCGCACGAGATTTCAGACTCGTTAATTGCTCCCTCGTATGGACCAATATGGAAGCTTTGGCTTTCTACAAATATATCAAAAACAACAACAACTAATTTTTTTGTACCTACTTCTAACTTAAATTTAAGAGAAAACTGCTGGCTATTACATATATTTTCAATAGCTATAGAGATTAAATACAAAGGTCATAAAACATTATTTGATTACAACAAAACATTTAATTTTAATGAAACATACCCTTGTGCCACTAGGGATGAATCGACGCAATGCGTCAAAGCCCTCCTTCAATTTCTCCCTCCTCCTGCACTCAGAAATCAGGTGATGAAGATGACCGCTAGAAACCGTTCCCCCTGGTGGTCTTTCGCTCCCATACATTGAGATTTTTCGTACTCTTTCTGCACTAATATTCCTCATCATTGCTACGCTTCTCTTCAATGTGTACTGACCCTCAACTACCGGCTGGCTTGGCGTTTTAATTGGCGATCTCCATATGTCAAATGCGCTCAGCATCATGTTCCCCGCGGAGGGGACAACAGGGAAACTGCTGGCACCTGGAACGCTAAGTTGCGCTGAGGAAGTCTGAAGATCAAGGCCACCGATTGTCAAAGGCACAGAAGAAGACGGCCATTGCAACGGTTGGAGGTAAGGACGCAACCCACTTGCGGATTCCGAGGCGGATATAGAAAATTGGTGGGCATCCTGGGGTATACTGATTTGATCACCTGTAAACTGCATGGTGGGATAGTGTAGATATAAGACCATGGATGAACTCTCATGGGTGTCAATGGAGCGTGATAGAAGCGAAGAAGGGCATAATACTTGACCCTTAGTGAATGTGATTGGGATGTCCAATATCGCATCACAACTTATATATCGGCGGTAACATTATGGAAGGGCATAATACTTGATCCTTTTCGATATGTGATGTGCGATATCGCACTGTCACATTGCTCCGAAACTTCATATCAACAAAACACTAAAATATAACTTTGGCGATGGGTGATGAAGTGGGGACCACAGATGACGTGGCCCATTCAAGACTTAAAATCTTTGGCGCGTTTAAACAAAACTCCGATTGGTTGTTGAGGGCTTAAAAGCTCGAAATGACTATTCTTTAATAAAATTGTTGTTGCGTGGCTTGGACCACGAATTCTTCAATTTCTCCTGCAAAATAGGCAACGACCTATATCAAAATTCAATTTCTTATCTACAATGGTGGCTGCGGCCATAACCAAAATAAATTCATCCCTACGGTTTCTCCATTCCTCTTGAATGCGCAGTGTTGTGCGCGCATTATCCTCTATCCCTCTGTTGTACTATGTTTCTACCTGCACGAGGTACGCAGGTGACTTTAACATTTTCAACACTCCCCCTTAAAGTCAGCTGCTAGGTTATCATTCATATCCAGGTATTTTCTTAAATATTCAAAACTCTTTTGCCCCAATGGCTTTGTGAGTATATCTGCAAATTGCTCCTCTGTTCTATAATGTTTAAAACAATTTCTCCATTGTTCACCAATTCTCTAATATAGTGAAACTTAGCATCTATGTGTTTTGTTCTTTTATGAAACACATCATTCTTTAATAATGAAATAGCTAAGCTATTGTCACAATATATCACTGTGCCTTTTACCTATTCCTGTCACACATTTCTCAACATCCTTCTCATACACACTGCTTGACACGCAGCTGCTGTAGCTGCTACATACTCTGCCTCTGCCGTAAATAATACTACAATGGGTTGTTTCTTAGAAGCCCATGAAATAGCTCCTGAACCCATATGAAAAACATAACCAGATGTAATTTTCTGGTCATCAATACTTCCAGCCAATCACTGTCAGTATAATCAATTAATTCTGAATTTTCTAAAGTAGTATACAAAATACCATACTTTTTAGTTCCTTTCACATACCTCAAAATTCTCTTCGTTGCTTGCCAACTAACAGCATGCATAATATCTGGCCTAGTTGCAGTCAAATACATGAGGCTGCCAACTATGCTCTTATACAAGCTTGGATCAAAATCCTTACTGCTGTCATCTTTTCTCAACTTCAATCCCATTACTGTGGGAGTAATTGTTGCCTTGCACTCTTGTATATTAAATATTTCTAAAACTTCATTAACATATTTAGCTTGAGAGATAAAAATCACATTTTCATTTTTCTCTACTTCTATTCCTAAGAAGTATCTCAACAATTCCATGTCAGTCATTTCAAATTCTTCTTTCGTGACTGTTTTAAAATTTTCAATAAGGTAATTATCATTACCTGTGAATATCACATCATCAACATATAAAACAACTATCATCATCTTACCATCCTTTTCTTTGATGTATAATGTGGGTTCTCCTTCACATTTTTCAAACCCATTTTTCAGTAGATAGGAATCTATCCTACTGTACCATGCTCTTGGTGCTTGTTTCAGCCCATAAATAGCTTTCTTCAATCTGCAAAATTTGTGCTCTTGGCCCTTTTTCTCATAGCCTAAAGGTTGTTCAACATAGACCTCTTCCATTAAAACTCTATTTAAAAATGCTGATTTTACATCCATTTGGTCTACTTTCCATTTGTTTTGTGCTGCTATGGACAACACTTCTCTCACTGTTTCCATTCTTGCAACTGGTGCAAAAGTTTTTTCATAGTCTCTTCCATACTGCTGCTTATATCCCTTGACAACAAGTCTGGCTTTGTGTCTTTCTATCTTACCTTCAGCATTAATTTTGGTCTTATAGACCCATTTTACACCAATGACTTTTTTCCCTTCTGGGAGATCAACTAAATCCCACGTTTTGTTCTCTTCTATTACATTAATTTCTTCATCCATTGCTTCTATCCATTTCCTATCTTTTACGAATTCTTCAAAATGAATAGGATCATCAACATGACAATACAAAGCAAATAAGCAGTTCATACCTTCATTTGCTACTTCTTATTCATAAATTTCATTTAAATTTCTAAATCTTGTTCCTCTTTCATTTGGTGTACATGTGCTTGAAGAAGCACTCAAATCTGCTCCATGTGGCGTGCTTGGAGAAGCACTCTCATTTCTTCTCAAGGGTGTTCTTACTCCTGCTTGAGGTGTCCCTTGTTGTCCTTATGTTGGTGGAGGTTGTGCTTCCGATGAAGTATTATTTTTAGCCACATTTTCCTCATCTTCATCATGAGACAAACAACTTTGAACATTGACTGTTTTCTCAATGCTTCCATCCCATGCTTCATCTTCAATGAATTGCACATCTCTGCTTATAACAAACTTCTTAGTGGATGGGTTATACAATCTATATCCCTTGGATTCTTCACAAAATCCAAGAAAGATGCACTTCTCCCCCTTATTGTCCAACTTCTTTCTCAACTAATCTGCAATGTATGCATATGTCACACACCCAAAAACTCTCATGTGGGTGACTCCTTGTTTTCTACCACTCCACGCTTCTTCTAGAACTCTGTTCATTACAGCTTTTGTTGGGCATCTATTTAAAATATACACAGCACAATTTGTTGCTTCTGCCCAATACTCATTTGGCAAATGTTTTGCCTTCAACAGACTTCTCACCTTTTCTATTATGGTTCGATTCTTCCTTTCAGCAACTCCATTTTGCTGCGTTGTGTACCTTGTAGTAAATTTTTTGTGTATGCCATTTCTCTACAAAAACACATAAATTATTTTGAGATTTACTCACCTCCTCTATCAGTTCTTAGCACCTTGATATGCTGCCCATTTTTCTTCTCTACTAGAAATTTAAAGTGGCAAAATTTTTCAAAAACTTCACTCTTATATTTCAAGAAATAAACCCATACTTTTCTTGTGAAATCATCAATGAAAGTTAGCATGTAATTGCTACCTGAAAATGATGTTGTTTGCATCGGCCCACATAAATCTGAATGAATAATTTATAAGGGTGCTTTTTCCCTTATGCTCTTTCCTGATGGAAAGTTTTCTCTGTGTTGTTTTCCCAAGATGCAGCCTTCACATAGGCTGACTGGTTTCTCAATCAATGGTAGTCCTCTTACCATTCATTTTCTGTGCAACAAATTTAGACCTCTAAAATTTATATGTCCAAATCTCAAGTGCCATAACCAATTCTCATCTTTCACTTCATTCTGAAAGACCTCTTGAGTTACAACTGCTACATTCTTTCCTTTTTCCTTCAAGTCTGTATTGAGCTTGAGTGGAAACATTCTATTGCTGGTCATTTGTATTTCAGCAGTAATCTTCTTGCTTGTAGGCATGTCTGTTATTGTGCACACATCATTTTTAAAAACTACATTGTAACCTTTGTTTATGAGTTGCCCAACGCTCAAAAGATTACACTTCAAGGCAAGAACATAGTACACATCTGGCACAAATTTTTGCTCACCATTTCTTGCACGGATACTTACTCTGCATTTTCCTTTCACAGAGATCTTAGTATCAGTCCCTGTTGTAACTTCAGATTTAACTTCTTCATCAAGATTGGCAAACATTGCTATGTTTCCAGTCATGCGATTACTGCAGCCTGAATCTAAGAACCATACATCATCTTGTCTATCTTATGCTATATTACATGTTAATAGCACATTCTTTGGGTTCTTTTCTTCTCTTGCTACATTAGCATTCTGTCTATTATTCATGTCATTTTTCTTTTTTCTACACTCATTGGCATAGTGCATATATTGCTTGCAATAATGACATTGGACATTGGATTTGTCATACCTTTGTCCATGAGCATGTTGGTGTCCACTGTGCTAGCTGCTGCTTTCGCCTTGGCTATGATTATGATTGATGCTCCTTCCATGAGTATGAGAAGGGCTATTTATTCCCCCTCTATTTTGGCTTCTGCCTCTTCCTCTTCCTCTGCCTTCACCTCTTCCTCTTCCTAAAGGCATCTGGGTCTTGAAGGCATGTTCTAGAGATGGGTTTACAGATCTTCCCAATCTCTGTTCATGATTTATCAAAGATGCATGAAGTTCATCAACTGTGAACTTTGAGAGATCTTTAGTCTCTTCTATGGTGGTAACAATAATATCAAATCGTGAGGGGAGACTCCTCAATAGTTTCTCCACAATCCTTCTTTCTTCAAGTGTTTCTCCATGGGACCTTATCTATGTGACCATCTCAATCACATGTGTGAAGAATGAGTCTATGTTATCAGACTCTTTCATAAAGAGAGTTTCAAAATCTATCCTCAGCCATTGTAGTTTTGTTGTCTTCACTTTCTCCATACCTTGATAGGCTATCTTCAGAGTATCCCATGCATCCTTGGATCTCTTAACTACTGCTATCTTTGGAAACACACTCTCATGTACTGCTTCATAGAGATAGAAGAGGGCTTTAGAATCCTTCTTCTTATTACTCTTCAATAAATCCTTCTCTGCCTTTGTTAAAGCATTAAAGGCCTGCTCATCAACTAGTTCTTCAAAACCATCTTCAAAAAATTCCCATAAGTCCTCAGAGGCAAACAGGTCTCTCATGGTAATGGCCCAATAATCATAATTCTTCCCATTAAATTAGGGAAGCTGAGTATTTCCAATACTCATACTAGTGCTTGGTCTAGCCATTGCTTATAAACTAAACTCTGAACTAAACTTGACTATGTTTTTCAAAAAAACTGTCTTTCCTTCTTTAAACAGCAAACTTTGTTTCTGAGGACTGCTCTTTCAAAAAAAACAACAACTCTATTTTTTTTTTTTTTGAGAAATACCTGGACTTAATCTTCTGCTGAGCCTTCATGCAACTGGAGAACTGCTGCAACCAATTTCCTTCTTCCTTCATTTTCTTTAACACCTTAAAAGAGCTTGGATCAGCTCTGATACCATGTTGGAATTTTTGAATATTCCAAACACACAGGGAGAATAAAATTCTCCTCTTTTAACACAGAGAAATACTGAACAGAGATGGTATAAAACTCTTTCTATTTCATCAACAAACTAAAACTATTACAAATTTCTTCCATAGAAGTGGGATTACAAAATACTTGGCTGCTACAGACGCAGTGCTCTCAAAAAAAAAAAACTTCTCTCTGTCTCTCAAAATGCACAAAGGAATGCTCTCTGGTCTTATTGTGTTTTTCTCTGCCTGCGGGCTTTTCATTACACAACAATATACACAAACAATAAGCCTACGGGATTTTTTTTTCTTTTATATGGCGCGGCACTATATATAAAAAAAACATAAAACAAAAGAAAAAAACAAAAAAGACTTTAATACTATGTAGCATGAAACTTTAGACAAAATTCAATAAACCTTGTGGGCCCGAACTTGATATCGGCGCATCGGTGGTCAGTGCCTCGGATGATTTGTGGACGGACCTTTGGACTTGGTGATTGTGATGTGCGATGGACCCCACAACAGATATCGCATCGTCGCATCGGTGAAAGATCTTTGCGAAGGGTGGAATGGTTAAGCGGAAAAAACTTGCGATGAGCAATTGCGATGGTGGTAGGGACCACATCGCATCGCAGTGGATTAGCGGAAACATAACATATGGCGGAAACCCTTGGTGAATGCGATTGCGATGTGCAATATCGCATCGTAACTTATATATCGGCAGTAACATTACGAAAGGGCATAATACTTGATCATTTGCGATATGCAATGTGCGCTATCGCACCGTCGCATCGCTCCGGAAATTCATATCAACAAGACACTAAAATATAGCTTTGGCGATGGGCAATGAAGTGGGGACCACAGATGACGTGGCCCATTCAAGAATTAAAATCTTTGGCACATTTAAACAAAACTCTGATTGGTTGTTGAGGGCTTAAAAGCCCGAAATGACTATTCTTTAATAAAACTGTTGTTGCGTGGCTTGGACCACAGATCCTTCAATTTCTCCTACAAAATAGGCTATGGCCTATATCAAAATTCGATTTCTTCTCTGCAATGGTGGCTGCGGCCATAACCAAAATAAATTCATCCCTACGGTTTCTCTATTCCTCTTGAATGCACAGTGTTGTGCACGCATTATCCTCTGTCCCTTTGTTGTACTCTACTTCTACCTGCACGAGGTATGCGGGTGACTTTAACATTTTCAACACATCCAGAGCAAAGCGACAAAGCTTGTACCAAGTGAAAAGGGTGTGACCTACACTCTGGGTCGCGGCCGTAGAGGAACCAGGTTCCATTTCTGGGTTAAACCATCCGTCTTTACATGTTAATTCTCTAAAAATGTGATTGAAAAATTAGTTACCAAATATAATATTCTTAATGCTTTTTCGCCTAATATTCATGACACAAAGCCATAAAAATAGAGAGAAAAAACCTTACTGTGTTGGCTGATCCAACGATCACAGCACAATATAGGTCCAGTCTAAAGGTATGAGTATGCTTCTCATTATTTCTTGGAGTGAGTGGGCATCCTGCAAGTAGAAAACAAAGTCCATGATGTCGATAACATAAACCCTATGGAGAAGGAAGGTTGTGAAAATACATAGGGCGTGAGGAAAATTGAAATGGGCAGAGGAGGAGATGGTCATGGTGATGATTTCAGATTTTATACATTGGAAAGGGTGTAAGAGTTTCCAACGTAACCTCATATAGTAGGATGTGTGAATGGGGGAGGAAGGTGAGACTTGTGACTGTGTAGATGGGAAAAGGGTTGAAGACATAATGGTTGGGCAGGAAATATGATTGTGTCATGGGTCATGGTTCTAGGAGCTGAAAATGTTTATAGCGATTTTAGATGACGGGGCTTTGAATTTGGATTGAAGATCATTTAGACTCGTTCCATTGGTCGCAGGGGGAGTAGCAGAATTTGGATCAAAGATCATTTAGACTCGTTCCATTTGGCAAATGTTTTGCCTTCAACATACTTCTCACCATTTCTATTATGGTTCGATTCTTCCTTTCAACAACTCCATTTTGCTGCGATGTGTACCTTGTAGTAAATTTTTTGTGTATGCCATTTTCTCTGCAAAAACACATAAATTCTTTTGAGATTTACTCACCTCCTCTATCAATTCTTAGCACCTTGATATGCTGCCCATTTTTCTTCTCTAATAGAACTTTAAAGTGGCAAAATTTTTCAAAAAATTCACTCTTATATTTCAAGAAATAAAACCATACTTTTCTTGTGAAATCATCAATGAAAGTTAGCATGTAATTGCTACCTAAAACTGATGTTGTTTGCATCGGCCCACATAAATCTGAATGAATAATTTATAAGGGTGATTTTGCCCTTATGCTCTTTCCTGATGGAAAGTTTTCTCTGTGTTGTTTTCCCAAGATGCAGCCTTCACATAGGCTGACCGGTTTCTCAATCAATGGTAGTCCTCTTACCATTCATTTTATGTGCAACAAATTTAGACCTCCGAAATTTAGATGTCCAAATCTCAAGTGCCATAACCAATTCTCATCGTTCACTTCCTTCTGAAAGACCTCTTGAGTTACAACTACTACATTCTTTCATTTTCCCTTCAAGTTTGTATTGAGCTTGAGTGGAAACATTCTATCGCTGGTCATTTGTATTTCAGCAGTAATCTTCTTGCTTGGAGGCATGTCTGTTATTGTGCACACATCATTTTTAAAAACTACATTGTAACCTTTGTTTATGAGTTGCCCAACGCTCAAAAGATTACACTTCAAGGCAAGAACATAGTACACATCTGGCATAAATTTTTGCTCACCATTTCTTGCACGGATACTTACTCTGTATTTTCTTTTCACAGAGATCTTAGTATCAGTCCCTGTTGTAACTTCAGATTTAACTTCTTCATCAAGATTGGCAAACATTGCTATGTTTCCAGTCATGTGATTACTGCAGCCTGAATCTAAGAACCATACATCATCATGTATATCTTATGCTACATTACATGTTAATAGCACATTCTTTGGGTTTTTTCTTCTCTTGCTACATTAGCATTCTGCCTATTATTCATGTCATTTTTCTTTTTTCTACACTCATTGGCATAGTGCCTATATTTCTTGCAATAATGACATTGGACATTGGATTTGTCATACCTTTTTCCATGAGCATGTTGGTGTCCACCTTGCTGGCTGCTGCTTTGGCCTTGGCTATGATTATGATTGATGCTCCTTCCATGAGTATGAGAAGGGCTATTTCTTCCCCCTCTATTTTGGCTTCTGCCTCTTCCTCTTCCTCTGCCTTGAACTCTTCCTCTTCCAAAAGGCATCTGGGTCTTGAAGGCATGCTCTAGAGATGGGTTTACAGATCTTCCCAATCTCTGTTCATGATTCATCAAAGATGCATGAAGTTCATCAACTGTGAACTTTGAGAGATCTTTAGTCTCTTCTATGGTGGTAACAATAATATCAAATCATGAGGGGAGACTCCTCAATAGTTTATCCACAATCCTTCTTTCTTCAAGTTTTTCTCCATGGAACCTTATCTATGTGACCATCTCAATCACATGTGTGAAGAATGAGTCTATGTTATCAGACTCTTTCATACAGAGAGTTTCAAAATCTCTCCTCAGCAATTGTAGTTTTTTTGTCTTCACTTTCTCCATACCTTGATAGGCTATCTTCAGAGTATCCCATGCATCCTTGGATCTCTTAGCTACTGCTATCTTTGGAAACACACTCTCATGTACTGCTTGATAGAGATAGAAGAGGGCTTTAGAATCCTTCTTCTTATTACTCTTCAATAAATCCTTATCTGCCTTTTTTAAGGCATTAAAGGCCTGCTCATCAACTAGTTCTTCAAAATCATCTTCAAAAAATTCCCATAAGTCCTGAGAGGCAAACAGGGCTCTCATGGTAATGGCCCAATAATCATAATTCTTCCCATTAATTGTAGTTTTTTTGGAGTATTTCCCACATCATACTAGTGTTTATTCTGTTACTGCTGACAACTGAATCCGAATCAAACTTGACTATGTTTTTAAAAAAAACTGTCTTTCCTTCTTTAAACAACAAACTTTTTTTATGAGGACTGCTCTTTCAAACAAAACAACAACTCTGTTTTTTTTTTTTTGAGAAATACCTAAACTTAATCTTCTGTTGAGCCTTCACGCTGCTGGAGAACTTTTGCAACCAATTTCCTTCTTCCTTCATCTTATTTGACACCTTCAAAGAGCTTGGATCAACTCCAATACCATGTTGGAATTTTTGAATATTCCAAACACACAGGGAGAATAAAATTCTCCTCTTTTAACACAGAGAAATACTGAATAGAGATGGCATAAAACTCTTTCTATTTCATCAACAAACTAAAAATATTACAAATTTCTTCCACAGAAGTGGGATTACAAAATACTTGACTGCTACAGACGCAGTGCTCTCAAAAAATAAAACTTCTCTCTGCCTCACAAAATGCACAAAGCAATGCTCTCTGGTCTTACTATGTTTTTCTCTGCCTACGGGCTTTTCATTACACAACAATATACACATACAATAAGCCTACGAGATTTTTTTTGCTTTTATATGGCGCGGCACTATATATAAAAAAAAACATAAAACAAAAGAAATAAACAAAAAAGACTTTAATACTATGCCACATGAAACTTTAGACAAACTTTAATAAACCTTGTGGGCCCGAACTTGATATCGGCGCATCGGCGGTCGGTGCCTCAGATGATTTGTGGACAGACCTTTGGACTTGGTGCTTGCGATATGTGATGGACCCCACAGCGGATATCGCATCGTTGCATCGGTGAAAGATCTTTGCAAAGGGCGGAATGGTTAAGAAGAAAAAACTTGCGATGAGAAATTGCGATGGTGGTAGGGACCACATCGCATCGCAGTGGATTAGCGGAAACATAACATATGGCAGAAACCCTTGGTGAATGCGATTACGATGTGCAATATCGCATCGTAGCTTATATATCGGCAGTAACATTGCGGAAGGGCATAATACTTGATCATTTGCGATATGAAATGTGCGCTATCGCACCGTCGCATCGCTCCGGAAATTCATATCAACAAGACACTAAAATATAGCTTTGGCGATGGGCGATGAATTGGGGACCACAGATGATGTGGCCCATTCAAGAACTAAAATCTTTGGCGCATTTAAACAAAACTCTGATTGGTTGTTGAGGGCTTAAAAGCCGGAAATTACTATTCTTTAATAAAACTGTTGTTGCGTGGCTTGGACCAAAAATTCTTCAATTTCTCCTGCAAAATAGGCTATGGCCTATATCAAAATTCTATTTCTTCTCTGCAATGGTGGCTGTGGCCATAACCAAAATAAATTCATCCCTACGGTTTCTCCATTCCTCTTGAATGCACAGTGTTATGCACGCATTATCCTCTGTCCCTTTGTTGTACTTTGTTTCTACCTGCACGAGGTACCCAGGTGACTTTAACATTTTTAACATGTCCAGAGCAAAGTGACAAAGCTTGTACCAAGTGAAAAGGGTGTGACCTACACTCTGGGTCGCGGCCGTAGAGGAACCAGGTTCCATTTCTGGGTTAAACCATCCGTCTTTACATGCTAATTCTCTGAAAATGTGATTTAAAAATTAGTTACCAAATGTAATATTCTTAATTCTTTTTCACCTAATATTCATGACACAAAGCCATAAAAATAGAGAGAAAAAACCTTACTATGCTGGTCGATCCAATGACCAAAACACAATATAGGTCCAGTCTAAAGGTATGAGTATGCTTCTCATTATTTCTTGGAGTGAGTGGGCATCCTGCAAGTAGAAAACAAAGTCCATGATGTCGATAACATAAACCCTACGGAGAAGGAAGGCTGTGAAAATACAGAGGGCGTGAGGAAAATTGAAATGGGCAGAGGAGGAGATGGTCATGGTGATGATTTCAGATGTTATACATTGGAAAGGGTGTAAGAGTTTCCAACATAACCTCGTATAGTAGGATGTGTGAACGGGGGAGGAAGGTGAGACTTGTGACTGTGTAGATGGGAAAAGGGTTGAAGACATAATGGTTGGGCAGGAAATATGATTGTATCATGGGTCATGGTTCCAGGAGCTGAAAATGTTTATAGCGATTTTAGATGACGGGGCTTTGAATTTGGATCGAAGATCATTTAGACTCGTTCCATTGGTCGCAGGGGGAGTAGCAGCCGCCAGCCGCCATGATGAGGTCTGGAAAGCCATAGGAAGAGAGACCAGCCAGGGATCAGAGGGTCGTTAAACAGAGTAGTCTACCCAAGCAGCGTTTTAACCCGGAAACGCTGCCCATCGGAAAACATTTCTTGCCCGTCCGCCGAGACCTGACATCCTTTTCACGTCCCCGATTGCGCTTGGGATTACCGCATGGCCCTGTCAGAGTTGAAAACATAACTGCATTCATCACTTTTTCAGACCCCTCCATCGCCATTAAACATAATGATACATCGCGCGCCCAACTTAGCTGAAATTCAAATTTAACCCGCCCGAGCTGAAATTCAAATTTTTATGTGAAATTCAAATTTAACCCGACCCAAACAAGCCTCAAACAACTCTAAACCCTTAAGAACATATTCAACTCCACGAGCTAGATAAGCTACATCGTCCTAAGATAAATCGTTCCAAACATAGCCATTTTTATAGCTCCTGCATGCAATACAGAAAGCATATTAAGATGAGAAAGTGACCTGTCCCTTGGAATTTTACAGAAGTTGTCCATTTAGTTTCTTCGTATATTGAGAAATCGCATTTAACTACTCTAGTGATAGATCTGTGAGAGAAAATCTATCATTATTGTAATGCTTTGATTCAAGTGGGTGCCTCATATGTACAACCACAATTAATTCAAAAAATTAGGTAATACATCTTCAATTTCCTTTGTCGCCTCTATTTTCGTAGCTTTTAAAGAGGTTGCAAAAAGTGGCCATAACCAAAATCTCGTTCAACAAACCATAACCACTCCTATTTCTACATTATTCTAGATTATTCTCACATCCTCCCTTAATGGAGAAATGGATTTTCTACAACGCCTAATTTACTTATAAAAACTTCAAACTTGAGTTTACCAAGAGGCTTGGTAAAGATATCAGCCATATTATCCTTGGTGTTACAAAATACTAAATCAATTTCATTTGATTCAATCTTCTCTCGTAAAAGTGGTATTGCAGCTCAATGTGTTTTGATCTGGCATGATATATTGGATTGTGTAATAATTTGATAGCACTTTGATTATCAAAATTTATGCATGTTGAACCACTTTGCTTCTCTTCGAGATTTGCAAGAGTTCTCTACAACCAAATAGCTTCACAGGTTGCATTGGTCAAAGCTTTGTACTCATATTTTGTTGATGATAAAGAAACAGTTCGTTGTTTCTTACTACTCCATGACACAAACCTGATCCAATATGAAATGCATAGCCAGAGGTAGATTTCTTGTCATCATAATTTCATGCCCAATCTGAATCAGAAAAACCTGTCAGTGCAACATCAAATTCATCAGTATACATAAAACCTAAATTAATTGTTCCTTTTAAGTATTAGAGAACTTTCTTTGCAGAGTTCCAATGATTTCCTGAAGGCTTAGCCATAAAATGACTAAGGATACTGACTGAGTATGCAATGTCTGGTCTGGTAGTGGTGAAATAGTTCAGACTTCCCACCAACTGACGATATAAAGTTCCATTTGCCTATTTGGTTCCTTCTTCTTTGTACAACTTTGCATTTTGTTCTAAGGGAGTTGACATAGCTTTGCAATCACTGTATTGAACTTTTTAATAATTTCATTTGTGTATTTACTTTGAGTGATCAATGTTTTACCAGGTTCTCTCCATACCTCAATTCCTAAACAGTAATGCAATTCACCCGGTTCTTTCATTTCAAATTATCAAACTTTAAAATTTTCAAAATAGATGGAAATTATGGCAGCAACTACCACAATTTACTAAGTGAATGCCAATTACCAACAACTACCAAAATTTACTTTTTTCTTGGTTTGAACCTTTGTATCAACCATAAATATTCATAATAACCTTTTCAAATCCCGTGGTTAGAAAATTTAACATAAATGAAACGTTCCAATCATATACAATAACTAAATTTAACTTTGCCACAATTCAATTAAAAAATATAGGTGGATTTAATGAAGCCTTCAACACATATACGAACAACCAACCTTGCACAAACTTTGATTTAAAAAAAAGGTTTCTTTAGCTCTCTCATAACAACACATAAGAAAACTTCTCCACGCAACTCCTTCAGCCAGTTCTCCCTTCACCAAAGCCATTTTTCCCTTCACCAGAGCCTTTCCCCACTGCAAAAAAATTTAAAAAAAATAAAAATTATGCAACATAAGAAACAAATAAAACAGACTTATGTGCAACATATTTCACAAGTTGGTTGCACACAGAAACTTACTCTTAGCGACCAATACACCCTTCACTAAAATATTAATGAGCTAACGACCAATACGCCCTTCACTAAAAGCTTAATGTGTTGCACACAGCCTGAACGCATACTGAACACAACCTCTTTGCAACAGAATTTTTAGCAGCAGAGAGACCCCTCTGCAACACACCCTCAACGATCTAATGGCATATAGGAAAATTCACATGGTGATAATTGATCGCTCAAAGACCTCACCTTGATCTGATACCATATCAGAGAACACAACACATCTACAATATACACACAACTTGTAATTCGTATTGCATGAAACAGATATTTATACAAAGCAGAGAAGCTTCTCGAGGCTTTTTGTCGGTGGAGACATCTCCAGAGAATCCGAGACAACCTGGTGCATTTAATGATGTCGATTGGAATTATTGTATATCCAACAACAAAACTGCTGAATATGACTCATGAATCGTACAGTAAACAAGTTTACCTAACTAGAGAAACCTTGGGCTAATATTCAGACAACTCCTGACTAAGCATTGGCCTCCATACATGAGTATGAATGACTTCTCCAACAATTATGTTGAGCTCACGGTGACCGAGTATTTTTCACTGATTAGGGGAATTTTGAGGTCTAAAATGGGCCTCCTAAGGAGATTATAAAATAATAGTGGAAATATTAAAATAATATTTAATTACATCATCAAATTTTAGAGGGAAAAAAGAAAAAACTATCTTTTCAACTCGTATTTTGAACACATCTCCCTAATTTTTTACTCAAATTTCAAGCAGGAATACTCGTTGGACAAAAAATTTAATTTACCATCCAAGGAGTACCCATGTTGAATACTTTTGATGTACTTTGCTACATGAAAAATGAGAAATACATGAAAAATTTGATTGCAATCACGTTTTATCATGTATTTCTCATTTTTCGTATAGCATGGTCCATCAAAAGTATGTAACTTGGATACTCCTTGGATGAGGAATTAAATTTTGCATCCAACGAGTACCCCCGCTTGAAATTTGAGTAAACCCTTATGGAGATAAGTTGAAAATACGAGTTGAAAAAGTAGTTTTATTATTTTATTATTTTTTAATCTTTTTACTTTTTTACTCCAAAAATGGTGAATCATCCCCTGTGGTTGACATCATCATCTTGAATCCTATTGGTTCTCATAAAGTTTATTTTGGTTGTAAATTTTTCTTAGGAGGCCCATTTTAGACCTCAAAAGTCCCCTAATGATCAATATTGTCCAAGTATTTCAAGCACACAGAACTCTGGTGCTTTGTTATGTCACTAGTCACCAGTTTTTGTGGGGAATTCTGAGTATTTCAAGTCAACATAATTATGGTGGTTTGTTATGCCACCACTTTTTGTGGAGCAGTATGAAGTGATTTTAAACTATTTTATTGTTCTTAAATTTCTCAAACCTTATATTTTAGATATCATATTTTCAGTCGAACTATGTTAAATTCATTTGTGAACAGAATTTAAGGTTTAAAAAAAAATTGTGAATAGAATTTAGGGTTTCAAAGAAAACTGTGAGGGTTTTATCAAGCTATAATTTCACCTGGAAATTCATTTTCCCTTGGGGTATTTATTTATGGATCTTAACGTAGAACATTAATGATCTAGATAATAATAGAAGATCACCAACTTCCTTGTTCGTCCAAGTAATAAACTCACTATAATTATACGAAGTAGTTATTTAATGTGTACTCATCTTTTGAAAATTTTGATTATAGTTCAAATTTTTCTATGTTGTTTTAAAATAATAATTTAATTATTGTTTATTTTTGCATGTTATTTATTTGATGAGTTATAAAGTTTCTATTGATTATCTATAACATTAATTTGTTTAATTTTTTCTATTCAAAGGATTTTAGCTTTAGTGGTTTGGTGAATAATTGATTTTAACTTTAGGGGTTTGGTGAATAATTTTTTTGATCGAGTGGGTTCAATTATATAGAGATATTATTATTATGAATTGAATTTCTTACGAAAGTACACAATATTATTTTATATAGTTCAAATTAGTTTAACAACCAGGTTCAAAGTTACTATAACAATGTACTCAATAGGACTTAAACATCTCATTTGCAAGAATTAAACTTGCATACGTTGGATAATCATATGATTCCTTGAGACTTAATTTCTTAGGGACTCAAAGTAGTGAGAATACAAAATACTTTATATTTAGTATTTCAAGAATATTTACCATATCTTGACATAATATCAACGTCATCTTGATCAATGTAAGGTTTGTATGTAGTTAAATATTGTCAAATACAAATATGACTCATAATAATCTTTAACTTCTATAGATCCAACTCAACAATTATCTTGACTCAATTTCTTGAAACTTTATCAATTTTTGAATTCTAACTTACCAACACTATTTTTCTTGAAACTTTATCAATTTTGGAATTCTAACTACCCAACACTATTTTTTATTATGAGGTCCATTATAGACCCAAAATTTACTCTAATGAAACTATTCCAAATTCTCTATAGCTATATATCAATTGTTAAAATCATATGGTAGGACCTCATACTGATGGTGTGATTGATTCTACTAGAAATGAAACATTTGGCTGGTTGATAAGTCAAATTTCCATTCTTAGAAAACCACATTTTTAACTCTAAACCCTCTATTAAAGAACCATCTACATCACATCCTAGTGGTACTCTTCATCTACATAACCTATATATTGATATAATAGTGTGCCCAAATAGGTGAAGTTTATGAATTTTTGTATATAACGTTAAATACCAAGCTACTAAAAATTATTGCATTGTATAATAGCTATCCCATTCACCCTATGCCATGCCTAGGTTAAAAGTTCTTCAAAACTACCAACTATAATAAAAAATGATGGGGCACTACCTTCATTCCCCCTGTATAATGCTAGAAAAATCCCATTTGTGAGGACCAATCAACTAATAGGAATGTTTCTATCTATTGAGACTCTTAACTAACAGGAGAAACCACTACTCACCACCTAGCTCTCATCACAAGCCTCAATGCTTTACCCATGGGACAATGGAGGTAGCTACATTTGACGAGAATAATTCCATCTATTGGAGCTACCAACTAATGCAATCTCATGTGTCATTCTTCCTAATGCCCCTCAAAAACCTAATTGATTTACTTGTGGAGCAATGGTAGTAACTCCAACTGATAAGAATGTGTGTGACCTTCCTTATTGGAATATTTCTTTCAATAGTGCGATCATGAGGAGGAGTGATCTATGACCCAACGGTAATTTTGGGACCCCCTAGGACTACCGTGGGGTCCTCACCTAATGGGCAAGCACCTTTAATCAGCGGGATCATAGGAATGACTAGATAAACAACCTAAGTTCACATGTGGGCCCCTTTGGTCTATTATGGTTTAACAAGGGGGTCTGAAATGGGGACCACCACCATGGGACCCTCATTAATGGGGTGCTACCTCTAAATGGTCCAATCATAGTGTGGGTTAAACCTATGACCTTTACTCACTTCAAGAACCCACTAGTCTACTCTGAATTAATATAGGGTGGGGCTCGAAATAGGAAACCACTTGTAATAAAACCACTCATGTTTTGTGGATCCTTAAATTGGAAATTCACACCAGGTGGAATCACACATTCGAAGTAGAACATCTTGGTAGATCCTCAATTATTGGTTCCCACAAATGGAATGTACCTCAGTCTTACTTAGACTATTTTTCATCAAGATTCGAGAGTTAAGCAATAAATCGATAGGGATTCTAGTGTCACATTTAGTGATGTGAACTAGAATTATCAACTTGACCAAAATCTAGGAATCGTACTTGCAAACCTCGAATGACCACAATTCAAATAATGTTGAATCCATTCTTCCCTGTAATTGTGATCCCTGATATAAAACTGATGGCCACTCAATCCTTTGATGGATAGTTCTATCAACAAGAGACCCTCATTGTGTTGGGACTTCAATGTGTAGAGACTTTAGCTATTGAAGAAAATGCAAGACTACATGGATCAAATACATAATGAACAGAGGTTGTAATTCAAACTGTAATTAAATTATGTAGAACTAGGAAATTACACAAATTCATAATTTCATTACATATATCAAAAACTACAGAGGAACAATCCATGTCCTTTTATACTAGCCTCTATTATATAAAATATTTAATATAATATTATTAATGATGATGTTGGTGATTATTATTCACTAAAACAAATATGGTCTAGTAAGAGCTTACTAAAAAATTTATAGCATTTTATTTCCATGTTTGAAAAGAAGTGAGGGAAGGGTTCCAAGATAGCCATTGTTTTACTAACTTCAAATTTTAAGGCTTAGACAAAATATTTTGGAAATTATTTTTAATGTGAGTACAAGATAGAAAACTTAAGAGAAAGTGTTGTTCAATGTATTCAACCCTCTTAGCATGGAAAAGATGATAAACCATTTCATGCCATGGTGTCTTAGGAATTTACCAAGGTTCAATTTAGCTATGAATCTCATGATAATATTTTCTTATCATAACAATGTTTAGTTTCTTCTTAACATTAGTCAATAAAAAGAGACTCTTTTGACTTTATACATTGGGGTTGATCACCTCCTTATAATATCTTAGTTTCATTTTCCCTATAATTCTTTATCGCCCCAAAATTTCTCTTTAAATTTTATTGTAATAATATTTTTACTATTATCTTTATTTTGGAAAATGATCTCGTCCATTACCCCCCAATGATGAAGTTAGGATTGGGCATATATATGTTATTCTCACTTGCGACGAAGGTGGTGTATTTGGCTAGAATCAAAACTAATTTTAGGAAACCTTTTGTATTCTATTGTGATTAATTTCTTCTTATACATATGATACCTAGTCATATCCATGTTTTTATGGGGAAAATGCTTGCTTCAATTGGGAGGATAGGATAGAGATTATTTCCTTTAATCTTGAGATTGTAGGTTCTATATTCCTCCATGATTATCTAGAGATAATGCAACCCAAAACCTCACATCCATATAAAATAATGGTGTGACACTCCCAAAACTAAACAAACAGAAATTTCATTAAATAAAATCACACTCCAAAGCTTGATCATTACAAACAATTACATAGATATTTATTTAAGATGGAAGAAATCTCTCGAATCTCTTCAAGAGAAACTTCTTCTTAGATACTTGGAGGAATTTGAGAATTATCGTCTCAAGTTTAGGAACCTATCCTAACTTCCTAATCTCATAATTAATTCTAGAATGACTCATAAAATCTAGAGCCATGTAGCTAGTTTACTGATCAGGTGACCTTCTCTACCTGCATTGATTTGAAGGAGCACCCACATTCTCCCTTGCATCCTACAAAATTCTCTCAAATTCCATGGTTCTTTTCCTGTATTCTCTAGATGGTTCTACTTGAGTGGTTGTCTCCACTCTCTACTCCTCAATTTGTGGATGCTCCAAAACTTCCTCAGGTTCCTCCTTTGGAGGTAAAAGCTCCTCTTCTAGTGGGATTTGAAGCTCCCTCTCAAGAGAGCATTTCATCGCTCTCTCTTGGTCAAATTTTACATCCCGTCATACCACTATCATTCTGAGGGTTATAAATTACACACAATAGTTGTGGGGAATTTTTGTGTAACCCATAAATATCGCCAACACTTTTTTCAGCTCTAACTTATTCTTGGCATCTGTGAAGACATGGTAGTATACAAAGCCTTCAAAGATCCTAAAGTGCAACAAATTCGAATTCCTCCCCAAGAAAGTGTTCTCTGGTGTAATCATGTCCAAAATATGATGAGAAATTCAATTTTGAAAATAGACTTTTGTGTTTCATGCTTCAGCCCACAAGTGCAGAGGTCAGCCTTGTTCATTCAACATCACCCTCGATTCTCCCACAATACTACAGTTCTTTCTTTCAACCACCCAGTTTTTTTGTGGGTTGTGCGGTGTTTTCAACTCTTGTCGAATGCCTTATTTTGCACATAATTTTTTAAACTCATTCGACATGCACTCACCTCCATTATTACTCCTAAGGGCCTTCACCTTCTTGCATGTTTCATTCTCGACTATTGCCTTGAACTCTACAAACTTAGGGAATGTCTCCTCCTTCTTCCGCATGAAAAATATTCCTGGAAGTGGACACTTTCATGAAAGGTCCACAAGCATAAGAATGGATCCTTTCTAGGATTGTGTGTGCCTTGTTGTCCCGATCATGGAAAGTGATTTTTTGTACTTCCCAAAAGTAAATCCGTTGCATACATCTTGCTGCTCAAGTGCTCATTTGGGGATATTTGTGGTTATCTACTGCATGATCTTCATAGCTCCATGATGCAAGTGGTCAAGTCTTCTATGCCAAAGTTCACCGACATCATGATTCTTCACATCTATATTGTACAAGTTCTTCACTCGAACTCCAATATGCTTCACCTCTCTTGTGTATATGTGTCTCAGGAATGGCTTTCCTTTGTTGAAGATCAGATCATATCCATGATCTTCCAGAATGGAGTGATATTTAGACGTGTATGTGAGGAGTCACATTTCCTAATACATAATGGAGTGGTCTATAGGTGTGCATGTGAAAAGACACTACATCAACATAACAAACTCATGAAATTTTCTTGTGCAGGAGAAATTTCAGCAAAAGATAAATCTGTTTGGATCCAAGGATAGGGTGTGTTGATTTTTTTGTAGCATCAAGAGGTATTCCCTCATGCCTAATTTGGCCTAGAAGAATTATGAAGAATCAAAATAAAAATTTGATTTTTGAATGACAAGTCAGCCCAGAAAAGTCAAGTTGATCCTGCTAGTATATATAAATGATGTGATGTTTCATTTTTGTCCACCCAAGCAAGAGAAAGCCTGAGCAAGGAGAAATATGATTTTGGAGTTCATATTTTCTTCCTTTTATTACTCTCTATCTTGGTCACACATGTGAGGAGAAAAATCAGGCTTGAATATCGTTGACTTTGATTGATTGAGATCTGATCAAGTGATTTGACCGAGTTTTGACTTGCGTTTACTGAGCATTTTTACCTAATATTTAACCATAGTTAATCGAGGGTTTTACCATATACTTTCCCGCATTCCGCACATGAAAATTTGACCTCAATGTGACCAATCGTAGGGATGCACTTGTAGGTTGACCATATGGATGACTGTAGGGATGACGTTTTCTATAGGCACCAGTGTGACCAAGCATTGATTTTGACTATTTTGACTAGTTTTGATTAATGATGAATTACTGAATATTGACCAGTTTTTACTGGTATTTTTTTACTTGGATATTGGCACATATCTCTAGAAAAATTAGATTTGTAAACCTTGCTAAAGAATAATTTATCCTAAAAGAAAAGTTGTGAGGTTTTCTCCCAAAGTTTGTTTTCCCAAGGTAAAAATATTGTCTCTATTGTGCATGGTTTTCTTTCTATTATCTTCGTTGTTTCTGTTGCTTTTACTGTTGATTTTTTCTAGTATAATTGATCAATGATATCAGTAGCATGAGATAAATTGTTTTAATATCATTAGATAGTAATTATTAGACTGAGAAATTGTTTTCTACTACACATCTTAAAGAAAATTCAATAAAAAGTTGTTGGCACAATTTTTTTTTTTTTTTATAAATTCAATTTTGAATTCAACTATGTATCTTAAATAATAAAAGGAACAATAAAACAAGATAGAAACATAAATTAAGAATTAATGATGATCTAACAAAGTTCTCTATTCATGGTGAAAGTATCCCATTTGTAGGAATTGTATTTCACATTCTTGAAATTTTGAATTATGAATAAATTAAGGTTGAATTTGAAATGTGTGAATCAATGTTCTAGAATTTCAACATATTTCAGCTACACATTTGTAATTTTACATTATAGATAATTTGAAGCATTACATTTCATGTAGGAAACTATTTTAGGTTTTGGTGATAAAGTACATGACATCACTAATTGAATCCATATATTATGATGATTTGTTATTTTGAATTTCTCATATTTTAAAATAATTAAGAGCGGAGTAGACCTTTCACATTAGTAATCACTTTGTGGATAATGATTTTCCTGAAGAGTTTTGAAATCAATGCCTTTAATTGGAGATCTTTGTATTCATACCTATAAAGGAATTTCAAAGGTAAATGTAAATTGACAATAGTAGTGACTAAGAAAATAAGATATGACCACTAAGAATATCAGCACAATCGACATTCTCACATGGGTCGATATCTTCTTTGAAAGATTTAGTAGCATGCATGGTTTTTCAAAAGCTTGATTGGATGTTTAATCATTGTCATTACTAAAAAAATTTGAGTTTTTTTTCTATTGGATTTGGGTTTGTAATAATGATTTCCCATGAGATCATTTTTTACCTATGAAATATTCTATAGACCCCATGGATATTTGGAATAGGATTTTATAGTTATAAATTGTCCAAAGATTACTCTTCAGTAATCTATGGTGACGTCTACTCTTGGTGGTCACACTCCACATAATCAACAAATCCATTAGAAATATGAAAATGATTCTATGTCTATAATATGCATGTATAATTGAGTGTATGGTATGTTGATGACTATCACAAAGCAAAGATACAATGTGGCTCTTTTGGTTATGTCAGTCTCTTCTTCTAAATATCACTACACAAATTTATTTGGGAATTATGGTAGATCCACTCTATGTGGAGTCATTATATAATATTGACTCTACATCCAAGTAAATTTCTTTAGGGACCTATTTAAAGGCATAAATTTTCAAAAAATTAAAATAAACTAATTTTCATTTTTGAAAGTTGTGAAGCTTCGGTTTCATGGGACCTATTTAAAGGCATAAATTTCAAAAAATAAAATTATGGGACACCGATATTTTTTTATTGTATTCTTCTTTAAGTTAACCTATTTAATAATTATAATTTTAACTATATAATCATAAAGTTAAATAAATTAAATTATAAAAATCCAAATTTTCACAATCCATGGTTTCGAAAGCACAACTAAATTGAAATTGGAAACATAGTACTCAAAAAGACACATAATACTATCATTTATTGCACACATGTGCACTTATTTACCACACATTTATATAGTTGTTCTTAGAACCAACTAATTCTAGCTGTTCTCAGATCTAATTAATTACAAAAATAGATATGGAAGTTGAGATATTATTTCAACAAAATCCCCAACCAACTCTAAACTCAACATGGAAGCGTTATCTCTAAGTAAAACTCATGGTTTCTCCTCCGATATTCTTCTTTTTGTATAATTAAAATAATTAAAATAGTATAAAATGAATATTTATAAATTTAACTATATAATTCTAAAGTTAAATAGTCCATCGGGTCTTGGATAGACGGTGATCAGGTGCGCTATTAAGGAACTCCTTGATGTGAAGTCACCGGTTCAATACCCCGCCCTGATCCAGGTGATGTATTTGGACATGATGAAGAAGATGTAGTCCTACCTAGCTTACAAAAAAATAATAAATATAAAGTAAAATATATTAGATTATGGTACTCTGGAATTTTCTCATGTTATTCTTCTTTATTGTAGCCTATTTAATAAGTATAATTTTAACTATATGATCATAACGTTAAATAAATTAAACTATAGAGATATAGCATTTCACAACCCATTTCTTTTCCCATGGTTTTAACAACTCATGACATTTTTCTTTAACAGTCGGAATCCAAGTTCTAATAACCCATAGATAACCAAATTTTTTCCCCATGGTATACTTTAATTTAACTTATTTTAATACATAAAATTTCAATAAAAATTTTTTTATTCAAATATACAGGTTGTAATTAATAGAATTAAAGCCAACATTTTGGAAAAGTTTGGAGGTAGGTCATGGAGGGACAAGTTTGGTAAAAAAACTAGTACATCAACCACATATTTCAGAACTTGTACTTCAAGTACATGTTTCAAGTAAAAAACACTATAACTTATATGAATATTGAGTTTTTAAAACCCTTCTATTAAATTATAATTTTAGGGACATTGTTGTGATCAATGAAGAATTCAAGCAACTACAAGTCTCAGGTGAAAAACACTATAACCTATATGAGTATTTAGTTTTTAAAACCCATATATTAAATTATTATTTTAGGTTCACAGTTTTAAAACCCATATGTTAAATTATAATTTTAGGGTCAGGGCTGTGATCCATGAAGAATAAAACTATTTGCATAAAAAACACAAAAACCTATATGTATATTGAGTTTTTAAAACCATTATATTAAATTATAATTTCAGGGTCAAGGTTGTGATCCACAAAAAAATCAAACCATTGTTAGACCCGCAAAAGTACAAAAATATGTGTGTATTTGCATAGTACTAAGTATTTTTTTAGGGTTTCGTTAATAATAATAGGTTAAAATATAAAATTATAATTTTATATTAAACAACAGGCCTAGGGAAAATCAACTCTTTGAACATTGTCACTACCTAGTAAGATGAATATCTGAATCCATTTCATATTTAGAAATATATTTCTCCATATAAATAATAAATTTCAATACAAAAATATGCATAAACATATTATAACCAGTGTAGATTCATTTTAACTCTCGATCTAGAGGGATCAAACCTCAAGGTGCAAACCTATTTATTTTAGTGTAAAACTTGAGGAAAAGTTTGCACATCGAGATATTTGATCCCTCACAACGCTTCATAGATCTAGAGTTAAGATAGATCGACGATATTTATATTAATGTGAGATAAAAAAAAAATTATATAACTATATGAAAAAAAATATCATAGAATATTTTATATGTTATGTAAAATCAACTATCGTGAAAATGTTGTTTCTCTCCTTATACAATAATTATAGTATTTAAAATCTTGAGACATTTTGTTTATTATGATATATCATAATTCATTAAATAATAATTATTATTATTATTTGAAATTTAGATTGATCATTTTATTTTTTTAATAAAATATATAATTTATTCTTTACCATGTGTTCTAAAAAAATGATTTCCACTTACTAAATTACATTATAATGGAAACAATCGCTTTCCATACAACATATTATATGCATTGTATTTCCCCAAACTTTTTTCTAAACAACCACCTATATCAACTATAGTTGAAAATAATGAAGAATATTTGTTTCACGGTTGTGTGTGTGTCCTAGATTAGAGTTAGTTTCTATTTTCTAGGAGATATTTTTGATCTCCCATTATTGAATGTAAACCTATATATCGTTGATTTTTTTATTAACAAAGAGTGTGATATTTCTTGGGAAATCTCCAGGTGCAGCTTGCTCACATATGAGTTGTTGGTTTCAGTTTGGAATTTTCATTCCAATTTCATCTTTCTATTTTTTGACATGGTATCAGAGTCTTGGTGGTTGAGTTGCGTTTGTGGTTAGCCTTGGTGGTTGAGTTAAACCTTGCTGGTTGAGAGCCCTTGTGGCCAAGATTGGAGAGCATGAGAGTCATGGTGGTTGGCTCATTTTTTAATCATTCCAATTCCATGTTTCCATTTTTTAACATGGTATCAGAGCCTTGGTGGTTGCGTTTGTTCTGTGGTGAGTCTTGGTTGCTGAGTTAAACCTTGGTGGCTAAGGGCCCTTATGGCCAAGATTGGAGAGTGTGAGAGTCGTGGTGGTTGTCTCATTTTTTAATCATTCAAATTCCATGTTTCCATTTTTTAACATGGTATCAGAGCCTTGGTGGCTGATTGGGTAAATTATATAATGTGGAATTTTACTGCAGCTACTTATTATATTTCTTCTATTGCATTCTCAATCACAGTTATTTAACATTTAGTTGTGTTAAATACCAAAATAAAATATGTTGCAGACTTCATGATCAATAAACAACATAAAATAAATGACACAAGTAATCACACATAAACACCGTTATTTTTGGACAATTTTCCCTGGAAAAACCCAATGCAGGAAAATTGGTGCAACAAATCTCAGGGTTTCTTTATTATGCATAAATTCTGAGTACAAATGTGTGATTGTAAATATGAATCAATCACCTGAAGAAATTTGATGAGAGTAGGTTTAGTGAAACAAATCTCACATCACCACTAAGTTCCGGCTCTAACTTGCACCCACACTGAGCTGCTCTGCGTGATTTCTGTACAGTGACTGTGTCCCTCACGCTGTCACTGCGTCACTACTTATTGTTGCTACCTTTATGCTGACTACTGCCTAAGACTAGAGTGATTTCCCCTTCCAGAAATGACCTCTAGAAAATGGATGAACCCTCATCTGCCTCCACCAGCAGAAATCAAAACTCCCTCTACTACTCTGCGCTAGCCCATCGTAACTATTGTTTGGCCCTCTTTGAGTTGCTGCTATGGCTCCTCTCTCTCTTCTATTCCTTTACTCTTTCTCCTTCAGAAATTCTCCCTCTTAGAGATTTCACCTTCCCCTCTCTGCAATCGAGAATCACTTCAACTCTTTCTTCGGCTGAAGAAATTGATCCCTTGATTCTTTCTCCATCTGATGTGTTTTCCATATGCCCGTCACCCTCCTTCTTATAATCCTTCGTTGACCTTTCAACAGCCCAGATTAAAACTTAATCAAGGGCTAGGATTAACTTGGAGGTGATCCATGACTTTTTCCTAAATATTCTCACTTAGTTTAATTAATACCCTTTAATTAATCGATTTCCCTAAGTTTAGACTTAGGAAAACATAAAAAATGATTAATTAATTTAATTAAACCATCTCTTAGTGGATTTTTCCAAAATCCTTTCTGTTTATTGTTAGAAAATTAAATATTACAGAGAAATGCAACACATAAAATATGTGGAAAATACAAGCACACAAAAAACACATAAAACGAGAGAGACATAGATATACGTGGTTCACCCAGTTTGCGCTACGTCCACCCCGAACGACCAATCCTTCCTATCTATTATCCAGGAAAATGAAAAGACAAAACTTACAGCAGATCCGATGTAATATCCTTTGTTCTTTCTCACAGTCTCCCTCTCTGTTTCTCGCTCCGAGAATACACATACATACAATACACAGCCGCAATACAATACCCTCATAAAAGTGAGGGGTTGCCTTCTAGGGAAAAAAAAACCCTAATCTAAACATAACTTCTATCGTCAGATCATTTGCCTAATGAACAACCTAGATTGACTAGAAATTACTATACTTTTACAAGGCAATTTTACATCTGTTTTTAGCTTCGGGGGCACTGCCCCCGAAACCCCCGCTAGGGGGGGGCTCCAAAAAGCACTGCCACCCCCTCCTGGACCCCCCATGTGTTGGCAATATGATGCAGAGTGTTGTCCTTGATGGCAACCCACTGAATGGAGATGAAGACATGAGACAATTGACATGTGTTGTCCTTGATGGCAAACCACCTGATGAAGTTTGTCTTGACCTGATGGACTTGGTAAATGATGTAAATCTGATATGAAATGATGTTTGTTAGCAATATGATGCTGAGTGTTGTCCTTGAATGGCAACCCACTTGATGAAGATGATGACAAATTACTTGATGAAGTTGTGCTTGATAGAATATGTCTTGATGAACTAAATCTGATGTATCTACAGTGAGTACAGAAGGCAATGAAGAAAGGAATTCAGCATGTGCTAGATCTATGATGAAAAGAGTATGTCTCAAGGCATACGCGGATTTGCCTAGGAGAAGTCACGTATGCACGCGGTAAAGTACGTGCCAAGTCGTGTATGGGCAAAAGCGCTCATAAAGTGCAAAACCAGGGGTAACCACCATGGTATTGACCCATTGTAGTGGGTAATGATTCGTCTAAATGACCCCGTCTAATGTAGTTTTGGGCTCATGGTATTGGTTTGGCTCATGGTATTGAAAAAGGGGCTCATGGTATTGAAAAAGGGAAAACCTATATAAGGAGAAGAATTTCATTGTGCAAATTATGAGTGTGGGAGCAAGATGTATGAGCTTGAATGAATACTTCTCTGTGAAGTATATCTGTATGGAAAGGGTAAAGGTTTGATAATAGATCTGAATCTATGATGCACCTATGAAGAAATGATGAAGCGGAATATCTAGATCTGGAATGTATTTGATGACCTTTCGTCTGTTTATGGAAGGCTTAGATCTGAAATAAGGTGAACATCTGTCTGAAGTAAAAGGGTAAATCTGAATTGAATATCTGATCTAAAGAAGTATGCTGCTCTATAATTATTGAAGATCTATACGCTACTTCGCCACAGAGGAAGCGCGTATATACGCGGCTTTGCCGAAGAAAAAGCGCGTATGCGCAATGAAATATGTACAGAGGTATACGCTGGTTTATGTGAACGGAAGCATGTATATACGTGACATCAGTGAAAGGAAAGCGCGTATGCAAACTAGGGTTTGCTGAAGTCTGTGTCTGAAAATATGATGAAACGTGGCCTGCAAGTGATGTCCTAAAGGAAGCTTCGGATACAGTGTAAAAATTGATGAAACGTGGTCCATATTGGTGCTGAGGGTTGTAGCCTTCAGTCAGGGGGTTGTAGCTCCCTTCCAGGTGAGGCTGGTAAACGAGATCAGGGGGTCGTTGCTCCCTTCCAGGAGAGGCTGGTAAACGAGTCAGGGGGTTGGAGCTCCCTTCCAGGAGAGGCTGGTAAACGAGCGCAGGTGGGTGCCTGCGTGCTGGTCAAGTCTGCGCCAGCACATATGTTGTAATATGTTTTCTCTATAATAAAATATTGAAGGCTGAGCAACTGCAGCGGTGGTTTTCTCCCGACTTGGGTTTCCACCTAAAAATCCTGGTGTTCATGTGTGATGCTTTGTGTGATGGTTTACTCTATTCTTACTGCATATGTTTACTGTTTATTAAACATCTGATGAATGAATGATGGAATGATTTAAGTGAAGAACTAATGACATAATTAGATATCTGTGTATACGCGAGTTTCATAAATGGTATCCGCGTATATACGCGAGTCTGTTTCAGGAAAGTAGCGTATGGGTTTTTAGAAGCAAGAAAAAGTAAAAGTTTTGAATATGCAGTAAATACTGATTCACCCCCCCCCCCCCCCTCTCAGTATTTTTCCCAACAATTGGTATCAGAGCAGGTCTTTCTGCAGAAGCTTGATCGCTTGAAGGAGATCCGTCGCAATGGGAAAGAAGCAAAAGAAGAAGGTTGCTCAAGGAAAGAAGATGCCGCAGAAATCATGTAAAGCAGAAATTGAAGGAGATGAAACAGGTATTGATCATTGTTCTTGTATTTCACTTACCTGTATATGCAAAGGTTATGATAGTGAGGAAGAATGTGAAGAATATCTTAGACTTCTCATGGCATTTGAACAAAAGGAAGAAAAGGACACTTTTATGGATGCTCTTGAGGAAAATGATTTTCTTGAAGAAAACAATCAACTCAAACTACGCTTAGAAGAATATAAAATTCTCTTAGAAGAACAAAAGATAATCAAAGAGACCATTGAAAAGCAGTTTGAAGAAGCAAAGAAACACATTGAGAAATTAGAATGTGAAGTGGTAAGTCAAAGAAAAGAAGTTGAGAAAGTAAAAACTTTGAATCTTAGATTTGCTAAAGGATTTGAAACCTTAGATGAGATTATCAAGGTACAACGTTCTCCTCTTATAAAGACAGGTCTTGGATATATCGGAGAATCTTCTCAAGCTTCAGCACCAAATTATCTAAAAGCAACTACAGGTGGTTTACTACATTCAGCCTCTCAGCAAGGGAATAAAGGATCTTTACAGGTAAAGCATGACCATCTCAATTCAAGGAACACTAACAGGGATAGCTTTCAAAGAAGCTACAACCAACAGGTAAATTCTAATAGAAGATTTCATGATCACAAAAATTTCTACTTCAATGGAAAATGTTTCTCATGTCACAATTTTGGTCATAAAGTTGTTCAATGTGTTGCATATAAAACCATCATGACAAGAGAAGCAAGAAAGAAAAGGATGAATATTGAACCAAAGAGGAACACCTATAACAACTTTTCTCCTCTGCAAAACGAAGTTGAATGTACTTATTGCAATAACTTTGGTCATGAAGAATCTGAATGCAGGAGCAAGGTCCAGCCAAAAGAGCATGTTCCCTCAAGCTCTAAAGTGTGGAAAAAGAAAGAAATACTGGTTGAAAATTGTGGGATAGCGTTATTTGTAGAAGGTGAAGAGAATCAATGGTACATTGATAGTGGGTGCTCAAGACACATGACAGGTGACAAAAGCAAACTTCGTACATATAATGCTCTAGAAAAGGAAAAGAAAGTTACATTTGGAAATGATACTCCTGCTGTAATTAAAGGAAAAGGGTCAGTATTTCTAAAAGAAAAGGTGAAGACTAAAGATGTCATGTATGTGGATGGATTAAGGCATAACCTGTTAAGTGTAAGTCAAATGTGTGATCAAGGAACAGAAGTGGTCTTTAGTTCAAAAGAATGTGTGGTTCGTGATCTTGATACAGGTAAAATCATTATAAAAGGAAAAAGAAATCCAAGCAACCTGTATGTACTAAACGACATAGATCAATGCTACTTGAGCAAGTCCTCAAAAAATTGGCTATGGCATAGAAGGCTGGGGCATCTGAGTTTCTCTCAAATCAACAAAGCAAGCAGACTTCAAGCTGTTCGTGATCTTCCCAATATTAATCTTCCAGAAAATGTCATATGCAAATCTTGTCAATTTGGTAAGCAGACCAGAGTATGATTTAATGCCAAGGAAGGATCATCAAGTAAGCCTCTTGAACTCATTCATACTGACATATGTGGACCTGTGAGGAAAAAGACACCACGTGGGGAAGAATACTATATCTTATTTATTGATGATTACTCTAGAATGTGTTGGGTCGAGCTCATTAAACACAAAGATGAAGCATTTGAAAAATTTCAGAAATTCAAAGCATTAGTTGAAAATGAATTGGATCTAAAAATCAAGTGTCTTAGATCTGATCGAGGAGGAGAATATACATCAAATTAATTTCTTGAATTTTGTTAACAACATGGCATAAAAAGACAATTCTCTGTAGCTGGCACTCCACAACAAAATGGCGTAGCGGAAAGAATGAATAGAACAATTCAACAAATGGCTAGAGCTATGATTGATGATTCTGGAACACCTCACACTTACTGGGGAGAAGCAACGCTTATAGTAGCAAACATTCTCAACAATGCTCATGTTCGGGTAAACAGTGATAAAACTCCATATGAACTCTGGTATGGTAAATCTCCTTCCGTAAATCATTTTAGAGTTTTTGGAAGCAAATCCTTTATCAAAAATAATGATGAAAAGCTTGGCAAGTTTGAACCTAGATCAGATAAAGGAATTTTTCTTGGATACTCATCTCCAAGCAAAGCATACAAATGTTATAATGAAAGGCTTCAAAAGATTTTTGATTGTATTGATGTTGTTATTGATGAGTCTCCGGCAGCTCCTAAAGAATAAAAACAAACAACAAAAGAAGATGATGATGACTTATGGCCTTCTACTTCAAATATAAATGATATAGACAGTAGATCTAATGAAGAACCTGAAAATGATCTTTCTGAAAAGGCTCCATCCAGATATGTTCAAAAGAATCATCCTGAATCTCAAATTTTGGGAGACAAGGAATCAGGTGTATGAACAAGGAGAACACTTGTGGGATCTTCTAGTAATCTGGCACTTCTATCCACAATTGAACCACTCAATGTCAATCAAGCTAGCCAAGATGAATGCTGGAGCCAAGCCATGAATGAAGAGATTGATCAAATTGAAAAGAATGACACTTGGGATTTGGTACCAAGACCACATGATAAAAATGTCATTGGAACTAAATGGATCTTCAAGAACAAGTTAAATGAAAATGGGGATGTTGTAAGAAACAAAGCTAGACTGATTTGCAAAGGGTATACTCAACAAGAAGGTATAGACTTTGAAGAAACTTTTGCTCCTGTAGCTAGACTTGAAGCCATAAGAATGTTTCTTGCTTTTTCAAGTTATCAACAAATCAAAGTTTATCAAATGGATGTTAAATTTGCTTTTCTTAATGGTGATCTAGAAGAAGAAGTATATATAGAACAACCGGAAGGATTCATTTTGGGAAATGATGCAAATCTTGTTTGTAGACTTAAAAAAGCTCTATATGGTCTCAAACAAGCTCCAAGGGCTTGGTATTATCGCCTTGACAAATATCTTCATCAACAAGGATTTTCAAAAGGGTCTGCTGATAGCAACTTATACACAAAAGTTGAAAATGAAAAACTATTGATTGTGGTTGTATATGTTGATGACATCATTTTTGGGAGTAACGAAGAATCTATGAGTCAAAAATTTGCCTCTGTCATGCAGCAAGAATTTGAAATGTCTTTACTTGGGGAACTAACATTATTTCTTGGCTTGCAAGTGCATCAAACTGCAGATGGTATATTCCTATCACAAACAAAATATCTTAAGAAAATTCTGAAGAAGTATGGCATGGAAGAATGCAAACCTGTAAGTACTCCAATGATAACCGGATGTAGTCTCAGTTCTAATGATGATTCTCCCACAGTGAATCAACCAGAATACAGATCAATGTTAGGAAGTCTACTCTATCTCACTGGAACTAGACCAGACATTATGCATGCAGTGGGGATTGTTGGACGATTCCAGGCTAATCCAAAAGAGTCTCACCTTTAGGCTGTTAAAAGAATATTCAAATATCTACAAGGAACTCAAGACTTTGGTCTATGGTATCCAAAGAATGCTGATCTTACTCTTCATGCTTACACTGATGCAGATTGGGCTGGAAGTGTTGATGATCGGAAAAGCACTAGTGGTGGTGCATTCTATATGGGAACCCGGTTAGTATCTTGGTTCAGCAAGAAGCAAAATTCTATTGCCTTATCTACAGCAGAAGCAGAATATGTGGCTGCCGCATCTTGTTGCACTCAACTCCTTTGGATGATGCAAACCTTACAAGATTTTCAAATCAAATGTACACCTCCTGTCCCCATTAAGTGTGACAATACAAGTGCCATCGGTATTTCAAAGAATCCTGTTATGCATTCGAAGACCAAGCACATTCCCATCAAGTATCACTTCTTACGTGAACAAGTGCTTGAGCAAAAGGTGAAGTTGGAGTATGTTCCCTCCAAAGAACAAGTTGTTGATATCTTTACCAAACCTCTGCCCAGGGAAGCGTTCGAATATCTAAGACAGAAGCTAGGAGTGTTCTCTGCCAGTCAAAAGAACAAATCTTCATAAATTTAGAAGATGGCATTGGATACGCGGGTTTCCTGAAACGCAGTCGCGTATATACGCGAGTTCATGCACAGAAAACCGCGTATGTCTGATTGCTGACAAATTTTGCTTGGAGTTAGCTCTCTTCAGCACAGCTACAGTGTTGTTTGATGTCTCTGATACTGTTTGATATCTCTGGTGGTGTTCCAGTTCTTATAATATTGTTTTGATCTCTGATGTTTTGATAAAGATGCCTTGATGATTTGTTGGTGAAAGTGTTTAGGATGAACAAACTAAGGGGGAGCCTTAGTCATGTGAAAAGGATGCTTGGATGCACAGATTCAGGGGGAGCATTAGCGTTGCTGAGTATAATGCATTTTTGGCATTATGATGGTTCTGAAATATGTTCTCTTTCTTGAGGACTTTCTGGTGTTGGTCATAAATGGTCATTTTTGTAGTTTGATGAAAAGGTCATGTTGAGACCCATGATGTAAATTTGTAATTTTCAGTCATGTAAGGACTTGTCAAATTTTGTAAACCCTCTTAGTTGGGTAGCTGAGTCAAATTTGTAAACCCACTTGGTTGGGTAGTTGAGTCTCATATGTAAATCCACTTGATTGGATGTTTGATGTAAGTATGAGTCATTGGTGATAGGAAAGTCATAGAGTCATGTACTTCATTGGAAATTATGTTTGAAGATTCAGCATGAACTCAGGGGGAGCTTGGTCACTTCAGTATATATCAGATCTGCAGAACGCTTCTTCCACATGAGGAGAAAAGGGGGAGAGTTTGTTGGTTTTGATCCACCCTTTTCCCTTGATGTCAAAGGGCGAGAGTGACATGGTGTTTGAATGAAGAGAAAGAATGGTGTCAAAGAATGGGGAGAGTGACATGGTGTCATTGTATTCTTAATGTACCTATCTGTTGTGATGATCAAACACCATCGTGGTTGCCATCAAGTCCAAAGGGGGAGATTGTTGGCAATATGATGCAGAGTGTTGTCCTTGATGGCAACCCACTGAATGAAGATGAAGACATGAGATTGTTGACATATGTTGTCCTTGATGGCAATCCACCTGATGAAGTTATTCTTGATTTGATGGACTTGGTAAATGATGTAAATCTGATGTGATATGATGTTTGTTGACAATATGATGCTGAGTGTTGTCCTTGAAAGGCAACCCACTTGATGAAGATGATGACAACTTGATGAAGTTGTGCTTGAGAGAATATGTTCCTGATGAAGAAAATATGATGTATCTACAGTGTGTACAAAAGGCAATGAAGAAAAGAATTCAGAATGTACTCAAAGTATGATGAAAAGAGTATATCTCTATGTATACGCGGATCTGTCTAAGGGAAGTCGCGTATGCACGCGGAAAAGAACGTGCCAAGTAGCGTATGGGCTAAAGCGCTCAAAAAGTGCAAAACCAAGGGTAACCACCATGGTATTGACCCATTGTATTAGGTAATGATCCGCCTAATTGACCCCGTCCAGGTAGTTTTGGGCTCATGGTATTGTTTTGGCCCATGGTATTGAAAAAGGGGCTCATGGTATTGAAAAGGGTAAACCTATATAAGGAGAAGAAATTTATTGTGCAAATCATGAGTGTGGGGGCAAGATGTCTGAGCTTGAATGAATACTTCTCTATGAAGTATATCTGTATGGAAAGGGTAAAGGTTTGATGATAGATCTGAATCTATGATACACCTATGAAGAAATGATGAAGCGGGAGATCTAGATCTGAAATGTATCTGTATTTGCTAGATCTGTTTATGGAGTGATTAGATCTATGATGAGGCGAACATCTGTCTGAAGTAAAGGGTTAAATCTGAACTGAATGTCTGATCTGAAGAAGTATGCTGCTCTATGATGGTTGAAGATCTATATGCTACTTCGCCGAAGAGGAAGCCGCGTTGAAGCAAAGGGTATGAAATATCTGATCTGTTCTGCTGTGTTTCTGCTATCTGATCTGTGTTGATAAGTATCTGTTGGTGATGTGTGTTTGTGCTTAAAAGTATGGAAAGGGTCCAGTCTGAAAATATGATGAAACGTGGCATGCAAGTGTTGTTCTATTGAAGTTGTTGGATCCAGTGTGAAAATTGATGAAACGTGGTCCAAGGTGGTGCTGAGGGTTGTAGCCTTCAGTCAGGGGGTGGTAGCTCCCTTCCAGGTGAGGCTGGTAAACGAGATCGGGGGTCATAGCTCCCTTCCAGGAGAGGCTGGTAAACGAGTCGGGGGGTCGTAGCTCCCTTCCAGGAGAGGTTGGTAAACGAGCGCAGGTGGGTGCCTGCGTGCTGGTCAAGTCTGCACCAGCACATATGTTGTAAGATGTTTTCTCTATAATAAAATATTGAAGGCTGAGCAACTGCAGCGGTGGTTTTCTCCCGACTTGGGTTTCCACCTAAAAATCCTGGTGTTCATGTGTGATGCTTTGTGTGATGGTTTACTCTATTCTTACTGCACATGTTTACTGTTTATAAAACATCTGATGAATGAATGATGGAATGAGTTAAGTGAATAACTAATGACATAATTAGATTTCTGTGTATACGCGAGTTTCATAAAGGGTATCCACGTATATACGCGAGTCTTTTTCAGGAAAGTAGCGTATGGGTTTTTAGAAGCAAGAAAAAGTAAAAGTTTTGAATATGCAGTAAATACTGATTCACCCCCCCCCCCTCTCAGTATGTTTCCCAACACCGATGGTTTACTCTATTCTTACTGCACATGTTTACTGTTTATAAAACATCTGATGAATGAATGATGGAATGAGTTAAGTGAAGAACTAATGACATAATTAGATTTCTGTGTATACGCGAGTTTCATAAAGGGTATCCACGTATATACGCGAGTCTTTTTCAGGAAAGTAGCGTATGGGTTTTTAGAAGCAAGAAAAAGTAAAAGTTTTGAATATGCAGTAAATACTGATTCACCCCCCCCCCCTCTCAGTATGTTTCCCAACACCATGGAAGCGATTAATTACGAGTGGCGTTGTTGCCCCTTCTAAGGTATAGGGGTCCAATGCTATGATACAAAGTAAACAAGATAATCAAGCTCCACACCCAACAGTTATTATGGAATACATGTGTCTTAGCCGATATACAAAGTTACAAGGCTAGATCACATCCGATGCTACCATAAATCAACACTCCCTCTTAGCGAGGAAAGTGCTTTAGCATTACAACTCTAAGTGCTACTCGGACTTCTATAACATCTCCTCTCATGCTGTCGATGATGCCTATCAACACTGAACAAAAAATGTTGCAACCGTACTGCTACTAACTCTACATGTTGCTGCCAATTGCCACTGTACTGTATCTCCCTCTTTTAACTGTGTTGAAGATCCGTTGACTACTGAAATGGATTTTCAATCATAGCCAACTATCCTCTAAACTGAGAAAACTTAATCCTCCCCAGAGCCTTAGTGAGTACATGATGAAGAGCAAACCCCACTACAAGCAAGTTCACCTTTCCTGCAATCAATATGAACCTACAACCTCAAAATGTGTCAATTTCATATTCACCAAAACCGATACTTCGATCCTGAGGCTTGTGGGTTATAGGACCACTCTGTTGACACATACAACCTCCATGTGTATTTTGAACCATCTCTTTGTAAACTTCTTGGCCATGTAATATCATAATGTAATGAATCAAGGTTTCAAAACCTTGAACCAAATAACCAAACTTTGGGCTTATGACATTAACCTCATTTGAATGATTAATTAAAATCCGGCATCAGTCATTTCAACAATTAAATAAATGTTAAACTCTCTGTTGGACTACATGTTCAAATCTCAATTGTTCAACAATAATTTGCAAATGGAAAGGATGTTGACCACACTCCACCGTGGGTTATGGGCCCACGCGTTTATATCCAAATTATTTAATAAATACTAATCAAACGCTGGCCCATACCTTGAGCTAACTCTCGTGCAATTTCCTGGTGCAAATGTTGTCGAGTTTGCAGCACCCTTGATCGAAGGGATATCACATTTATTTTCACCCTGAGGTTTAACACCCAAATAAAATGCGAGATGGGTATTTTCATAGACATGACGTGTTGAAGACTCATTGGATCGCATTTTATTTTGCGAAACCGCTTCTGGCTCAATAGAGGTGCAAAAAAAATGATATGGTTTTTCAAAACCATCCTCGTTCTAATTTAACCCGCTTCTCTCGGAATTTCCATTCTATGTCCTTAACTCAATTAATGGAAATTGATTCATGCTTATAGGGCAGATTTTGCTCCATTGTTAATGTTGTGGTTTAGCTTCAAGGTTTGACAAGATTTAAAAACCTCATCAAATTCTATCGAACCGTCCACATAGGACTGATATGTATTCATTTCATATCGCAGTCAATTCTCAGAGGAATAATATAGGAACTCAGATGCGTTCGAAACCATAATCCTTCACGCAAAGTTTAATATGCTTAAATTTCCATAATCCACAGCAATCTCACACTCTAAATCTATCCCTTGGCACTCTTGGACAGGATTGCCATCGACCCTTACAGTGGTCGATGTCGATGACTCAACACAACAAGTAACTTGTAAATCTGACTCATAAACAAAACATTATTTGAACACACAGAATTAAATACAACAACATATCCTATTCTGAACAACGCAGGATTACATCTAAGGCATTTCAGCCTTAGTAACGAATTTCACATATGACTACATTGTGCTCTCTCACTCCCTGTCTTCACACATTACAGATTCGCTCTTATAGAAAATACAAAATATCCCGAATCGTTTGAGATCCACAATCTCTCCTGAATCGCTTAGAAACTCTTCATCTCCTCAATAGCACACATGGCAAATCTAACTATTAATCAGTTACATAAAATTTCAGCATCAGTTTCAACAATTTCGCCCCAATTTCTCATGGTCGTTTGCATACCCAGCTTCAGATTTGACTTAATTCAAATTTGTCTAGATGCCCCTGCATCAGACTCTTGAGGCACAAAAATTTATGACCTCCTCGTCATATGTATCCTACAACTATTAGCAGTTCTACCCACGTCATCTGTGGAACTGCTCCTTCTGATATTCCTGCAACAGCATGCTTGAACAATTCTCACCCGCATCCTCTGCGGAATTGTCCTCTGTGAGTTGCAACAAAACCTCTGCAATAGCAAGTCCTCCCTGCTACCAGATACCTCACCAAGCTTCTCTCCTGAGCTCCGGATTTTGGCATCTCTCTGGTTCGCTCCTACGGAACCATTTGAGCACTCCTGCTCTAGGCTGCTGCAATCTTCTCACCTTCCTCTGCTACTACCTTCACAAAACATAAAAATCACAAGCTTAACAAAACTATACTTCTTCTTCCTCTATACACAAACTTCCTCTCCGCAGGAAATCATTTTCCCGCTCTGATACTACTTGATGAAGATCGAACCCCACTACAAGCAAGTTTGCCTTTCCTGCAATCAATATGAACCTGCAACCTCAAAATGTGTCAATTTCATATTCACCAAAACCGATACTTCGATCCTGAGGCCTGTGGGTTATAGGCCCACTCTGTTGACACATACAGCCTCCATGTGTATTTTGAACCATCTCTTTGTAAACTTCTTGGCCATGTAATATCATAATGTAATGAATTAAGGTTTCAAAACCTTGAACCAAATAACCAAACTTTGGTCTTATGACATTAACCTCATTTGAATGATTAATTAAAATCAGGCATAAGACATTTCAACAATTAAATAAATTTTAAACTCTCTCTTGGACTACATGTTCAAATCTCAATTGTTCAACAATCATTCGCAAATGGAAATGATGTTGACCACACTCCACCGTGGGTTATGGGCCCACGTGTTTATATCCCGATTATTTAATAAATACTAATCAAACGTTGGCCCATACCTTGAGCTAACTCTCATGCAATTTCTTGGTGCAAATTCCATCAGGTTTCCAGCACCCTTGATCGAAGGGATATCGCATTTCTTTTCACCCTGAGGTTTAATGCCCAAATAAATTGTGAAATGGGCAGTTTCATAGACGTGGCGTGTTGAAGACTAATTGGATCGCATTTTATTTTGTGAAACCGCTTCTGGATCAACAGCGGTGCGAAACAAATGATATGGTTTTTCAAAACCATCCTCGTTCTAATTTAACCCGCTTCTCTCGGAATTTCCATTCTATGTCCTTAACTCAATTAACAGAAATCGATTCATGCTTATAGGGTGGATTTCGCTCCATTGTTAACACTGTGGTTTAGCTTCAAGGTTCGACAAGATTTAAAAACCTCGTCAAATTCTATCAGACCGTCCACATAGGACTGATATGTATTCATTTCATATCACAGTCAATTCTCATAGGAATAAGACAGGAACTCAGATGCGTTCGGAACCATAATCCTTCACGCAGAGTTTAATATGCTTAACTCACCATAATCCACAACAATCTCATGCTCTAACTCTATCCCTTGGCACTCTTGGACAGGATTGCCATTGACCCTTACAGTGGTCGATGTCGTTGACTCAACACGACAAGTAACTTGTAAATCTGACTCATAAAAAAAACATTCTTCGAACACACAAAATTAAATACAACAACATATCCTTTTATGTACAATGCAGGATTACATCTAAGGCATTTCAGCCTTAGTAACGAAGTTCACATATGACTACATTATGCTCTCTCGCTCCCTATCTTCACACATTACAAATTCGCTCTTATAGAAAATACAAAATATCCCAAATCATTTGAGATCCACAATCTCTCCTAAATCGCTCAGAAACTCTTCATCTCCTCAACTGCACACATGGAAAATCTAACTATTAATCAGTTACCTAAAATTTCAGCATCGGTTTCTATAGAAACGCTTAGATCTGAGTGTTTCTTTATTATGTATAAATTCTGAGTAAAAATGTGTGATTTTAAATGTCAATCAATCACCTAAATAAATCTGGTGAGAGTAGGCTTAGTGAGACAAATCTCACATCATCATGAAGTTCCGGCACTGACCTGCACCCACACTGAGCTGCTCTGTGTCATTTTTGTGCAATTTCTACGTCCCTCATGCTATCACTACATCACTATTATTGTTGTTTCGTGTGGTTGCCTCTATCCTGACTGCTTCCTAAGACTAGAATGATTTCCCCTTCCAGAAATGACCTCCGGAAACTAGATGAACCCTTAGCTACCTCCACCAACAGAAATTGGAACTCCATCTTCTACTCTGCGTTGGCCCAACGTAATTGTTGCTTGGCCATATCTAAGTTTCTTCTATGTCTCCTCTCTCTCTTCTCTTCCTTTACTCTTTTTCCTTCAGAAATTCTCCCTCCTGGAGATTTCACCTTTCCCTCTCTGCAATTGATAATCACTTCGACTCTTCATTCAGCTGAAGAAATCAATCTCTTGATTCTTTCTTAGTCTGATGTGTTTTCCATAGGCCCGTCACCCTCGTTCTTATAATCCTCCGTTGACCTTTCAACGGCCAAGATTAAAACTTAATCAAGGGTTAGGATTAACTTGGAGGTGATCCATGACTTTTTCTAGAATATTCACACTTAGTTTAATTAATAACCTTTAATTAATCGATTTCCCTAAGTTTAGACTTAGGAAAACATTAAAAAATGATTAATTAATTTAATTAAACCATCTCTAAGTGGAATTTTCCAAAATCCTTTCTGTGTATTATGGAATACATGTGTCTTAGCCCATATACAAAGTTACAAGGCTAGAGCACATCTGATGCTACCATACATCAACACGGATTTAGGTCTGTGGTGAGCCTTGGTGGCTGAGAGCCCTTGTGGTAAATATTGGAGAGCGTGAGAGACTAGTGGCTGGTTCATTTGAGAGCCATGGTGGTTGGTTCATTTGAGAGCTGTGGTGACTAGTTCATTTGAGAGCCTCAGTGGCTGCCTCATTTTTTTTCTTGAGATAGCGTTGGTGAAGGGTGAAGAGTCGGACCAACGCGAACCTGACAGAGGAAAAGCGTGCTTATCAAGCCTGTACAGTGTGAGGAGTCCATGAGCATAATCACGCTTTTTTTTAGGTTAAGCATGTTTTTTTTAGCCAAATCCCGTGGATCAGTAAAGGGACCAGAGCAAATTTTTGAGCCAAATCCTACATTTTTCATAAAAAAATACATAGCCTTCCACCAGTGTTACCCATAAGCATAGATATGATAGGGGATACCTGCGCTGATGTACCTTTCTTGGTTTTTTAGAAGTGGTCAAGATCAAAAGTATCTCTGTTGGTGGTTTTGTCCCGTCTTTTTTAAGGAATTCAACTATAATTAGATCCATAGTATTCAAATCTAGAGCCATTGAAGGATCGAGAGACAGATCCATAATTGACTAGTGAAATATCTGGTGTTGGATTTCCATATCGATTGTTGGGGAATCTTGAGGTGGATCTGTAGATTGATCTTATCACATTGAATAATCACATTGCAAAGACATATATTATTGAGAGAAATAAGATAGATGGGTCAAATTATGTCAACTAGAAGTTCAAGTTGTAGACATTCTCGAGGGTTCGAGTGCGTGGGCAATTGAAAATGGGGACAAAGAAAATCTGGCTATAGTCGAAGGTGGAACAACTACATCAGTTCAACATTGGGAAAAGAGGGAAAATAAAGTGAAGGTGTTGTTAAAGATGTTTGTAAAAGATAACATAATCTCTCACATCTGAGAATGTAAAACCACCAATGATATTTGGGTGACACTCAAGGATTTGTATGAAACAAAGAATAAAAATCGACTATTATTTCTGAAGAGTACAATTCTTCCATTAGAATGGAGGGGAATGAATATATTGTTGCATTCATCTCACGGATCAAAGAACTGAGAGACAAGTTAGGCGACATAGAGGAGAAAGTGTCCAACATTGATCTCATCACTATTACCTTAAATGGTATGACAAAGGATTATTAGATCTTCATTTCAGGGCTTGGGGTGAGGGAGAAAGCTCCCACCTTTGAAGAGTTGGCAGGGATTTGGATGTAGGAAGAAGAGAGGCGTATGAACTTGAAGCCTCAAAATACATATCTAGCATTGGTGGCAAAGAAAAGATTCTTCAAATGGAAACTAGGAGGAGGAATAAAATGTGGTGGTCCATCTCAGAAAAAGGAATTTCAAGGAATGTCATCTGCCATAAATGATTAAGGAATTAAGTGTTTTTATTGCAATAGAACTGGTCATATTGCTAGAGATTGCTATAAAAAGAAGATTGTTGAAACCAGACATAGACAAAAGAGGCATACAGGGTATTTTTCTGTTGAAGATTAGAATCAAGATCTTAAATTGTTTGTGTCTGATGTTGCTCTCTCTGTGGAGACCGATGAGGCTGAATTTCGTCTGTGGATTCTAGAGAATCCACTCATATGACAGGTAATAAAATTTTCTATGAAAATTTTAAGGAGACCAACAATGTTGCTAACATCTACCTTGGAGATGACAAAGCATATCAAATTAAAGGGATGGATATATTCCAATGATATTTCCTAATGGCAATATCAGGCACATCCAAAATATCATGTATGTACCTAGTATTAAAAATAATTTGATCTCTGTCTCCATGATTGCGGATCAGAATTTAAAGGTATAATTTTTCAAAAATTACTGTGGTATAAAGGATTTGTTAGATCATCAGAAATCGATCGCATCAAGAGTACGATTTGGAGGCTTGTATAAGTTGAATTTTAAAAGTGTGCGACATCAAACTTTAAGTTCAAAGACTATGACAATAGAGGATCTTTGGCATCAAAGGTTGGCCACATCAACCTTCATGACTTATTGCTGCTACAAAAACAAGGTGGTCGATGGACTTCCTGTTTTAAGAAATGAACATAGTGATTGTGAAGGATATGCACTTGGAAAAAGCACAGGGATGAATTTCCCTCTAGCTAAAATAGGAGAAAGAGAGATACACTCAAAATTGTGCACACTGATATATGTGGACCCATGCAGACAAGGTCCTTAGTTGGAGCTTATTATCTTTTTCTATTTATTGATGACTTCACACGATATACCTAGGTATACTTTCTTAGAAGGAAAAGTGATTCTTTCAAGTATTTTAAAGAATTCGGAAGTATGGTTAAAAACCAGATAGGGAAAGTCATAAAAATTCTTCTCTCATATCAAGGGGGAGAATACATGCTTGGAAACTTCATCAAATATTGTAGATATTATGGGATAGCACAACAGTTTACAGCACATCACACTCCACAACAGAATGGGGTTGCAGAAAGAAAGAACAAAACTCTTGTGGAATATGCACACATCATGATGAAAGGTAAGAACCCATCCAATGGTTTTTGGGTAGAAGCTATTAGTACTGTAGTTTACTTAAAGAAAAAAATTCCAACTAGGTATCTTGATCTCAAGACTCCATTTGACGCTTTATATGGTTTTAAACTTTCATTCCATCACTTAAGAGTATTTGGTTCTAGAGCTTTTGCACACACTCCTAAGGAAGATATGAATAAATTGGATGTTAAAGCTATTAAGTGCATATTTGTAGGGTATTGTTCTAATTTTAAAGCATATAATATGTTCAATCCATCTGCTCCCAAGGTATTTGTGAGTAGAGTTGTTATCTTCCATGAATAGGATGATGAAGGGAATAAGGACACGGGTTATGAGGAGTGGCATCTGCCTTTACTTATTGATGACAACAATGATGAAGCCAAAGGAAGTCATTTACAATAACAGCAACAACAAAAAGAGGAACCTATATGGATAGATTCAACAATCTAATTCCATTTAGAGGAGAGCAAGAAATCATGCATGACATAATTGAGGCAAGTCCGCTACCAAGGAGATCAGGTAGGTAGACTCACTTACCTGCAAGGTACAAAGATAATACTCTTATGACTAATATTTTAAATGTTGTTGAGCCCATGAATTATAATTAATAAAATCAGTGTGATGAATGGAGCTTAGCTATGAAATAAGAGTATGAGTCCATAATTAAAATTAAAACTTTGGAATTAGTTGAATTTCCAAAAGGAAAATTTCCCATAGATTGTAAATGGCTTTATAAACCTACGTTCAAAGAAGATGGTAGTGTAGATAATATAACACTAGGTTGGTGGCCAAAGTGTACTCACACAAAGAAGTGATTGATTATGAGGAGACTTTTTCTCATGTAGCTAAATAAAATACTGTTAGGATGTTAATAGCTCTATCTACAAAGTACCATTGGAGCTTAGACCAGCTATATGTAAAATATGTTTTTGTAAATGGAGAATTTAAGGAAGAGGTATATTTAACACAACTTGAAGGGTTCATTAAAAAGGTGAAGGAACACTTGGTCTATAAATTAAAGAAGACATTGTATGGATTGAAATAGGTTCCTAGATCTCGGTATGATAAAATAGACCGTTTCTTCTTATAGCATGGTTATAAGATAAGTGAAAATGATCCAAATTTGTATACCAGATTTGATTCAAAGGGGAAAATTGTGTTGATTTCCTTAAATGTTGATGATTTAATTGTTACTGGAAATTCTTATGAATTGGTTGAAGAACTTTAAAATGCAGATATCACAGTTATTTGAAATCAAAGACCTTGGAGAACTGCATTATTGTTTGGGTCTTGAAGTCTGGAGAGATTCTGGCCAAACTTTTGTTACGCAAGGAAAGTATGTCAGGGAATTGTTGAATAAATTCACAATGGATAAGTGTAAAGTTGCTTCAGTACCTATACAACAGAATGTTAAATTTCAAAGTGACGATGGTTCTAAAGAGGTTGATGCTACAATGTATAAACAACTGGCTGGAAGTTTGATTTATTTAACCACAATGTGACCTGACTTAGCATATTCAGTCAGTGTGTTGATTTAGTTCATGATAAAATCTCTTGAAAATAATTAGGTGGTAGTAAAAGGTGTCCTAAGGTATCTTCAAGGAACCATAAATGTTGGCATTAAAGATGCTGATTCTTTTGATTTTAAATTGACGAGCTATTTAGATTTAGATTGGGTTGGTGATCTAGACGATAAAAGATCTATAACTGGTTATGCTTTCAATATTGGGTTAGGGCTTATTTCTTGGAGCAGTAAAAAGTATAACATTGTATATTTATCATCAACATGGTATCAAGTTGTATGTGCAACCATTTGTGAAGCAATTTGGTTGAGAAGACTTCTTCATGATGCGTGAGAAGAAAAAAAGGATTCTACAATGATTAAATGCGACATCCAAAGTTGAATCAAGCTGACAAATAATCATGTTTTTCATAAAAACACAAAACATATTGATACTCATTTTCATTCTCTTAGAATAAAGGTTTAGTCGAAAGAGATTTTGATTGAATATTGTAACACTAGTGAAAATGCAGCCAATATTTTCACCAAGCATCTTGGAAAGATTGAATTTGAATTATTTAGAGAGATGTTAGGTGTGCAAGTGAGCCCTTTCTCCATTAAGAAAAAAATTTAAAAATAATAAAAAATATTTGTTTCATTGTTCTAAATTATTATTAATTCCTATTTTTTAAAAGATAATTTTGATAATTTATATATCTCTAATTTTTTATTAATAAAGAAAATGATAACATACTTAACGTATAACTTACATGTAAACTACCCATCAGATAAAGTACTTTATTTCACAAAATGCCACTCATTTCACATAAAATTTGAAGAAACATAAACCATAATATTAATGATACCTCAGAAGAAAAATACGCATAACATACATCTAAAATAAATCTAATCAAAAATATAATACATACGAAATTGAGCTTTGCATGAAAATTACAATGGCGTACTTTTTTTACCCTAAAAATCAATCGATAGTTCCAGTCTCTGTACGCAGAAATTGATTCTTATGTGCAAACTCTTGGCAACAAATACTTTTCAGTCTATTGGCCCATAAATGCACCTGGAAAGTAAATTCCCACCATTGGATTAAAGCAAGTACACCATCCAATGGTGAGCACTTCTTTCCTAGATGCATTTATGGGCCAATAGACTGAAAAGTATTTGTTGCCCAAACTCTTACCTATGTACTTTGTAGTTCAACTACAATGATTTGGTGTCGTGTATACAAGCCACAATTTCGTTGCAAAGTTAAATGTTCTAATAATAAATATGGTGTGGTTTGAATGGTGAAAATAAATTTTGTATCATTAAAAATTTGTGGAGTATCTAAAATTTTCAACTTTAATAATATTATTTAAATTTTCAAAAAAAATTGCTAACTTTTTTCAATATTATGGAAAAATATACCTATTATTTTCTAAATTGTGGATTCTTTAAACTACTGTCAACAATTTTATTATTCAACTTAAATATAAACAAACACAATATTTAATAAAATTGATTATATATATATATTCAACATCCTTAAAATGAATTTCTCTCAAATTTAAAAAAAAATTGATATAAAAAAATAAAAAAAATAACAATAAAGACAACTAGATATTTAACAATAAAAAAATACACACAATACTATTTTTTATTGCACACATGTGCACTCATTTACCACACATTTATATGGTTGTTCTGAGATCCAACTAATTCTAGTTGTTCTCAGATTCGACTAATTACAAAAATATATATGGAAGTTGAGATATTATCTCAAAAAAATCCTAACCAACTCTAAACTCAACATGGAAGCGTTATATATAAGTACAACTCATGGTTTCTCCTATGATATTCTTCTTTTTGTATAATTAAAATAATTAAAATAGTATAAAATGAATAATTATAAATTTAACTATATAATTCTAAAGTTAAATAGTCCACGAGGTCTTGGATAGATGGTGATCGGGTGCGCTATTAAGGCACTCCTTGATGTGAAGTCACTGGTTCAATACCCCACCCTGATCTAGGTGATGTATTTGGACATGATGATGAAGATGTAGTCCTACCTAGCTTACAAAAAAATAAAAATTATAAAGTAAAATATATTAAATTATGGTACTCTGGAATTTTCTCATGTTATTCTTCTTTATTGTAGCCTATTTAATAAGTATAATTTTAACTATATGATCATAAAGTTAAATAAATTAAACTCTAGAGATATAGCTTTTGACAACCCATTTCTTTTCCCATGGTTTTAACAACTCATGACATTTTTCTTTAACAGTCGGAATCCAAGTTCTAATAACCCATAGATAACCAAATTTTTTCCCCATGGTATACTTTAATTTAACCTATTTTAATACATAAAATTTCAATATTTTTTTTTTATATTCAAATATACATGTTGTAATTAATAAAATTAAAGCCAACATTTTGGAAAAGTTTGGAGGTAGGTCATGGAGGGACAAGTTTGGTAACAAAACTAGTACATCAACCACATATTTCAGAACTTGTACTTCAAGTGCATGTTTCAAGTAAAAAACACTATAACTTATATGTATATTGATTTTTTAAAACCCTTCTATTAAATTATAATTTTAGGGACATTGTTGTGATCAATGAAGAATTCAAGCAATAACAAGTCTCCGGTGAAAAACACTATAACCTATATGAGTATTTAGTTTTTAAAACCCATATATTAAATTATTATTTTAGGTTCACAGTTTTAAAACCCATATATTAAATTATAATTTTAGGGTCAGGGCTGTGATCCATGAAGAATAAAACCGGTCACGTAAAAAACACTAAAACCTATATGTATATTGAGTTTTTAAAACCATTATATTAAATTATAATTTTAGGGTCAAGGTTGTGATCCACAAAAAAATCAAACCATTGTTAGACCCACAAAAATACAAAAATATGTGTGTCTTTGCATAGTACTAAGTATTTTTTTAGGGTTTTGTTAATAATAATAGGTTAAAATATAAAATTATAATTATATATTACACAACAGGCCTAGGGAAAATCAACTCGTTGAGCACTGTCACTACCTGGTAAGACGAATATCTGAATCCATTTATATTTAGAAATATATTTTTCCATATAAATAATAAATTTCAATACAAAAATATGCATAAACATATTATAACCAATGTAGATTCATTTTAACTCTCAATCTAGAGGGATCAAACCTCAAGGTGCAAACCTATTTATTTTAGTGTAAAACTTGAGGAAAAGTTTGCACATCGAGATATTTGATCCCTCACAACGCTTCATAGATCTGGAGTTAAGATAGATCGACGATATTTATATTAATGTGAGATAAAAAAAAAATTATATAACTATATGAAAAAAATATCATAGAATATTTTATATGTTATGTAAAATCAACTATCGTGATAATGGATATTGTTTCTCTCCTTATACAATAATTATAGTATTTAAAATCTTGAGACATTTTTTTTATTATGATATATCATAATTCACTAAATAATAATAATAATTATTATTTGACATTTAAATTGATCAGTTTATTTTTTTAGTAAAATATATAATTTACTCTTTACCATGTGTTCTAAAAAAATGATTTCCAGTTACTAAATTACATTATAATGGAAACAATCGCTTTCCATACAACATATCATATGCATTGCATTTCCCCAAACTTTTTTCTAAACAACCACCTATATCAACTATAGTTGAAAATAATGGAGAATATTTGTTTCACGGTTGTGTGTGTGTCCTAGATTAGAGTTAGTTTCTATTTTCTAGGAGATATTTTTTATCTCCCTATATCAAATGTAATCTTATATATCGTTGATTTTTTTATTAATAAAGAGTGCAATATTGCTTGGGAAATATCCAGGTGTATCTTGCTCACCTGTAAGTTGTTGGTTTCAATTTGGAAGTTTCATTCCAATTTCATCTTTCCATTTTTTGACATGGTATCAGAGCCTTGGTGGTTGAGTTGCGTCTGTGGTTAGCCTTAGTGGCTAAGTTAAACCTTACTAGTTGAAAGCCCTTGTGGCCGAGATTGGAGAGCATGAGAGTCGTGGTGGCTGGCTCAATTTTTTAATCATTCCAATTCCATGTTTCCATTTTTTAACATGGTATCAGAGCCTTGGTGGTTGAGTTGGTTCTTTAGTGAGTCTTGGTTGCTGAGTTAAACCTTGGTGGCTAAGGGCCCTTGTGGCCAAGATTGGAGAGTGTGAGAGTCATGGTGGTTGTCTCATTTTTTAATCATTCAAATTCCATGTTTCCATTTTTTAACATGGTATCAGAGCCTTGGTGGTTGATTGGGAAAATTATATAATGTGGAATTTTACTACAGCTACTTATTATATTTCTTCTATTGCATTCTCAATCACAATTATTTAATATTTAGTTTTTTTAAATATCGAAATAAAATATGCTATAGAATTCATGATCAATAAACAACATAAAAGAAATGACACAAGTAATCACACATAAACACTGTTATTTTTGGATAATTTTCCCTAGAAAAACCCAATGCGGGAAAACTGGTGCAACAGATCTCAGGGTTTCTTTATTATGCAAAACTTATGAGTACAAATGTGTGATTGTAAATATCAATCAATCACCTAAAGAAATCTGATGAGAGTAGGTTTAGTGAGACAAATCTCACATCACTAGTAAGTTTCGACACTGACTTGCATCCACACTGAGCTGCTCTGCATGATTTCTGCGCAGTGACCATGTCCCTCACACTGTCACTGCTTGTTGTGGCTGCCTCTATGTTGACTACTTCCTAAGACTAGAGTGATTTCCCCTTCCATAAATGACCTCCAGAAACTAGATGAACCCTCATCTACCTCCACCAGCAGAAATCGAAACTCCCTCTGCTACTCTGCGCTGGCCCATCGTAACTATTGTTTGGCCCTCTCTGAGTTGTTACTATGGCTCCTCTCTCTCTTCTCTTACTTTACTCTTTCTCCTTCAGAAATTCTCCCTCCTAGAGATTTCACCTTCCCCTCTCTACAATCGATAATCACTTTGACTCTTCCTTCAGCTGAAGAAATCGATCCCTTGATTCTTTCTCCGTCTGATGTGTTTTCCATAGGCCCCTCATCCTCCTTCTTATAATCCTTCGTTGACCTTTCAACAGCCTAGATTAAAACTTAAACAAGGGCTAGGATTAACTTGGAGGTGATCCATGACTTTTTCTTGAAGATTCTCACTTAGTTTAATTAATACCCTTTAATTAATCGATTTCCCTAAGTTTAGACTTAGGAAAACATTTAAAAAATGATTAATTAATTTAATTAAAACATCTCTAAGTGGATTTTTCCAAAATAATTTCTGATTATTCTGGAATACATGTGTCTTAGCCCATATACAAAGTTACAAGGCTAGATCACATCCGATGCTACCATAAATCAACATTCCCTCTTAGCGAGGAAAGTGCTTTAGCACTACAACTCCAAGTGTCGCTCTGACTTCTATAACATCTCCTCTTGTGTTGTTGATGATGCCTATCAACACTGAACAAAAAATGTTGCAACCGTACTGCTGTTGACTCTGCATGTTGCTGCCAACTGCCGTTGTACTGCAACTCCTTTTTTTAATTGCGTTGAAGATCCATTGACTACTGAAATGGATTTTCAGTCATAACCAAATGTCCTCTAAAATAAGTGAAATCAATCCTCCCTAGAGCCTTAGTGAGTATGTCTATTGTTTGTTCTCCTATGGGAATGTATTAGAGTCGTACAACCCCACGCTAAACACAGTCTTGGATAAAATGACACCTGATGTCAATGTGTTTGGACAAATCATGAAACACTGGATTTTCAAAGAGTTTGATACAACTCTGATTGTCATAGTAAATGCAATTCGGCTCCATCCTGCTCCTGAATAGACTCACAAGGATTTTTTGAAGCCATATGGCTTCACATGTAGCTATACTAGCTACCATGTACTCTGCTTCAACTGTGCTCAATGCTATTGACTTCTATTTCCTCCTGCACCAGGACACCATTCCTGATCCAATGCTAAAACAATACCCAGAGGTACTTTTCATGTCCACTGAGCTTCCTACCCACTCTGCGTCTGTGAATCCACTGAGTATGACATCCTCTCCTCAGCCATACTTTATACCAAATATGATTGTTTCTCGTACATATCTCAAAACATGCCTTGCAGATACCCAGTGCACTATTTTGGGTTCTACTATGAACTGACTAAGAGTGTTGACAGCAAAGAAAATATCTGGTATGGTGTTAACCAGATACATCAAAGACCCAATAAGTTGTATGTATAATGTGGGGTCCACTTCTACATCTTATGATGCATCTATATTCTTCCAATTAGTGATCATGGGTGTGGCCATGGGCCTGCAATCCTGCATTCTGGACCTCTTCAGAATTTCCAAGTCATACCTCTCCTACCCTATGAATATATCTCCATCCTTCTGATAGACTTCCAATCCTAGGAAGTAGTGCATCAACCCCAAATCCTTCATGTTGAATTCAACTTCAAGATTTCGTTTTCAATCCTTAATGAGCCTAGATGATCCAGTGGGAAAAAGATCATCTTCATATAGTACAAGTACCAATGGCTCATCAAATATTGGGATCTGCGTCACTCTTGACAAACCCCATATTTTGTAAATAGCTATCTATTCGACCATACCAAGCTCTCGGAGCCTACTTAAGCTTGTATAGGGTTTTCTTCAATCTGCATATACACTTGTACAAAATGGCTAATTAGTTACTAAAAAAATGACTAAAATTTGCATATAAACGATTATTTTTCAGTCGGTGACCAATAGTAGCTAATTTACAGTATCTTATAACATGACCAACTTTTAGTCATTTTTAGCTTAGTCATTTATTGGTTGTCTCAATTTTGTTGTCTAGTAGTGTATTTGGTCATTAATTTGGTCATTGATTTAGTTATTGATTTGGTAATTAATTTAGTCATTGATTTGGTCATTGATTTAATCATTGATTTAGTCATTAATCATCACAATTAATGACCAAATATACAACAAAATATATTACTAAATTATCGCCGAGAAAACCAATTAATGACCAAAATGTTGGTCATGTTATAAGATACTGTAAATTAGCTACTAATAGTCATATATATGCGAATTCTAATCATTGTTTGAAACCAATTAATGACCAAATAAATATGACCAAAATGTTGGTCGTGTTATAAGACATTGTAAATTAGCCACTAATAGTCATATATATGCAAATTTTAGTCATCGTTTGAAACCAATTAATGACCAAAGAAGAATGACTAAATTCTATTCATGTTATAAGATACTGTAAATTAGCTACTAACAGTCATATATATGCAAAATTTAGTCGTTATTTGTAATCACAAATTTATCATTTGCAATAGTCATTTATCTTGTTTTGGTAATTTCACATTCATTATATAAATGACTACTTTAGTATTTTATATTCATTTCATTTACTTTCATTAACAACCGTCATAAGCAGCTAATTTAGTCGTATATTCATTTTATTTGGGCTCATCATTAATAAACATAAACTACTGATTTAATAGTTTTAGATTGATTTTATGTGTTCATTATTAATCAACATAAATTAATTAGTATGACTTTACAACTAAATTAAAAAACTCATACAATGTACGTGTTCATCTAATATGAAAACACAAAGTTACATATCTTAATTAGAATACTAAGTAATATCAAGTGCAACTATAAATAATTCAAACCACATAAATTAAATTATATAAAATGTGAAGTATTACAATGTGAGTTTCCAACTTAATATTGGCTGGTGTAAAAATTATACATGAAATATTGTTTCATTACTTCAAAACATTATCATTGTGTTACCAAGGCATTGCACGTCAATTCACCAACTCTGAAGACTTGACCATCATTATCTATGTGTGTGTCTTATGCGGAATATTGGCTTTACATGTACCACTAGACCAGTTCTCTTCTCTCTCTCTCATTTGCATTTTGTCACTCTAGTGTTCTTGTTCTCCTCTTTCTTCAATTCTTGCTTCTTACCATCAATACTAAGTTCACTTCCTGAAAAGAAAAAAAAGATACAATGCAGAGCGTAAGACATGAAAGTCGATGAACGCTAAAATATAAACTAAAGTAGACTATAAATAATTTATACAATATATATCTTAACATAAGCAATATTGTTAATGTCACTTTTCTCCATAAAAGCAAGAAACTCGGACAAGTTTTCTTCGGTTGAGCAATAGTGGCCACTATCTAGCCAGATGACCTGTATAACCAAAGCAAATAAAACATCAGTACCATAGAATAAATTTTTTATCTCTGTGTTCTCATTGTACATGATTTTTTGATGAAATGTTATCTTCAACTAAAGTAATAAATGAAATTAGAAGCACACATTTTGTAATGTTCCCATTTTAGCTCATAGCTAAATGGAACATTAAAGTTTTGCTTTTATCGCCTAGCAGCTAAATAAATGGGTAAGGAGGCCCATGTTTATTGAAAACATGAATAAAATCCCTCACATGTGGAAAGGGATAGACATAAGAACTTGATTTTGCACCCTCAAGTGTGAAAAGGGGCAAATGCATGAAGACAAAGTTAGGTTTGACCAAGTCAACAGCGCTGCCATAGGAGGAGTGGCTCACTTTGGAAGACAGCGCAGTGTGAATGAGGAAGAGGATATTTGGTGGAGGAAACCCTAATGGATGGTGGCCATGGAGAGAGAGCTTTCACTCGTTTAAAAGGAGGGCAAGGCAACTATGGTTTCACATGCTTGTATTATTCATCTCAATTTTCCATTCAAACAATTGTGCATTCTTTGCTGCTTAGCAAGAATTGCTGGGGGAATTTCCTGTTTAGGATTCCTACTCCTTCATGAGAGGCCTCTTGAGGGATTGCTCTGATTTTCCTCACATCCAGGCTTGAGGCCAAGCATCCTCCATCAATACAACGTTATTTCTACAGCAGAGTAATGTTGTGTTGCTGGGTGTTGCAGTGAGGGTTCACTACACCACCTTCATCAACTATTTTCAGAGGAGTCCCTCTTTCCTTTGAGATATCAGATTGGAGGCATTCCAGAGCATATTTCAGACTTTGGCATCAAGGCCAACTCATTCGCTAGCCCTACAGCGCAGTTCCATCCAGTAATTGCGTTATTTGGAGAGAATCATTTGTAGTGGGGCTCTTGCAAATTGTTGGAGGGTGAGATCTTTGGTGAAGGGATCAGCCCTTCATCCTAAAGATCCATTGGAGGATGCACATTTAGGTTGGGCATCATCTATAGCCATCTCCATCCAGTTCTATTTCTGAGTTGCTGCAGCTACCCAGCAACTCCGACATTTCTGTAGAATTGCCATTTTGTATGTTTTGCAGCCAATCCTTCTAGGGATTGTGCATTATTGTTTCCAGGGGTTGAGATCTTGCTCCCCCTATTGTATTTGAGCCACATATTGACATATTTGTGTATTGATACTATTATGTAATAGTTTCCCTTCATGGACTGCGCTATCATAGCTTGAGCATGCATATGTAGCAGTGGTTTTGTTATGACTCATGTACTTGTCTCTTGAGGATGAGCATTATTTTTCTTGAGTATCATTTTCCTTAAGATCTTGTATTCTATTGTTTCTACTATTATTTAATGATAAGGCTATGGATTTCTCTCACATTTCTTTGAGTTGAGTGTTGCTGCTGTACCATTATTGTGTTTGCTTATTGCTGGAGCTCCAACTTTAGAATATCTTGAGATATTCTCAATGTTGTAGCATTTTCCTGATTTGGGAACATTACAGTGGTATCACAGCATCAAACTTGGCACAGCCTGTGAGTTCGATATCAGAGCATGATCTCTGGCTCAGACTATGAGTCTTAGCCAAAGAAGATCAAGATGATGAAAAAGATGAGTTTACTCTCATCTATTTTTAGATCCAGAGGAGACCTCTCCAAGGAGGTCAAGAAGATTGAAGAAAGGGAAGAGGAAGGACCATGCACTTCCTACTCTCACCAAGAAGAAGACCAGAAGCATGAAGAACACTTGGAATTCGAAATTCTAAGTGAGTATCTTTCTAAATACAGAGAAAACCCTAGAACTCTAGCTTTGCCACAATTTATTCAGCAGAAAGAAGAAAGAAGACCCCACAACTTCGAGATGATGAGAGGCAATAGATTTCTATTGTCAACATTTGATGGATCACTCACATGTGTAGCAGAGGTTTGGGTGAAGAAGATAGAGGCTTTCTTCCTGCTACATCCTGTAGTAGACAGAGAGGCTATAGAAGTTGCAGCGTTGCACCTAGAAGGTGAAGCAAGGACTTGGTGGTTTAGACATTGGAGCCATACAAGGGTTTCTAATCTTGTTGAGTTTTCTCAAAGATTGATCAGAATATTTGGCCAGAAGAGGGAGGAGCCCTCACCACCAGCTAATGAGGCATATACCAGCGTTGTTGAGATCATGGAGGAGCAACCTTCATCTTCAACAGTTTGGGAGGCCAAAAATTATGAGGAAACTCTTGCAGCCTTGCAAGGAGCTTCCAAATTTCACCAAGGTATGACTAAAAATCCATCGCTTGTCATTTCAGCAAACACTTTGGATCGGTCTATATCATTTCATGCAGTTGATCTAGAGCAGCAGAATAGCATTGCGCTGAGCAATGATGGGGAAAGGAGGAATCATTCCTCATGTGAGCATTCAGAGAGCAGCTTCATTCAGGAAGCCATGAAGGAAGCAGTGAGAAGTAGACATTTGGAGATAAGAAACTCTTTCTCCTCTCTAGATGACACTCTCTCAATGAGCATGCCACAGCTCAAAGAGGGACTTCTACTTGCAGCAGATCCAAGGCCTCTTTGTTTTTGGAAAGACATGCATGAGGAGGAGATCTCCCAGAGAGATTTCAGTAGAGATGCACTCCCACACATCATGGAGTGCAAGATTCTTCATCAATTTGAGGAGGTTCTTCCCTTATCTCAGGAGCAGATAGTAGATGGAGGACATCTTCAGATGGATAATATCTCTCATGACTCGTGTTGGACATTCCTTGAGCCATGCACATCATGATGGGAGGTTTTTGCCTACCACCTATTTGGATCCTCATAGGGTCAAATTGATCCTCGGGAAGATTGCATTTCAAGATCCCATGGAATGCATGAATCGACTTGGGATGATGGTAGCCCTCATGGGAGGAGTACCAAGATGAAGGATGGAGGAAGACATCCACAATTGGTTGAGTGGACGATGAGCAAGGATGCTGGTGAACTGCTTGCAGATTTATGATACCGGGCAAGCGGGAGGCTTGGGTCAGTGCCTGGGTTACTCTTGAAGGAGCTTGGCCATCATTTGGCATACTCTCTTTCCAAGGGTATGAGGATGGAAAGGATGTGGCGAGGATGCTTGCATCATTGGGCAAGCATGGAGTATGGATGCATGGTGTTGATGTGGCACACATATCATTCTGTCTTCATCACTTGAGATGAATGATGGGAGCATAAGGAGGCAACAAGCACTGTGGTTGCTTGGGTTGCATCTGAGAGAGCAAGGGCAGATTTGCTCTCACTTGTTGAGTAATGTTGCAGGAGGAGGAGATGGCACTATCTCCTTGGCCATTAATGATTTGGAAGCACTTCCATATTTGGAAGTATTCCATATTTGCAACAGCATTACTAGAGGATTCTTTGACAAGGAGCATGTCAAAGAACAGAGTTTGCTAGTGACTGGAGCTTATTTGCATGAACTCACGGCGCTATCACTTTGGAACAAAGATTTATGGATGGAGTGTCCCCAAGATCACTTCACATTGTATGCACTTGGTGATCAAAGAGGAGATCAGATTGATGGAGAAGTGGATGGAGACATCTATTACATTGGTATGACCTCACTTGCTATGATATTCTTGACTTGGATTTCCAAGTATAAGGAGGGTGATCTTTATGCAACATATGGTTCAATTCTCTTCCGGGGAATGTGCCATACTACTATGGAGGGATCATTCATCATCTTGCTTTCAACATATGGTAAGAATATTGTTTTTACATCCATGGGTTATCTAACACAACATTTTGATGCTCTTACCATTCATATTCAGTTCATTGCTCCACAAAAGGGTAAGTTTTTCTTTGGGCTCCATGGACAAAATTTGGCCCAATTTGTATAATGGAGACGACCATCTTTTGTATGGCCTTGGGCAAGTATTTTCTTTCATGTATGATCGGTTGATATACTCAGCCATTTGCTATATATCAGTAGATATCATGACATACATAACCTCCCATGTAATACAAAACAACTTTCCATGTAATTTTTACGAAACAACAGCTTTGGAAAATCGTGTATCACTATTGGGGGAAGTCAGTTGGTACCTCCTTGCACCACATGAAACCTTCAGTATTCTCTTCATTTTATTACTGATCATGACTTCATTTGCTAATATAGATCTGATTTGTGTTGGAGGCATGATTATAAGGGAGACACATGGGTTGGATGTGTCCTTGAGGGGAGAGAATTCCCATATTTTCTGCACATGTTCTAATGGGAGCATGGGAAGAGATATGGCCACCACAGCCACATGTTTGTTCTCTTTTGAGGTGGGCCATGAGATTTATATGCATCCATTGTATAATCATGGGCAAGTATATGATCATGTATTGATATGACATTCAGCCATTTACTATTCATTAGTAGGTGAGATGATTCTTGTATGCTACTTGCCAGACTATTTTATGAAGTTGCAATGGATTGAATCATGTTGTATCCTCTTGAGATATTGTTTGTATTATGCATCATCATGTAAAATTTGCAGCAAACTTCTCATTGGGATACTCTATGATGATCTTGTCCTATTCATCATGGATGAAACATTTTGGGCCAGCTTGCTCTTCATTGTTGGAGGAGAACTCTTTGGAGGATTGTTCTTCACTTTTCCATTTGAGGGCAATACTTTTGCAGCCCAGGATCAACACAAAATCTACACTTATCATAAGTGGAGAGAAGGACATCTTAGCGTAGGCTATGATTCTTACCGTGTTCAGATTTTCAGCCCACCTTCATTTCTGGATCTTGAGGTGGAAGGAGATTTCCAGGAGTTGTCTTGTTGGGAGGTAACTCACTTTGTATGGATGATTGCTTGGGGGATGGAGGATCTACATGAGGAAGATGATCCTCAACATATTTTAGACTTCATGCCTTTGGTGGAGATTCTTCAGTTCTATCATTGCAGTTGCTTGAGGACAAGCAAACATTTGGGAGAGGGAGTATCAGTAATGTTCCCATTTTAGCTCATAGGTAAATGGAACATTAAAGTTTTTGCTTTTATCACTCTAGCAGACTAAATAAATGGGTAAGGAGGCCCATGTTTATTGAAAACATGAATAAAATCCCTCACATGTGGAAAGGGATAGACATAAGAACTTGATTTTTTCACCCTCAAGTGTGAAAAGGGGCAAATGAATGAAGACAAGGTCGAGGTTTGACCAAGTCAACAACGTCCGCCATAGGAGGAGTGGCTCACTTTGGAAGACAGCAGCAATGTGAATGAGGAAGAGGATATTTGGTGGAGGAAACCCTAATGGATGGGGCCCATGGAGAGAGAGCTTTCACTTGTTTAAAAAGGAGGGCAAGGTAGCCATTGTTTCACATGCTTGTATTGTTCATCTCAATTGTCCATTCGGACAATTGTGCATTCTTTTTCGCTTAGCAAGAATTGTCGGGGAATTTCCCTGTTTAGGATTCCTTCTTCTTGAGAGGCCTCTTGAGGGATTGCTCTAATTTTCCTCACATCCGGGCTTGAGGCCAAGCATCCTCCATCAAGACAACGTTATTTCTATAGCGAGTAATGTTGTGTTGTTGGGTGTTGCAGTGAGGGTTCACTACACCACCTTCATCGGCTATTTTCAAAGGAGGAGTCCCTCTTTCCTTTGAGATATCAAATTGGAGGCATTACAGAGCATATTGCGAGACTTTGGCATCAAGGCCAACTCATTCCCTAGCCCTACGGCGTAGTTCCATCCAAGAAACTCGCATTATTTGGAGAGAAGAATTTGTAGTGGGGCTCTTGCAAATTGTTGGAGGGTGAGATCTTTGGTGAAGGGATCAACCTTTCATCCTAAAGATCCATTGGAGGATGCACATTCAGTTTGGGCATCATCTACAGCCATCTCCATCCAGTTCTATTTCTGAGTTGTTGCAGCTACCTAGCAACTCCGGTATTTCTGTAGAGTTTCCATTTTGTATGTTTTGCAGCCAATCCTTCTAGGGATTGTGCATTATTGTTGCCAGGGGTTGAGATCTTGCTCCACCTATTGTATTTGAGCCACATATTGACATATTTGTGTATTGACACTATTATGCAGCGAGCTTTCCCTTCATGGACCGCATTGTCATAGCTTGAGCATGCATATGTAGTGGTGGTTTTGTTATGACTCATGCACTTGTCTCTTGAGGCTAAGCATTGTTTATCTTGAGCGTCATTTTCCTCAAGATCTTGTATTCTATTGTTGCTACTATTATTTAATGAGAAGGCTATGGATTTCTCTCACATTTCTTTGAGTTGAGTGTTGTTACTGCACCATTATTGTGTTTTCTTATTGATGGAGCTCCAACTTTAGAATATCTTGAGATATTCTCATTGTTGTAGCATTTTCCTGATTTGGGAACATTACACATTTCTATCCCAATATTTTGAATTCCCATGCTCATGGTACATTGAAATTTTGGTTTTATCCAACATAATCAAACACAACAAAGCTAGAAATTTCTACTAAGGATGTCTCATGCTCCACTTTTGTAGTTGTATCGTTTCCTCTAGTTATCTTTAAGAAGCAAAGTGACACTTCAAAAATAAAACCGGTCAATAAAAATATAATGGGTGGAGCAAAGTATTGTTGACACAAGATTACAACAAGAAACTAAAAAAAGAATAAGAAAGGACTTTTGTTTAAATACGATATTAACTCGAGAATAAAGCTTCAATATAGCAATATTCAATTGTCATTGTACTATTCCAAGGGAAAAGGAATCTAATTCCCAAAAGCTAACAAATTATATCGAGATAAAAACCAAACATGTTGGCTCAACTTTCAAAGGTAAAGTAATTGGGACTAGTTATATTAGATACTTTTTAGAGTGTAAAGGTAGCTACTAACACCATTAACAATAATTTTAAAATAGATTTGTCGCATATAACCTCAAACGTGGAAACAAATTTGATATATGGACTACTCGTATACATTCCAAAATGCTATCGCAATGATATAAGAGTACCAAAAGAAACTCGCACATAGTTACATATTAATTATCCACTTTTATTCCAAAACAACATTCAAATAAATGCTATAACTTACCCCCGGGAAAATATGCTGAAATTTTCATTCATTGTCATGAATATCCCTAGTCAGCAGTTCCTAGGAATGTGGTTGTCGAGTGAAATCACGTTCCAAAACAAATAAAACCAAAGAAAACAATAACAAAACTTAATAGGAGACTAATATGAAAAAATACCCTTATCTTTTCCTTCAAAGAATGCGATCTTCTCTTAAAAGAGGTCTAAAAGTTTAAGCACTAATCTATTAAATCACAAATAATCTATTAAATCACAAATAGAAAAAGCTATGGGAAAATAAGAACCGCACAAGTAGAGGACAAACTTTTTTTTGCGAAAACAAGCGACGTGGAACATAAAAACCCGACATCCGTGCTAGTGTTACCCTGCATTCAACATTTTACAAAAGTAATTATTCGGTTGCTTTCTTGGTGTGTCGAGATCATAACGAAGATAACAATATTTTTTGCTCTTGTTGCACATTATCATCAATTTTTAGTTCCTTGCACAAATGGAACTAGTACCAAAGCATTTCTCACCAAAATTGGCAATTACAACATAGTACATATAATGAAACTGCAAATGTCTTACAACATTAAGAGGTTGCAATGTCATTTGAGTATATACTTTATATCTTTCCACATCTTCGTGGCATTCTATAAGGTTCTTATTAACTTTTAAATCTTGTATATATAACGATATGAATAAAAGTGTTCACAACCAAAGCAAGGATGAAATGCAGAGAACCCACATGCATTGTAACATTGTGAAGTTGGCAAATTAATTGAGTTGGAAGATTCGGATAATTGGATATATGAGCATCAACCTCCTTGTTTGTTGAAGAAACTACCTAAAATCACATTGATTATGATTAGTTTCATTACGTAACATTAAAATTTCAAAATACTTGAGTCATATTTTATGATGGAAATAAGATAAGCATTCATTATTTTCAGTCATTTGTATCCAAAAGAAGATTGCGAATTAAAAATTAATGAGCGACCACATCACCTGTTCACTATGACCCTGTGGAAAATAAACGACCTTGCTCCCAACAACAGGTAAGGACACAAGCGATCCATCACGTGGCATGCCAAAGCTCTAAATTAAGAGCATCTCCTGTCCCCCGCTTGATATGACATGAACAGATAAATTGTCAATTGTATATTCATTTAGAAACCTCTCGACCCCCGACATTGAATGCTTCATATTATTGGTTGTGAATGTTTAAACAAAAAATGAAATGGGAAAAAAAATTAAAGCAACTCCAACACATTAACTATTTGGCACATTGAGAAAATACCATTGGCCTTGATATTAGGGGTTGTAAACATCTCAACATGTAGATATCGAAAAATGCCACAAATCCTACCGTGTGCATCAACCTTAAATTACAAGAAAAGTGAACTAGAATGTAAATGTTGTAATGCTCTTTGTTGCGAAGTAATGAGCTCATGGCGAGGCTCTTAAATTTCAAAATCCATTAAATTATTGACTTCCAAAAAGAAATAAATGAGAGGATGTCGAGTATCTAGATGACCAAGCTACCTGTGAACCTTAGAGTAAATTTGGCACCTCAAGGCATTACCAATGACCTTGATATAAGTGGATACTTGTGTTTCCAATGTTCAAGACTAGAAACAATCCAACTCTTATTGTGCACATAAATCAGTATATCATATGATAAATGATGGAGCCTCTCATAAAATACAAGTTGAACGGAAATAAAATTGGTGCAATGCCATTTGCTACGGATGTCATGCTCATGAAAACTAGTTTGAGACATTTCCCTAAATAAATGGACTCCCAACCAAACATAAAAACCTCTAAACATCCGCGCAGGTTTGTTAACTACTTCAAGAATAGCCAAAACTATGTCAATTGTTCGAGAGATTATTGGAGGCCATTAGAATTGCCATCACCAATAATTTTTTCATAAGCCTACACATGTCATGAAGATTCTCCCGGCGAGTTTCAAATATTGATATCGGTGTGTCAAAACCTGGAAAAAAATTCATAAAAGATATGCATTGAATATATAACTCAATTTTTGATAGTTAAAAAGAACACCACAACATGACTTTAAAAATTCATACATTTCAATATAGTGTGCATATGATTTTCCATTATAACCGAAAGAAAGAAAAGCAAAATGAGGAATTTTTTTTCTTGTTGATATGATTTTCTTTTTGCACAATAAAACAGAAAAAAAAGTCGACATTAGTTAACACTATCTTACAAAGTTCAATCAGCCAATGTAGAAAAGTGTGATTTTCTTACCCGCTTGTACTCTTGTTTTTTTAGAGCCTTCAATGCTTCATAGGTTTCTTTCAAACTGTAATCTCCATCATTCCATTGATCTTGCAATTGCCTCTAATGCAAAGATATAGTTATCTTGAAATTTCTCAAGGTCTAGCTCCAATATATAGTTATCCTTCTTCATCGCAAAATACAAAGTTGTCATCCTTTGTTTATCTAAGTAAAAAGAAGAGTGAGTTTGTATTTGTTAACCTATGATAGAATATGGAAAAGAGAGCACTAGTATACCCTAGAGCACCACATTTCTCTCCTCCACAAATACTAGTCTACCCTCAACATTATTGTACGATACCACTTAAGGATGGCACTCTTTATTATACTTAACATTAGTCTCCAATGTTCTAACTACAACCCTCCTAAAGGAAAAGCACCGTGGTTGGGCTAGAAAAATATGCATTGAAGGGTCAAGGTCTAGCTCCAATACATAGTTATCCTTCTCACTACAAAATACAAAGTTGTCATCATTTGTTTATCCAAGTAACAAGAAGAGTGATTTTGTATTTGTGCACCTATGATAGAATATGGAAAAGAGAGCACTATTGTACCGTAGAGCACCACATTTCTCTCCTCCAAAAATACTAGTGTACCCTCAACACTATTGTACAAACCACTTAAGGATGGTACAAACCACTTAACATTATTGTACAATGTTCTAACGAAAACCCTCCTAAAGGAAAAGCATTGTGGTTGGAACATTATCCAAACAACACGGATAAACTAACTCTAAAGACATGGAAAAAACAAAAACTTGAAAAGCCATGAATTTTGCCTAAGGGACATCAAAAACAACATTTTGAGAAGCAATTTACTAAAGAAATCATTGCCCATAACCTTCTTCGACTTCCCATAATTATCCTCTTTCTAAAAATGCACTAAATCCTACCGCCAATGGTCCAAAACATAATTAATGAGATATTTGAAGGGCAAAGTAAAGAATGCATTGAAGGGCTCAAGGTCTAGCTCCAATACATGGTTATCCTTCTCACTACAAAATACATATTTGTCATCATTTTTTTTATCCAAATAAAAAGAAGAGTGAGTTTTTTATTCGTTCACCTATGATAGAATATGGAAAAAAAGAGCACGAGTGTACCCTAGAGCACCACATTTCTCTCCTCCACAAATACTACTATACTCTCAACACTATTGTATAGACCACTTAAGGATGGCACTCGTTTATTATACTTAACATTATTGTACAATGTTCTAACTACAACCCTCCTAAAGGAAAAATCATTGTGGTTGGAACATTATCGAAACCACATGGATAAACTAACTCTAAAGACATGGAAAAAAACAAATCCTTGAAAAGCCATGAATTTTTGCCTAAGGGACATGAACAACAACATTTTGAGAAGCAATTTACAAAAGAAATCATTTTCCATAAACTTCTTTTGACTTCCCATAATTATCCTCTTTCTAAAAAATGCACTAAATCCTACTGCCAATGCTCCAAAACATAATTAAAATGGTTTTCGTGATTGTGGTAGCTCATGTTGTGAAGAAAATGAGTGATGGGAAGAGGCTTCTTACGATAAAATAAAATAAATAAATAAATAAAAATTAAAAAAAAACAAATATTGATAGTAGTGATAGACTCAATTCAATTCATTTCTAGACAAATGATTGAACAACATAAAGGCATATTAACCTTAGATTTATTAAACTTGGTGAGAGACATAAAACCAAAATACAAATCGTTTAATACTTAATACATCTCTATATATGTGACTATGTTAAAGAGAGAAATTGCATAATTGTATTTTGTGTGAAGTTGCATGATTATGCGAAGATTACGGAGATCTGTACTAAGTGCAAAGTATAATCGATGATGTTCAAGCAAAGTTAAGTTAAGTCGCAAGGTTTAATATTTGCACAAGTCTCGTTGAAAGAGCAAGCAACCGGTTAAAAATAATGAAAGGAAAGAGCAAACAATGTTGTGATATTACAATGTACGTTCATCATGACCAAAATATTGGAGAAATAATTATGGAAACGGTTGAGTATAGAGATACTTGTACCTTAGAATGGATGGCGTAAAGAATCCCGGCTCCTCAGGTATTCATGATCCAATATCTCTCCATCAACATTCGTATGTTGGCAAGTTCATTCATTAATGGTACTTCCAGTGCCTCCACATCTTGCAGCTGCCTTTTAGCAAAATCAGAAGGCTTTTACTCACTCGAAGACGAAATGATGTGCGGTCTAAGCACATGCCTGTTCCCTTGCATGATCCCTTTAGAAGGCACAAAGGCGAGTGTGCCTAGTACCTTGTAGAGAGGGAGTTTCACGGGTTGGAGCACAAGAGAAATTAATCGAACCGGGCAGAGATTGAGGAGTTGATTTATGATCAACCGGAAATACGTTATATGCATCTCGTTGTCGAGGTATTTTTGCACTAGGAGTGGGTAAGGGAAATGTTCATTGAAGGATAATAAGGGAGTAGAGTTTGTAGATGACTGAGCTACAACATTCTTTTCAAGGTCATCGAGGGCTGGTGTAGAAGAGAAAAGGGGGATGGTTATGACCGGGATCCATGTTGCTCGGACTGACCATGCTCAATTAATAAAGAATCCCCACTAAGACCTTGATTATTGGAAGCTAAGATCGGTTGAATTTCATTTTGCTTCGGCTTGACATGTTCAATGAGAAAAAAATCTCCAACCTTGACCTCTCGTCACTTGGGATTGACTCGACGGCTTTCAAGTTGCTCGAGCTTAACATGTTTAATGGAAAAAGGCTTGCTTGCTCGAGCCATCGACAAGAGCTAAATTTGATTGACTTTCTTCAAGCTTAACATGTTCGGTGGAGAAGAGTGCTCGCTCAGATACTTATCAATGGAGAACAACTCCATTTAACCCTCATAGTGTTCAAGGTTAATATGTTCAACGGTAAATAGGCTCCTTGTTTCAGCGACCATCACTTGAAACCGAGATCTAAATTCCATTCACTTTGTTCGATCTTGAACAAGCATTCCCCTGTCTCGAATCGTTATATCAAAACAAGAATTTGTTTACGATATATCTTAATCGTTGACTCGACTAGCTTTCGGAGTTGCTCAAGCTTAATCTCGAACAATCATATCATCCGTATTTATGCACTTAATTATACATTCAATAGTTTTGACATATCGTAGAACAACGAGGGTGTTCTTCTACTTTGTGGAACCCCGAGTTTTTTACATTACGATACACTTCGTTCCCCTCTTCATCTACAAGGACCTCCTTTTGAGAAAACGATTGAGATATATCAGAACAAGTCATTCAAATCAGTTTTTCTATGTAGCAAGTTGTGTCTGTATCTATGGGAACTAAGATTATAGTAATTTCAACCGCACCTCCAACACTATATTTTGCAATCTCCTTGCATAGTTTTTTCTTTATCGGCGGAGCCATATCTCCCGTTGATGAGAATATGTTGATAAAATCGAACTCTATGGTACTTGACATCTAAAAAATATTCATCACGACAAATAATGTTAGAGGAAGAAAAATGAACAATCACATTGCACTGCAGATAGCTGCATTGTTTCACGGGATATCGGGGACGGTCGAGGAAGGATGCGTTACAACAATACACTTTTTTTATTTGATGTGGCTTCATGGCATAGAGAGAGGAATTAGGCTCGCATTACATAAGAATGGTATAAGTCACGCGCCATTGTGCAAAGATGGAGGGAGGACGCATCGTAGCGTGAAGGGATGAATGGCAATGGGAGAAATTGTAGTAACAAAGTCTCGTTTGGGTGCACCATTGCACGGAGTGACCGAAGGTAGACTACAATTGCTCCAAGATGTTACTCGGTGCATTCAACCCCGGTGTTCTTACAAACATTGATGGGGGTCGATGGCGGCTGGTAAGACAACTCTCTTGGATGTTTTAGATGGAAGAAATACTTGGAGGATTCATTGAGGGTAATATCCGAATCTCTGTATTTCCCAAAAAACAAGAGACCTTTGCTCACATTTCAAGTTACCGTGAACGGAATGATATACATTCTTCACAGAGTTCTATCGCATGGTAATCCTTCATATATTGAGCATTCCTCCGACTTCCAAAGGATGTTGACAAAGAAACCGAATTGTAAGTCTACAACTATCATTTTTTTCTGGTCTATCTGCAATAGTGTTTTCTTTTGACTCGGTGTCAAATTGTCATGTTACTAACTTGCAAAACATTCTAATTTTCGTGTCTTTGTTGATGAGGTCATGGAACTAGTGGAATTAGACAATTTAAGAGATGCACCCTGGGTAGGCCTCGCACAGTATATCTAAATTTTCTACTTGAACAAAGGAAAAGGTTAACAATAGATGTGGAGCTTGTTGCAAATCCTTCTATAATTTTCATGGATGAACTCACATCCTGTTTGGATGCTAGAGCAAAATTGCAATTGTGATGTGAATTGTTCGTAATACGGTAGCTATCGGAAGGACTATTGTCCGTACCATTCATCAGCCTAGCATTGACATTTTTTGAAGCTTTTGATGAGGTAAACCAAGGTTAGATTATAAGATAACTCGATATCGTTTGTTTCGAGATTGGTGTTGATTTCTATCTTACCATGATGGGTTCAAACTATTGTTGATGAAAAAATGGAGGGAAAGTCATTTTTCTTCGGGCCACTAGGGCGAAATTCTCACAAGGTTATTGAATACTTTGAGGTAAAAACTTGGCAGATTCTTTTCAGTCAATAGAGAAGGAACAGGTTTTGAGCAGAAAGCACTCGCTAATTTAAAGTATAAATCCGAGTTAATTTTTTTTATCTATAGTGACAATATCAGAGCTATTCTAGGGGTGCCAAAGATCAAAGATAAATACAACCCTGACCCACATGGATGTTGGAAGTTACATCTGTTTTTGCTGAACATGTTTTGGGGATAGACTTTGCAGAGCATTACAAGAACTCTTCCCTTTATAAGTAAGAATTAAACTCATCAATATTTTCGCACTAGAATCCTTATGCTTATAATAGCTAGCATTACAAGAAGTCTACAACATAAAATATATCAGCTTCAAACTCACATTCTAACAATCATCCATTTTTTTTCACAATAAAGGCGGAACAAGGAATTGGTGAACGAGCTCAACACTCCATCTCCGGGAGCAAAGGATCTTTACTTTGCAGCCCAAAGTAATCACAATAATTCTTTGGACGAGCTTTAATCTGTGTTTCTCGAAGCAATGGTGGACATGGGTAATCGGTTTAATTAACATTGTGGGTCGGATCCTTAGTCGGCGTTCACGGTGAACCATTGCATAGATAGTGCATAGAAGAGTGACTAACTCCCCGACTCGGGTGAGACCCTGTCGGCCTAGTTGAGCTCGTTGAGAAGTCGTGTCGCGACAAATTTGAATTTTCCCAAAACCAATTTGAATTTGCCCAAAAGAGAAAGGAGGTCGGACCTCCGACTAGGGACTCAGCCCCCAACCTCGTAAATTGATTTGGGTTGAGTACTCGACGTATATTTAACTCAATTTGTGTGTTTTTTTAATGGATTTCTATATTTGTGTTCAATTTAATTAAGGGAATACCTCTAACATGCCCTCGCACCAAGAGGTCACTCAAAAGGAGTGTGTGTGGAAAGTGAATTTGGAGAACACATGGAATGTGATAAACTTGGTATCACGGAGTTTACAAAAATGGAACTCATCTACCCGGTAGAGAAGGAGTTTCACAAGTTGGAGCACATGAGAAATCGGCAGAAACCGTACAAGAGAAATCAGCAGAATCGGGCAACTCCTCCATCTCTCGCCCGCTTACCCTACGAGTGGGTTTCATAAGTTGTAGCGCAAGAGAAATCAACAGAACTCGGGCAACAACATAAGTGGCTAGCGATATCTGAACTAAATATCAAAAAATGGAAAACAATTTGAATGCAAAAATTTAAATCAATTTCTTACTTGCAAGATCCTTTGGCATTTCGAAGTGCAAAATGGAAACATTCTTCGACAGACTACCGAGATTTGAGGCTTGCAATAACTACATCTACAAAGTTGGAGAAAGTGTCCGCACATCAATGCAAACTTGTTAAAACCCCACTCCCTGATAATAATAAAAAATAAGTGTTCAAAATACTCGTGTTGAAACATTTCACGGGGTCCACTATTTCTATGATGAAAAGCGTACTCTCCCAACAAACCCTACCATTTTACGAGGGTCCACTATTTCTATGATGAAAATGGTACTCTCGAACAAACCCCACCATTCTCTCGAGCCGAAAACTCGACATAGATCTCATTTTTAGTTTTGCACTATTAGGGGTTTCGGAATGCGAAATTTCCGAAACAACTTTGGAAATGTCAAACGACGAACATGAAGGAGGAGTCGGAAATGCCACCACAATCTCGAGATCCGAGCGAACGATGGTGAATCAAGCGTTTCGCTTCTCCGGATGGGCAGTATTCTCATCCGATAGTGTCTTCGTGCTTTCTGCGGGAGAAGAAGGGCACCCTGTTCATGAGGGGTTTGATTCCATTTCGGTGGGTTCTCTTATTTCTTCCCGACGAGGGTCGGAGAATCTCGCCTTCCTCTTGTATCCGCCATTGCCGAGCCTTTGCAAGCGATTTGACGGGCGGTTTTCCCATTACCCATAGCGAGCTATGAGACCCGCGCGCCGGTAACCTCCGGGGAGTTTTTCCATTGGCGGCAGAAGGTCATGCGAGCGATTGAATGAACGAAGAGGGTAGTTGTGTGAAGGACTCTACGGACACTCGAGGGTGGAAAAATTTTTTGGAGGGAAGTTGGCGCTAATTACTATTCAAAAGTTTCAATTTTTTTTCCACCAAAGTTCAAATCGTCCCACCAACTCCTTTTATACCGCTCACTTCCCACTATTTATTTAAAATGAAATTAATGCAAATGCCATCACAAAGTGGTGTCTCCTAATGATATGAGTGCTTTTGAATTGCTTTTTAAGTAGCCAAACATGTTTTTATAGAGTGGAAGAAAGTCATAAATGTTATATTTTGTAAATTCTATAGAGTGAGTTATCAATACACAAGCAAAAAAAGCATTTAATAGTATATAGCCATGATATATATTATTTAATTTGAAGTTAAACAATATATAAAATATTTAGTGTTTTCTTGCAAGGTGCATGTTGGTTTCTATCTTGGTTTTTTTTTGGGTAATTTCTAAACTTTTTTCTATTAGAAAGGCTATAAGGAATATTTTTTTAAACCATTTATTTTTGTAAATATAATTAAGATTATTAATACTTAATAATCAGTATGGATATCAAGTCACACTTTATCATGATGTAAATATTCTTTCAAATTTATGTATTGTTGAAATTGAAGGGGGGAATATATATGAATCTCGACATCTAGGAGAGAAACTTCATTGAGGGAAATTTGTGAGGGGATTAGGAAAATTTTCTATTTAACTAAATTAATTAATCAAGGGACAAATTTGAGGAATAAGGAAGGGGGAATAATAGAACTTTTGGAAAAAAATAGAGAGAAAGTGAAGATTAAATAATAATGCAAAGGGAACAAGAGGAGAACCATGGACAATTGTTTACCATAGAAGCATTGTAACCTGTGAATTGGGTGCACAGAACCTTTCCATGCTTGAGTGTAAGGAATTGATGTGCAATGGAAGGCAATATGAAGCCTCTTGAGTTAGGAGCACTTGGTGTGGAGGTAAACACTGAAGTGAATGGGGATTCTGGCAATCAATGAGGGGTTTCACCAAGTTCAAGGACTCGAAATAATTCTAAAAAGTTTGTTTGACTAAAGAACATAAGGCATAATTGGAGAAGGGAAAAAACTAAAGGTAGGGCTCCTTTTTTTTGTTATGCAAGTTTTACATGGCCCTTTTTTTTGTGTTGCGAGGCCCCGACTTAGCATTGAAGTGTAATTATTTAACCTTATCGAAGGAGAGTGGCCTTAACCATGAGTAGTGTAACAAACACTCCTACTCCCTTGGGTTATTCTTGGGTAGTGGAAGGTGTTACTTTAAAATTAACCGAATCTCCAAGGTATATTATGAAAATGGGGTCACAAAAATTATATTTTCCCAAATTCCTTGAAACTAAAAACCAATGCCGCCATCTTGTTCGATTAAACCAAATGATTAAACCAAATGTGGTGTAATTGTATGTAATTATGGTCAATTATACGAGGAGAGGATTTTACGAGGAGGCATCTGGATTTTTTAATGTGATATGCAAAAAACAAATACCGAAACCTAACCATTTCATACTCACCAATGTTCTATCTCGCATGTGCTAATTTGGTAAATTTGGAACATGGCAAAGGAGTCTTGTTTCGTGATCACCTCCCACAAGGATTCACCAACACCTCATCCAATTATGCTAGTATAAAAAGTCTCGAGGCTCTCGACAGCGAAAAGGAACATAATGCATTTGCCCCGATTCTCTTCTACATACTTGTAGCTCTCCTCCCAAACCAAAGCCACTAGTGTTGTGTGTTCACTTTTCCCCGAATCTTATGAAAACATCTTGACATAAGGAACTCGTTGCACCAAGGTATGGATCCATTATGTGTCATATCCACCGAAGGAGAACATGTTCAAAAAAAATAGGTAAATTCTCACAACTATCCCTTTGTGGGATGTTGAGAACTCCAAAATGCCACATGCTCATTAATGAAATCCATAAATTGAGAACTTTCGTACAAGACTTGAAGTCATATCGAACTTGAACCAAAAGGCTCGGGATTTGGGTAGCGTAAAGGAACATCACGCAATATGATTTGTACTATTCTCATCTAGATCATTTTGCATGGATATCTCCTAGAGTTGAAATGCATATTCCGGGTTCCATAGAACATCTCCCATGGAAGGCCTCGTTGAAGCCCATCTGTTCCAAGAACTTTTTGGTATTCTCCCTAAACATTTTCGAGAGAACTAGGGTTGATGGTCCCAACAAGGTGAGGGTAACTGATTTTTTTCAAGCTTGCCCTTTTTCTCGCTGAGTGCATTTCCCTTGCACACAAGAACTCCCGGTAACACTACTCCAAAAGAATACACATCGATTTCTCTGTCGATTGTCGCCTTTTGAAGTATTCGGGATCAAGGTACCCAAGGGCCAAAACTACATTTGGATCCGGTCTTTGAATGTCCAAAGTCTTCCACCTTTTCCCATGAGCCTCGTTATTTAGATAACAAGCAGAGGATTCACAACAAGGGAATTATATTACATTGACCATATATTGGAGCTTCATTGGTATCTCGCGAGTCAAATAGTTTTCCAACAAGTTGAGGGAATCTAAATTGGTGCAGTTGAAAATGAAAGGAAAGATTGTTCTGTCGAGGCCAAATCCCACGATGCTAAGCTTGAAAAACCTCTCATTATCGTAGGTCACGCCTTCGAGGTCCAAGATGGTGATGTTGTGGGGTTTTTGATCTTGTCTCCAATTCACGGTCACAACTTCGAGCTCTAAGATGGTGACATTATTGTAGGGGTTTTTATCTTGTCTTTGGTCCTCTCGCGTGAACTTGGGTACATAAACCCGGCACCATGTCGGGTTAAGGGGGAATTATGAGTATTTGACTAATAAATCTGGATAGAGAAATGGAATTCTTGAGACATTGGATATCATACATATTTGGTTTCCTCTATCAATTTACCAAAGTCATCATTCCTCCAAAAGGAGCCTTCTTCCCATCTAACAGTGGGAGGTGTCTTTATGCTTCCCTATAGTGGTGGGAGACGACATTTGGCTCCTTTTCTAGTCGTGTTTGTTTTCTATAGTGGGAGGTCTGGTCTCTGGACTCTACACACAGTGGAGTTCCTTGGCCTTGGCGAATTATGAAGCCCCCAGTGTGGTGTGGGTGTTCCCCCTCTCTTGTCATCCATGGCCCTGTGGGGGTGGAAAACTCATAAATAATCATGGTGGCTCCACGCCAAGGTGGAAATAACGTGGCGACGTGCGTGACTCGCTAGTGTGGGTGTGCATGGGGGTCTTGGAGGAGGTAAGTGGGGGGATAGCAGAGGTGGGGGTTTGAGGGTTCAAAAGCAGAGTCGTATGGGGCAGAGGAGGCTATGGTGGCAAAGGTAAACATGGTTTTGATTGATTTGAGGTAAATTAGGGGCAAGTTATCCAACATTGTTTCCTATAGAACTATCGTGCATTTATCAACAGCCTGATGGAAAGAGTGGACACAACTAAGAGATTTTTTCGTAAGGACCATGCAGAGCGGATGGAAACATTGGACTGAATGCACTATTTACAAGTGCCAAGTCTCTCCGACTAGTAGTGGTTAGGCGAGGCCAAAATCAACTCATTGAAAAACTAGAAAAGTTGGAGACTTGGTTGGCACACTTTGAAGGGCGTGGTCAGTGTGACTTTTGTCCTCCACCGCATCTAGGAACAACCTCGGACAACCATGTATCCATCACGTTGGATGACTACTATGCTATTTGGTGTTCTTTATGTTTTATATGTGTTTTGGTTCCTCCGGCCCAACCATTTATGGACAATGTGCCTAGTCCCTCTTTTGTATTTTTTTTGCATATGGTGCAAATTTTTGTCAACAAACCAAGTCGAGGTGAGACCACCTATTTTGTAACCGGCTTTATGTAATCCTTTTTTCCTACATGAATATAACATTGACTTAAAAAAAACAAAGTTTCATACATCATTAAAATTTTAATTTAAGTTTCATACTTAAATTAATAAATTTTCATACCTATTTACTAAATAGCTCTATAAAAAATATATTTTAGGTTTATCTATTTAGTATTTATCAAATGTAAATATGACGATTTAATACTATATTTAAATGAAATCACATGTTTAACAAAATAAATGTTATATTTATCTATTTATGGAATGTAAATATGAAGATTTAACCTTATATTTAAAACAACTCACACTTTTAACATAAATCAACCAAGTTTAAAAAATTAAACTTTATGGCCAAATATTAAATATAAATATTAATATTAATTTGGATATCTAATTAATATTACCTTTACTAAAATTATAATGAAGGCAAGTTATCTGTAAAATTGATAGATGATACATGCAATTATGTTAATTGTAGATGAATCCATCCGCATTGTTAAACTTTAGAGACAAAAGGGTATTCATAATTTGAACAATGTAAATTCGAGAGACCTCTTTGTCTCTAAATTTTAACATCTTGCAAATGGATTCAGAGACACCAATAGTGAAATGTAACACTTCGGTACCAAAAGTGAAATTTTCCATATATGGAGTGACACAATTAAAAATTACTGACATAAATCACTAATTCATATACTTGTTGTACTTGTTATTTGGGTGCCATCTTTTTATTCTTGGACTATAATAGTCATTTACATTAATCCTTATTAATTTTTTCACTTATTGTCTAGTCATATATTTTAATCCTAGACTAAATTAGTCATTTAAGTTAGTCGCTTTTACTTTAGTCACTTATCATCTAGTCATATATTTTATCCCTAGACTAAATTAGTCGTTTAAGTTAGTCGCTTTTAGTTTAGTCACTTATTATCTAGTCGTATATTTTATTCCAAGACTAAATTAGTCATTTAAGTTAGTCATTTTTAGTTCGGTCACTTAAAATTGCTCAAATTTACTAGTAATTCACTTGAAATCATTGCGATGACTAACATTTTTAGTCACCTAGTCTTTAATTTCATCATTTTTTACTGGTGATATGAGACTTCCTTTCATGAGTCTCAAAACCCTCTAGTTGTTCGATATATACCTCTTCCTCAATTTATCCATTCAGGAAAATTGTCTTGGCATCCATTTGATGAATCTCCCATCCCATCTGTGTTGCTAAGGATATAACAGTCTGGATGGAGGTATATCTCAAAACTGGTGTGAAGGTCTCTTCATAGTCAATGCCTTCCTTCTGAGCATACCCTTTTCCATGAAACTTGCCTTATATTTTTCTACGCTACCATCTATAGCGTATTTGATCTTGTAGATCCATCGTGATCCAACAACTGATCTGCTCTGAGGTCTGGGTACCACTTCCCAAACATCATTTTTCATTATAGAAGCATACTCTTCTATCATGGTATCTACCCATACCTGGTGTTGAACAACTTCCTAGAAGCTAGAAGGTTCCTCTACCTGGGAAACCAAAGCCTGATACCAAAGTTTGTCTTTATGTCTATTCTTCTTGGTGCCCCTGTTGTTCTTGAACCAAGGGAACTTTTGTAGTCTGATCCTCTACCGGCATATCACTTGATTTCTGAAAATCTTTATCCTCCATGAAATTAACTTCACGTCTTATCACAACCTTTCTACTGCTAGGAATATAGATCCTATATGCCTTGGAGGTTTCATTGTATCCTACAAGATACCCCTTTTCTACAATTTGATCAAGCTTTCTTCTCTTCTTGCTTGGTATATGGCAATATGCCATGCTACCAAATATCTGAAGATGCCCTAACTCCAGTTTCTTCCCTACGAAAACCTCTTCAAGAGTTTTCTTCCTCAATGCTCTATGAGGAGTCCTGCTCCGAATATGCACTGTCATGTTACAGGATTTAGCCCATAAATATCTGGGTAAATCAAGTTTGAATAACATGACCTTCTTTGCTCCTACAATTGTCTTGTTCTTTCGTTATGCCATACAATTATGTTCGGGATTGTATGGCACAGTCCACTCCTTACTGATGCCCTCCCTTGCATAGAAATATGTGAAATCTCCATCTATGTATTCTCCACCATTATCTAAACGCAATGTCTTGATTTTCTTCCCCATCATATTTTCAACGAGAGCCTTGAATTCTTTTAAATTTTTAAATAATTCATCTTTTGTCTTGAGGAAGTAAATCCTGGTTACCCCAAAGCAATCATCGATGAATGTGATAAAATATTTTCCACCCTTGAGAGCATTAGTGGACATAGGTCCACATATGTCTGAGTGTATCAGTTCTAATATGCTTGCTGCTCAGTTTTCACTTCTAGGAAAGGATGCCTTACCTTACTTCCCAAGTACACATCCTCGACATACAACATCATTCTCCGTGCTAAGAACAGATGCCCCATCTACTGTTTCTTTGAGCATCTTCAATACACTATGGTGCAAGTGCCCCATTCTTCTATGCCAAAGTTCGTTCAACCCTTTCTTGTCGTCATGACTACTGCTGATTAGTGCAATCGGAGATTCAAGCTACAACTTGTATGGTTTGTTGCTTCTAACTTTGATATGCCTTGTTTTCTTCCAACTTGGGTGATTGACATATACCTTTTTCCCGATAAAGTGTATGTCTTACCCTTTTTCCTGCAACTATGATACTGAGATTAAATTCATCCCAAGGCCCAGCACATGTAGTACATCTATGACCTTGACGTTGGTTCCGTCTTCCATCTGAAACACTACATCTCCTCTCCCAAATGGAGTGCATTTCATGTTATTCCCTATCATGATTTGGAAGTTCATCTACTCTTCCTTGAGAAATATTCTCGTACTCCAGCCATATGAGTTGAAGCCTCGCTATCAATATACCAGATTCCTGTAGATGCTAAACTTGACAAGCATGCATCATTCTCTTTTAACCTAGAGGATAAAACATCTAATTTTGTCGTACTTATCTGTGCTTTCTTTTCTCTGTGTTGTGTCCCCTCTGAATCTTCTAGATTATACAGTCGTCTTTCTGACCCTACTTATTTTGGTTTTGATAGCTCTGATACCATGTGAAAATTCTATAATGTGGAATTCTACTGCAACTACTAATTATATTTCTTCTATTTCATTCTCAATCACAATTATTTAACATTTAGCTGTGTTCAATACCGAAATAAAATATGGTGCAGACTTCATGATCAAGGAACAACATAAAAGAAATATCACAAGTAATCACACATAAACACCGTTATTTTTGGACAATTGTCCCTGGAAAAAACCCAATGCGAGAAAACCGATGCAGTAGATCTCAGCATTTCTTTATTATGTAGAAATTCTAAATAAAAATGTGTGATTTTAAATGTCAATCAATCACCTGAAGAAATCTGGTGAGAATAGGGTTAGTGAGACAAATATCACATCAGCACAAAGTTCTGGCACTGACCTGCACCCACACTGAGCTGCTCTGCGTGATTTCTGTGCAATGTCTACATCCCTCATGCTATCACTACATCACTATTGTTGTTGCTTTGTGTGGTTGCCTCTGTGCTAACTGCTTCCTAAGACTAGAGTGATTTGCCCTTCCAGAAATTACCTCTGGAAACTGGATGAACCCTCAGCTGCCTCCATCAACAAAAATTAGAACTCTCTCTTCTGCTCTGTGCTGGCCCAACGTAACTGTTGCTTGGCCCTATCTAAGTTGCTGCTATGTCTCCTCTCTCTCTTCTCTTCCTTTACTCTTTCTCCTTTAGAAATTCTCCCTCCTGGAGATTTCACCTTTCCCTCTCTACAATCGATAATCACTTCGACTCTTCCTTCAGCTGAAGAAATCGATCTCTTGATTCTTTCTCCGTTTGATGTGTTTTCCATAGGGCCCTCACCCTTGTTCTTATAATCCTCCGTTGACCTTTCAACGGCCAAGATTAAAACTTAATCAAGGGTTAGGATTAACTTGGAGGTGATCCATTAATTAATAACCTTTAAGTAATCGATTTCCCTAAGTTTAGACTTAGGAAAAAGTTAAAAAGTGATTAATTAATTTAATTAAACCATCTCTAAGTGGAATTTTCCAAAATCCTTTCTATGTATTATGGAATACATTTGTCTTAACCCATATACAAAGTTACAAGGCTAGAGCACATCCGATGCTACCATAAATCAACACTGATTTGGGTCTGTGGTGAGCCTTTGTGGCTGAGAGCCCTTGTGGTAAAGATTGGAGAGCGTGAGAGAATGGTGGCTGGTTCATTTGAGAGTCGTGGTGGCTGGTTCATTTGAGAGCTGTGGTGACTGGTTCATTTGAGAGCCTTGGTGGCTGCCTCATTTTTTTTCTTTACATAGCAATGATGTAGGGTGAAGAGTCAGACCAACGCGACCCTGATAGAGGAAAAGCGCGCTTATCAAGCGCTGTTTTTTTAGCCAAATCCCGTGGATCAGTAAAGGGACCGGAGCAAATTTTTGAGCCAAATCCTACATTTCTCATAAAAAAATACATAGCCTTCCACCAGTGTTACCCATAAGTGAAAATAAGACAGGGGATACCCACGCTAGTGTACATTTCTTGGTTTTTTAGAAGTGGTCAAGATCGAAAGTATATCTATTCGTGGTTTTGTCCCATTTGTTTTAGGAAATTCGACTAGAATTAGATCCATAGTATTCAAATCTGGAGTTGTTGAAGGATCGAGAGATAGATCCATAATTGACTAGTGAAATATCTGGTGTTGGATTTCCATATCGATTATTAGGGAATCTTGAGGTGGATCTGTAGAGCGATCTTATCACATTGAATAATCACATTGCAAAGGCATATATTATTGAGAGAAATAAGATCGATGGGTCAAATTATTCCAACTAGAAGTTCAAGTTGTAGACATTCTCGAGGGTTCGAGTGCATGGGAAATTTAAAATTGGGACGAAGAAAAGTTGAATATAGCCAAAGGTGGAACAACTACATCAGTTCAAGATTGGGAAAAGAGGGAAAATAAAGTGAAGGTGTTGTTAAAGATGTTTGTAAAAGATAACATAATCTCTCACATATGAGAATGTAAAACCGCCAATGATATTTGGGTGACACTCAAGGAGTTGTATGAAAAAAAGAATAAAAATCGACTGTTATTTCTAAAGAGTAAGATTCTTCCATTAGAATGGAGGAGAATGAATCTATTGTTGCATTCATCTCACGGATGAAATAACTGAGAGACAAGTTAGGTGAAATAGAGGAGAAAGTGTCCAACATTGATCTCGTCACGATTACCTTAAATAGTATGACAAAGGATTATTAGATCTTCATTACAGTGCTTGGGGTGAGGGAGAAAGCTCCCACCTTTGAAGATTTGGTAGGGATTTGGATGCAAGAAGAAGAAAGGCGTATGAACTTGAAGCCTCAAAATACATATCTGGCATTGGTGGCAAAGAAAAGGTTCTTCAAATGGAAACTAGGAGGAGGAATAAAATGTGGTGATCCATCTCAGGAAAAGGCATTTCAATGAATGTCATCTGCCATAAATGATTCAGGAATTAAGTGTTTTTATTGCAATAGAACTAGTAATATTGCTAGAGATTGCTATAAAAATAAGACTGTTGAAACCATACATAGACACAAGAGGTGTAGGTTTTAACCCTGAACATAAATATCTACACACGATTCTTATAACAGAAAATAAACAATAGCAAGAGCATAAAACTTAAAATAGATAAACACAGAGAGTTTCCCCTGGATCCCAAATCGGGACGACCAGCTTGATTTTTCATTATATTCCTTTTAGTGTTACAACACATATATATACATGCCGGAGCATACATAAACCCCAATCCATTAACCCTGGATTAGAACATAACCGTAGTTCCCTTGACCGAATCTACAAAAATACCAGGGGCCGAAAACCATCGAACCCCAAAACCATGTGCAAAACCATGCACAAAACCATGGGCGGATCCACCTATGAGTGGGTCCGCACAAAAAACAAATTTTGGCCGGGGCGCTGCCCCGGAACCCAACGGTGGGGACTGCTTCGCCCCTCGTGACCCCCCAGCTACGCCCGACGCAACATACAGCGCGTGGGGCTAATCGTGGAAAGAATATAACACATACCCAACATTCTCCCACTTGTTGTTTTCTTTCCACAGGGGACCACATGAGAGCTTAGTCATTGGGCCAATTCTTCAACACCCATTGTTTCTCTACACCAAGAGAACTTCTGAGTGCTCACAGACTTCGTCAATGCATCTGCAACATTCTTCAAAGTGTCCACCTTTACCAGCAACACCCTTTTAGCCTCAACCATATCTCTAACAAAGTGATATTGAACATCAATGTGCTTTGTCTTGGAATGATAAGCAGGGTTCTTAGCCAAGAAAATTGCACTTTGGCTATCACAGTCTATCCTTATAGCTTGTTGTACCAACCCCATACTTGAACACAATCTCTGCAACCAAACTGCTTCCTTGCTTGCATGAGTGGCTGCTATGTATTCTGCCTATGTAGTTGAAAGAGCCACTACAGATTGTCTTTTACTCATCCAACTGACTGCGCCTCCAAATAGGCTAAACACATACCCACTTGTAGATCTTCTTTGGTCTAGATCTCCAACCCAGTCTGCATCAACAAAACCACGAATGTCCAACATTCTTTCCAATCCTGGTCTTCCCTGGTAGCACAAGCCATAATCACTAGTGCCACGTAAATATCTGAAAACCCGCTTCACTACTGTCCAATGCTCCTTCCCTGGGTTTGACATAAACCTGCTCAATACTCCCACTGCATGTGCAATGTCTCGTCTAGTACAGACCATTGCATACATCAGGCTACCCACTGCACTTGCATATGGAACATGGAACATATCCTCCTCTTCTTCTTGTGTCTTGGGACACTGTTCAGCAGATAGCTTTACACCTACAGGAATAGGAACTTTCACCGGTTTACTATCCTGCATATTGAACCTCTGCAATATAGTCTCGACATACTTCCTCTGGTTTAACCAGAGCTTCCTCTTTGCCCCATCTCTCTTAATTTCCATGCCCAAAATATAGTTTGCAGCACCAAGATCCTTCATGTCGAATTTGGAGAACAGTTGGGTCTTCAAATCTTGGATAATTTCTTTGTCATTTCCAATCAACAACATATCATCCACATACAAGACCAAATAAATAACACTGTCACCAATTAATTTAAAATAAACACAATGATCTTCCTTGCTTCTGGTGAAGCCAATTCCCCGTATATAGGTATCAAATTTCTGATACCACATCCTTGGTGACTGTTTTAACCCATACAGAGACTTCTTCAACCTGCATACCAGTTCTTTCTTACCCTTCACCATAAATCCTTCAGGTTGCTTCATGTAGATCTCTTCTTCTAGATCCTCGTGAAGAAATGTTGTCTTCACATCCATCTATTCTATCTCAAAATCAAATGCAGCAGCAACAGATAAAAGTAATCTAATAGAAGTAACTTTGGCAACAGGAGAAAAAATATCACCAAAATCAATTCCCGGCACCTGGGAATAACCTTTCGCTACCAACCGAGCTTTGTATCTCTCCACCTTGCCTTCTACATTCATCTTCTTCTTAAACACCCATTTTCTCCCAATGGGCTTCCTTCCAGCCGGCAACTCCACCAGATCCCATGCATCATTTTTGTGCAAGGATGCCATTTCATCAACCATGGCCTCCTTCCAGAGTTTTCCATCCTCTGAATCTATTGCCTCCCTGACAGTTCTGGGTTCATCATCAGTTATAGTTAAGGCAAAACCTGAACAGAAAGCAGATGGACTATACCTTTCTGGTTGCCTTCTTTCCCGAACTGATCTTCTTAAAGCTGGAGTTTGTGGCTCTTCATCTTCTGAGTCTTCTTCTGTTGTAGAGTCTGATTCATCCTCCTTTAGCTCAAACTCTATCTTCTCAGGTTCCTTTGGTAGGAATTCATGTTTAACAACATCTTTCACTTCTCTAAACACCACATCTCGGCTGTACACAACCTTCCTTGTTTCTGGGTTCCAAAGTTTGTAACCCTTTAAACCATCCTTATACCCAATAAAGATGCACCTTTCATATTTATTATCCAACTTCGTCCTTTTCTCCTTTGGAACATGTACATATGCATCACATCCAAATACCCTTAGATGTGAAAGAGAGGGTTTCTTACCAGTCCATACCTCATGTGGAGTCTTATCCTCCAACGCCGATGAAGGTGATCTGTTAACTAAGTAACATGCAGTCTCCACTGCCTCTGCCCAGAATTCTTGTCCTAACCCGGTACCACTGAGCATGCTTCTTGCCTTTTCCATCAGTGTTCTATTCATTCTTTCTGCAACTCCATTTTGCCGAGGTGTGTATGGAGTAGTCTTCTGCCGTGCTATACCACACTTCTTACAGAACTCTTCAAATTCCTTCTTGCAGAACTCCCCACCATTATCTGTCCTCAACGCCTTTATCTTCTTCTCTGTCCGGTTTTCCACCAGAGCCTTAAATTCTTTAAATTTGTCAAAGAATTCAGATTTCTTCCTCAAGAAATATATCCATGTATTCCTTGAGAAGTCATCTATGAATGAAACATAGTACACAGACTTTCCCAGTGATGGAACTGACACAGGCCCAAACACATCACCGTGCACAAGTTCTAATATCTTGTTTGCCCTCTTAGCACCAGAAGGAAAACTCACCCGATTCTGCTTCCCTTATACACAATGTTCACATAAATCAAAATCTAGAGAACAATTAGACATACCTTCTACCATACCATCTCTATGCAGTATCCGAAGGCCCTTCTCTCCAATATGTCCAAGCCTTTGATGCCATAACATGGTCTTTTCTCCAGAGACAGCTAGGCTTTCCGCTCCACTTTCAGGAACCATTGAACTATTACACCCATCAATAACAGTGCTACCTTGTAGCTTGTATAGAATTCCAGTCCGAACTCCCCGCATTAGTACCAATGCTCCCCAAACCATCTTGCAGGAATCTTTCTCGAACACTGTTTTCACACCTGCATCATCCATCTTGCTTACAGAAATCAAATTTCTAGCCAATGCAGGAATATGCAGAACACCAGGAAGTGTTCTAATCCTTCCACCTTGCAGCTTTAGCTTGACCTTTCCACGTCCGATGATTCTAGCCCTCCTATCATCCCCTAGGAAGACATCACCACCATCATATTTCTCATACTCGCAGAACCACTCCCTATGGGGAGTGAAGTGAAAGGATGCACCTGAGTCAATCAACCATGACTTATGATCTACATGTGTATTTGAAGAAGAAGCCAAATACACATCCCCACCTTCATTCGAGGTGGTTTTTGCCTCTGCAGAAGGACCTTCATCAGATCCCTTTCCTTTCTCAGGAGCTTTAGATCTGCATTCCTTTTTGTAGTGCCCTTCCTTTCCGCATTTCCAGCACACCTTTACAAACTTTCCATGAGATTTAGATCTCCCTCTAGATTTAGATCTCCCACTCGAAACCTTATTCTTGTTTCTGTTCTGGGACCTTCCTCGTACAGATAAGGCATCTCCATTCTGACCCTCCATATGTCTCCGTCTCATTTCCTCCGACAGCAAGGCTGAGACAATGTCATCAAAATTCAAGGTAGTTGTATTGCTACCTATTGCAATAACCAGACTGTCCCACGAGCCTGGTAGAGAGCACAACAAACTGATGCACTTATCTTCATCTGAGATTTTAATATCAACAGATGACAGCTGACTTACCACAGTATTGAAGGCATTCAGATGCTCTGTCACCGAGTCTCCATCCTTCATCCTCAGGTTATACAGTTTTTTCCGGAGGAACAACTTATTCACCAGAGACTTAGATTGGTACAAAGTCCCAAGTTTTTCCCACAAATTCTTCGACGTAGCTTCCCCAGATACATTCAACAATACTGAATCTGACACACACAACCGTATTGTGCTCTTAGCCTTCCGATCCAGTTTCTTCCAGTCTTCATCTGACATTGCCGTTGGTTTAGTACTTGGATCTACCGCGATCCACTGATCTTTATCCACCAGCAGATCCTCCATCTTGAGCTTCCACAACTCAAAACTCTGACCATTAAATTTCTCGATCTCTATCTTTCCGTCGCTCGCCATATTCTTTCACCGCAAGAATCGATCACGCAGATCTCCCACTGCACAGGGTCTACCACAGGCCCGAGCAAAAAACCCTCAATAACAAAGGCGTCCCCTTGAAGCCGAAACAACTCCGATACCAAATGTAGGTTTTAACCCTGAACAGAAATATCTACACACGATTCTTATAACAGAAAATAGACAATAGCAAGAGCATAAAACATAAAACAGATAAACACAGAGATTTTCCCCTGGATCCCAAATCGGGACGACCAGCTTGATTTTTCATTATATTCCTTTTAGTGTTACAACACATATATATACATGCCGGAGCATACATAAACCCCAATCCATTAACCCCGGATTAGAACATAACCGTAGTTCCCTTGACCGGATCTACAAAAATACCAGGGGCCGAAAACCATCGAACCCCAAAACCATGTGCAAAACCATGCACAAAACCATGGGCGGATCCGCCTATGAGTGGGTCCGCACAAAAAACAAATTTTTGGGTCCCAACGGTGGGGACTGCTTTGCCCCTCGTGACCCCCCAGCTACGCCCGACGCAACATACAGCGTGTGGGGCTAATCGTGGAAAGAATATAACACATACCCAACAAGAGGCATACAGGGTATTTTTTTGGCGAATAATAGAATCAAGATCTTAAATTATTTGTGTCTGATGTTGCTCTCTCTTCGGAGACCGATGAGGTTGAATTTTGGTTTGTGGATTCTGGAGAATCCACTCATATGACAGGTAATAAAATTTTCTATGAAAATTTTAAGGAGACCAGCAATGCTGCTAACATTTACCTTGGAGATGACAAAGCATATCAAATTAAAGGGTATGGATATATTCCAATGATATTTCCTAATGGCAATATCATGCACATCAAGAATATCATGTATGTACCTGGTATTAAAAAGAATTTGATCTCTATCTCCATGATTGTAGATCAAAATTTAAAGGTATAATTTTTCAAAAATTACTGTGTTATAAAGGATTTGTTAGATCATCAGAAATCGGTCACATTAGGAGTACGAGTTGGAGGCCTGTATAAGTTGAATTTTAAAAGTGTGCCACATCAAACTTTAAGTTCAAAGAATATGACAATAGAGGATCTTTGGCATCAAAGGTTTGGCCACATCAACCTTCATGACTTATTGTTGCTACAAAAACAAGGTATGGTCGATGGACTTCCTGTTTTAAGAAATGAACATATTGATTGTGAAGGATGTGCACTTGGAAAAAGAACAGGGATGAATTTTCGTCTAGTTAAAATAGGAGAAAGAGAGATACACTCGAAATTGTGCACACTGATATATGTGGACCCATGTAAACAAGGTCCTTAGTTAGAGCTTATTATATTTTTCTATTTATTGATTACTTCACAAGATATACCCAAGTATACTTTCTTAGAAGGAAAAGTGATTCTTTCAAGTATTTTAAATAATTCAGAAGTATGGTTAAAAACCAGATAGGGAAAGTCATAAAAATTCTTCGTTCAGATGAAGGGGGAGAATACATGCTTGGAAACTTCATCAAATATTGCAGAGATTATGGGATAGCACACCAGTTTACAACACCTCACACTCCACAATAAAATGGGGTTGTAGAAAGAAAGAACAAAACTCTCGTGGAATGTGCACACATCATGATGAAAGGTAATAACCCATCCAATCGTTTTTGGGTAGAAGCTATTAGTACTGTAGTTTACTTAAAGAACAAAAGTACAACTAGGTATCTTGATCTCAAGACTCCATTTGAGGCTTTATATGGTTTTAAACTTGCAGTCCATCACTTAAGAGTATTTGGTTCTAGAGCTTTTGCACACACTCCTAAGGAATATATGAATAAATTGGATGTTAATGCTATTAAGTGCATATTTGTAGGGTATTGTTCTAATTTTAAAGCATATAATATGTTCAATCCATCTTCTCACAAGTATTTGTGAGTAGAGATGTTATCTTCCATGAACATGATGATGAAGGGAATAAGGACACAAGTTATGAGGAGTGGCATATGCCTTTACTGATTGATGACAAAAATAATGAAGCCAAAGGAAGTCATTTACAATAGCAGCAACAAAAAAAAAAGAAACCTATATGGATAGATTCAACAGTCTAAGTCCATTTAGAGGAGAGCAAGAAATCACACATGACATAATTGAGGCAAGTCCGCTACCAAGGAGATCAAGTAGGTAGATTCACTTACCTACAAGGTACAAAGATTATACTCTTATGACAAGTATTTTAAATATTGTTGAGCTCATGAATTATAATGAATAAAATCAGTGTGATGAATGGAGGTTAGCTATGAAATAAGAGTATGAGTCCATAATTAAAATTAAAACTTTGGAATTAGTTGAATTTCCAAAAGGAAAATTGCCCATAGGTTGTAAATGGATTTATAAACCTACGTTCAAAGAAGATGGTAGTGTAGATAATATAACACTAGGTTGGTGGCTAAAGGGTACTCACACAAAGAAGTGATTGATTATGAGGAGACTTTTTCTCATGTAGCTAAATAAAATACTATTAGGATGTTAATAGCTCTATCTACAAAGTACCATTGGAGCTTAGACCAACTAGATGTAAAATATGTTTTTATAAATTGAGAATTTAAGGAAGAGGTATATTTAACACAACTTGAAGGGTTCATTAAAAAGGTTTAGGAACACTTGGTCTATAAATTAAAGAAGACATTGTATGGATTGAAATAGGCTCCTAGATCTTGGTATGATAAAATAGACTATTTCTTCTTATAGCATAGTTATAAGATAAGTAAAAATGATTCAAATTTGTATACCAGATTTGATTCAAACGGGAAAATTGTGTTGATTTCCTTAAATGTTGATTATTTAATTGTTATTGGAAATTCTGATGAATTGGTTGAAGAAATTTAAAATGAAAATGTCATAGTTATTTGAAATCAAAGACCTTGGAGAACTGCATTATTGTTTGGGTCTTGAAGTCTGGAGAGATTCTGGCCAAACTTTTGTTACTCAAGGAAAGTATGTCAGGGAATTGTTGAAAAAATTCACAATGGATAAGTGTAAATTTGCTTCAGTACCTATACAACAGAATGTTAAATTTCAAAGTGATGATGGTTCTAAAGAGGTTGATGCTACAATGTATACACAACTGGTTGGAAGTTTGATTTATTTAACCACAATGTGACCTGACTTAGCATATTCAGTCAGTGTGTTGATTCAGTTCATGACAAAATCTCTTGAAAATAATTCGGTGGTAGTAAAAGGTGTCCTAAGGTATCTTCAAGGAACCCTTAAATGTTCGCATTAAATATGTTGATTCTTTTGATTTTAAATTGATGAGCTATTCAGATTTAGATTGGGTTGGTGATTTAGATGATAAAAGATTTATAATTGGTTATGCTTTCAATATTGGGTTAGGGCTTATTTCTTGGAGCAGTAAAAAGTATAACATTGTATATTTATCATCAACATAGTATCAAGTTGTATGTGCAACCACTTGTGAAGCAATTTGGTTGAGAAGACTTCTTCATGATGCGGGAGAAGAAAAAAAGGATGCTATAATGATTAAATGCGACATCCAAAGTTGAATCAAGCTGACAAATAATCATGTTTTTCATAAAAACACAAAACATATTGATACTCATTTTCATTCTCTTAGAATAAAGGTTAAATCGAAAGAGATTTTGATTGAATATTGTAACACTAGTGAAAATACAGCGAATATTTTCACCAAGCATCTTGAGAAGATCGAATTTAAATTATTTAGAGAGATGTTAGGTGTGCAAGTGAGCTCTTTCTCCATTAAAAAAAAAAGTTAAAAATAATAAAAAATATTTGTTTCAATGTTCTAAATTATTATTAAAATTTGAAGAAACATAAACCATAATATTAATGATACCTCAAAAGAAAAATACGCATAACATACATCTAAAATAAATCTCATCAAAAATATAATACATACGAAATTGAGCTTTGCATGAACATTACAATGGCGTACTTTTTTTTACCCTAAAAAACAATCGATAGTTCCAGTCTCTGTAGGCAGAAATCTATCTGTATCGCGACACAATATTTGATTCTTATGTGCAAACTCTTCCCTATGTACTTTGTAGTTCAACTACAATGATCTGGTGTTGTGTATACAAGCCACAATTTCGTTGCGAAGTTAAATGTTCTAATAATAAATATGGTGTGGTTTGAATGGTGAAAATAAATTTTGTATCATTAAAAATTTGTGGAGTATCTAAAATTTTCAACTTTAATAATATTACTTAAATTTTCAAAAAAATTTGCTAACTTTTTTCAATATTATGGAAAAATATATTTATTATTTTCTAAATAAAATTGTGGATTCTTTAAACTACTGTCAACAATTTTATTATTCAACTTAAATATAAGCAAACACAATATTTAATAAAATTGATTATATATATAGATTCAAAATCCTTAAAATGAATTTCTCTCAAATTTAAAAAAAATTGATATAAAAAAATCAAAAAATAACAATAAAGACAACTAGATATTTAACCGATGTAATTCCGTGTCAGAAAAGATATTGTTATTCAAATTGAATGCGCTCAGCCGTACAGGAGGCGGTCTTTGAATAATTATTTGTTGGAGATGCAATTAGATCCATGTCGACCTAAACTACCTACGGCGGCGGCGGCCCGCTATGTTCCCTCGCCATACTCACGAACACTTCCTTAACCTGCTCCATGGCCTGCAAATTTGTCGACCAGTCAGATATCAACAACACAAATATGGCGAAGCCTTGAAAAACAACTATATCGCTCTAATGAAACTAGATTAGCAATCGAGTTATATATATATTTTTACATGAACTTGTAATTTGATGGTTGCAGTCATTCGATATGTCAGGCGTGATGGTTCGTGTTCATGAATTGCTGTGGACGTGGCCATTGAAACAAGAGGGACCCCCATTTCCCTCAGACTCTCCAGCATCGCAACCATCGAATCGATCGTATTTCTAGGGCTGTCGACAACCACTACTATATTTGCCATGTCATTTCCAATATTTGATACTTCAACTGTCACCAAGCTGTTCCCACCCTCACTTCCCGTGGAGCCCTGCTGTTGGAGGTTTGTGCCTGCGCCCTCCTCAGATTGTTGCAGGGCTGTGCTGGTGCCAGCTGCACCCTCCTGAGATTGAGCACGCTGGAGATTCTTCAATTCTGATTCCAACTGTTTATTCCTCTCTTCAAGCTCTTCCGCACGAGATTTCAGACTCGTTAATTGCTCCCTCGTATGGACCAATATGGAAGCTTTGGCTTTCTACAAATATATCAACAACAACAACAACAACTCATTTTTTTGTACCTACTTCTAACTTAAATTTAAGAGAAAACTGCTGGCTATTACATATATTTTCAATAGCTATAGAGATTAAATACAAAGGTCATAAAACATTATTTGATTACAACAAAACATTTAATTTTAATGAAACGTACCCTTGTGCCACCAGGGATGAATCGACACAATGCGTCAAAGCCCTCCTTCAATTTCTCCCTCCTCCTGCGCTCAGAAATCAGGTGATGAAGATGACCGCTAGAAACCGTTCCCCCTGGTGGTCTTTCGCTCCCATACATTGAGATTTGTCGTACTCTTTCTGCATTAATATTCCTCAGCATTGCTACGCTTCTCTTCAATGTGTACTGACCCTCAACTACCGGCTGGCTCGGCGTTTTAATTGGCGGTCTCCATATGTCAAATGCGCTCAGCATCATGTTCCCCGCGGAGGGGACAACAGGGAAACCGCTGGCACCTGGAACGCTAAGTTGCGCTGAGGAAGTCTGAAGATCAAGGCCACCGATTGTCAAAGGCACAGAAGAAGACGGCCATTGCAACGGTTGGAGGTAAGGACGCAACCCACTCGCGGATTCCGAGGCGGATATAGAAAATTGGTGGGCATCCTGGGGTATACTGATTTGATCACCTGTAAACTGCATGGTGGGATAGTGTAGATATAAGACCATGGATGAACTCTCATGGGTGTCAATGGAGCGTGATAGAAGCGAAGAACAAGATGGAGTTGATATGCTCGTCTCAGGCATGGCGATGGGCATGGGGACAGAAATGTTGGGTGACACAATTACATTAGCCAGAAGGCTTGAAAGTCGCAATTTATTCTGCTCATCCGGTTGAACCTATAACAAGTGAAACCATGGAATTAATCACGGAATCAACGATGAGTAGTACTTAGGGCTGGGTTAATATAAAATCTCTCACCAAATTTGTTGTTCCGAGCTCTACTACACCGTTTCCGCAGGGAATGAATAGTGCAGTCTATCAAACAATTAAACGTCAGGGTGGGGCAGCGACGAGGATTACCAATCCATGCACCAGAATTAATTAAATGCATCTTGCCACGTGTCTGAAACGAGACAAAGGAGTATAAACCCTTACCTGAATACCAGCGGCCTGCATATATGATTCCAATTAGAGAGACAGAAATAATAAATTCATCACCATGGGAAGCATTTTATATATATACGTCAAATATTACGCCAAAAATAACAAATTGAATGGAAATCTATGTTTATACCATGTAGAACGCTTCCTGGTTTTCATTAGAGCTGAAGCGCAGGAGCTCATTTGTCGTTAACCACACATATGGCGGCTGACTCAACGCCAAACCTGGAACTCTGAATTGCACCATGCATTAAAATTCGGCTGACATTCTATCCAGCACACAGAAATCTTTGTACGATATATTACTGGCAAATATATACTAAAATATATGTATTTTTAAATGCGCCAAATAAAAAATGTAAATTGATCTACTTATTAATTTAACAGGGAGATCTTCATCTATATATATATATATATATATATAAACACGCTTTCTAAAACATTTACTGCTTTTTAACAGGGCTCTCAAAACTTGAGAAAACCAAAGATAAAACTGATATGCAACTTTTTTTAATTCGATCGCATAGATGCTACATTCTGTGAGAGTAGATTAAACTTACCCAGCGTCCAGAGCAAAGCGACAAAGCTTGTACCAAGTGAAAAGGTTCTGACCTACACTCTGGGCCGCGGCCGTAGAGGAACCAGCTTCCATTTCTGGGTTAAACCATCCGTCTTTACATGCTAATTCTCTGAAAATGTGATCGAAAAATTAGTTACCAAATGTAACATCCTTAATGCTTATTCGCCTAATATTCATGACACAAAGCCATAAAATTAGAGAGAAAAAACCTTACTGTGCTGGCCGATCCAACGACCACAGCACAATATAGGTCCAGTCTAAAGGTATGAGTATGCTTCTCATTATTTCTTGGAGTGAGTGGGCATCCTGCAAGTAGAAAACGAAGTCCATGATGTCGATAACATAAACCCTGCGGAGAAGGAAGGCTGTGAAAATACAGAGGGCGTGAGGAAAACTGAACTTGGCGCAGGAGGAGATGGTGGTGATGATTTGAGATTTTATACAATGGAAAGGCACGATCTGGCGGGAAGTGTGAACGGGGGAGAGAGGTAAGATTTGTGATTGTGTAAATGGGAAAAGGGTTGAAGCTATATGAATAAGGCAGGAAGTGATGTGAACGCGGGAAATATGATTGTGTCATGGGAAGCACTCCCCGGAGCGCAAATAATGGTTTATAGCGATTTTAGATCATGAGGATTTGAATTTGGATCGAAGATAATTTAGAATCGTTCCATTGGTCGCACGCGGAGTAGCGGCCGCCAGCCGCCATGATGACGTCTTCGAAAACATGTTAGTGGTTGCAACAGGAGACCGGCCGTTTTTGCGCACTCATCTCCTCATCCATAGAATATGTATAGTGATACTTTTGGTTATTTAAAAATAATTTAAAAAATGTACTAGAATATGTATTTTTAAATGCGCTAAATAACAAATTTAAATTGATCTATTTATTAATTTAACACGGAGATCTTTATATTTATATATATAACACGCTCTCTGAGTTTCGACCGCAGCTTACCGGGCGGCGGCAGTGCACACGCCGACGCCGACACAGCAGGCCCGATTGACGTTTTTTTGCACGTGGATACAGAGCACGTGAGTTTTGTTTTCAAAAGGCGTTCGTATTGTTTCCAAAACGCGTGCTTTTAATTTTATATGAGTCACTCATAAAGCACGTGAGTTTTTTGGTTTGAAAAAAAAAGTGTTTTAAAAGGAGTTTATCACAAAAGCGTTCATCACTATTTTTTTTAAAAAGGAGTATACAGAGCACGTGAGTTTTGTTTTCAAAAGGCGTTCGTATTGTTTCCAAAACGCGTGCTTTTAATTTTATATGAGTCACTCATAAAGCACGTGAGTTTTTTGGTTTGAAAAAAAAAGTGTTTTAAAAGGAGTTTATCACAAAAGCGTTCATCACTATTTTTTTTAAAAAGGAGTATTTTACAAAAGATTTTTTATGATCTTTTAAAGTTTTTTTAAAGAGAAGTATTTTTAAGAAGATTTTTTTTATATATAAATTTTTTATATAAAAGATTTATTATATAAAAAAAAAAAGGGGAGGACTTAGTGTTTTATTGAAAGAATTTTTAAAAAAAAAAGGAAGGTAAGCAGAACCTTTACAAAAAAAAGGAGAGAAATTTAGGGTTTTTTGTTAGAGACAATTTTTTTTGAGGCAAGATGGCCACTTCAAATTTTCAGCCACAAATTCCATCTTTCAATGGGAAAGACTACGACATGTGGGCTATTAAAATGGAGACTATGCTCAAAGCGCATGATGTCTGGGATCATGTTAAGTATGGGTTTGCAGAACCTAAAGATGATGCAGAAGAACGTGCCCTCAGTAATGCAGAGAGGGAACAGTGGAAGAAAGATAAGCGAAAGAATGCGCGAGCATTACTTCTTATCCAGCAGGGAGTCGATCGAGCCGTGTTTCAGAAGATCATGATAACCTCGTCAGCAAAAGAGGCATGGGACACCTTGGCGACAAGCTATCAAGGTATGGCTAAAGTTAACATTGTTAAATTGCAGAACACCAGGAGAGACTTTGAAAGTCTGCAGATGAAGGAGACAGAGGACATTGATTCCTTCATGAATAGGGTCATGTCTGTCGTCAATCAGTTAAAAATCTATGGCGAAGATATTAAAGATCAAACAATGATCGAGAAGGTTCTTCGATCCCTGTCTACCAAATTTGATGTGGTGGTAGCAGCCTTAGAAGAAGCAAAGGACTTGGAAAAACTCACAATTGATGAGTTGATGGGATCTCTTCTATCACATGAGGCAAGGATAGACAGAAATAAGGATTCCACTTTGGAAACAGCCTTCCAAAGTCAAGTCTATATTTCAAGAGGTCGAGGCAGAAGTCGATCGAGAGGCAGAGGACGAGGCAACAACTATGGCGGTCACAGAGATGGCCGAGCTGATCATGAGCATCAAAGTGGAAGCAGCAGCAGCAGAAGCTTTCATAACAATCAAAGGTTTGACAAATCTAAGGTAAAGTGCTATTACTGCAATAGATTTGGACATTATGCTCGTGATTGTAGGAAGAAGATTGCAGATCAAGGCAATCAGAGAGCTAATGTTAGTACAGAAAATACTGACTCTATGTTTCTTGCATGCAACACCATGCATGCACCGCCTGATAAGGTCTGGCTATTAGACAGTGGTTGTAGTAACCACATGATAGGCAACAAGGATTTGGTTGCTAATTTGGATGTCACAGTGCAGACAGAGGTCAAGTTGGGGACTGACAAGACTGTGGCTGTAGATGGCAAAGGAATGGTCAAAATTGTGACCAAGCAGGGGGAGCCAAAGACCATATCAGAGGTATACTATGTCCCTGGACTCAAACACAATTTGATTAGTGTTGGTCAACTGATGCAGAAAGGATACAAAGTTATCTTTCAGGGGCAACAGTGTGTTATTTACGACAAATCCCCAACCAAGCAGTTGATTGCAAAGGTGCAGATGACGAGGAACAGACTCTTTCCTCTCATTATGAGCTACAATGATCAGGTTATTTCTTTTACAACTGCATGTTCTGATGCATACTGGTTATGGCACTTTCGGTTTGGACACTTGTATTTTTCTGGTTTAAAATTATTGCAGCAGAAACAAATGGTGAGAGGTCTACCTCCCATCAAAGAACCTGCTAGCACATGTGAGTGTTGCATCTTAGGCAAGCAACACCGTGAAAGTTTTCCGAAAGGAGTTTCGTACAGAGCAAAGAAACCACTTGAATTGGTGCATACCGACTTGTGTGGACCTATGAGGACACAGTCGATTGGTGGAAGTTGTTACTTCCTCACCTTTATTGATTATTATAGTAGGAAGACTTGGGTTTACTTTTTTAAGCATAAGTCTGAAACTTTTGCAAAGTTCAAAGAGTTCAAAGCTTTGTTGGAGAACCAAAGTGATCAACAGATCAAGGTATTGAGATCGAATCGTGGTGGAGAATACGATTCGAAGGCATTCCATGAGTACTACAAACAACATGGAATCAGAAGACAGGTTACAACCAGATACACACCACAGCAGAATGGTGTAGCAAAGAGGAAGAATCGAACAATCATGAACATGACAAGGAGCATGTTGAAAGCCAGACATTTGTCTAACGAGAATTGGGCAGAAGCAGTTGCATGTGCTGTTTATGTGATAAACAGATCTCCTACAAAGAGCGTGATGAACAGAGTTCCAGAAGCAGCATGGTCAGCTATGTCTTGCAGTGTATCTCATTTCAGAGTTTTTGGATGTGTAGCCTATGCACATGTGCCTAAGCAAATAAGAGGCAAATTAGATGATCAAAGTGAAAAATTTATATTTACTGGTTATAGTGAGCAGTCAAAAGCTTACAAACTGTATAACCCTATCACAAAGAAGACAATCATTAGCAGAGATGTTGTGTTCAAAGAACAAGAGTCATGGAATGGGACTGTAGACACACTAACCGATGCTCAAACACCATTGATGGAGGATGATCTAGTAGAAGAAGAGGAAAAACAAGAACCAAAAGAGCAGACATCAAACAGAGTCACACCAGCAAGGACTCCCAGATTTTCATAGCAGCATGGATCTTCAAGCAAATCCACAGATCAAAATTCTCCAAGTAGCGAATCAGGTAAGAAAAAGATGAGAAGTCTGAAAGATATTTATGATGATTTGGATGTTAGTTCAAATTTTGCATTGTTGGCATTCCAACCTTCTTCGTTTGAAGAAGCAATCAAAGATGACAATTGGGTGCAAGCCATGGATGAAGAGATGAATTCCATTGAAAAGAACGATACATGGGATTTGGTTGATTTACCAAACGATAAAAATCTCATTGGTGTGAAGTGGGTGTACAAGACTAAAGTGAATGAGAAAGGTGAGATTGACAGATTCAAAGCAAGACTTGTAGAAAAAGGATTCTCGCAGCAACCGGGAATAGACTTTGGGGAAACATTTTCTCCGGGAGCCAGATTGGATACTGTAAGAGCAGTTCTAGCGACATCAGCTCAGAACAAGTGGAAAGTGTATCAGATGGATGTCAAATCAGCGTTCTTAAATGGAATTTTAGAAGAAGAAATCTATGTGCAACAGCCTCCAGGTTATGAAGTTGAAGGAAAAGAGGATAAAGTTTACAAATTGAAGAAAGCGCTCTATGGACTGAAGCAAGCACCTAGAGCATGGTATAGCAGAATCGACAATTATATGATCAAGAATGGATTTTGCAGAAGCAGCATTGAGCCTACCTTATACACAAAGGTAAATGAGCATGGACAGATTTTGATAGTTTGCTTATATGTTGATGATATGATTTTTACAGGTGATCTTGAAATAGATGAATTTAAAGCAGCCATGTTGAAATAATTTGAGATGACAGATCTGGGTCTCATGAAATATTTTCTTGGCATTGAAGTTGAGCAATCTGAAAAAGGCATTTTTATTTGTCAAAATAAGTATGCAACAGATTTGATGAAAAGATTCAGGATGGATAATTCCAAACCTGTACCTACACCAATTGCAACAGGTACAAAGTTGAGTAAGGATGATGAAGGGTCTGATGTCAATCCAACTCTATTCAAAAGATTGGTTGGAAGCCTCATGTATCTCACAGCTACAAGACCAGATATTATGCAGGGAGTGAGTCTGATTTCCAGATTCATGGAGACTCCAAAAGACACACATTGGAGTGTTGGAAAAAGAATTCTGAGATACATAGCAGGAACCAGAGATTATGGCATAATGTATGCAAGTACAGAAAAGAAAGAGTTGATTGGATATACAGATAGTGATTTTGCAGAAATTTTGGATGATCGGAAGAGCACATCCGGTTATGTGTTCCATCTCGGTTCAAGTGTGATAGCATGGGCATCTAAGAAGCAGCCTATTGTGACATTATCATCAGCAGAAGCAGAATATGTAGCAGCGACTTCAGCAGCATGTCAAGCAGTATGGTTAAGAAGAGTATTGGATGGACTCAAGCAGAAACAGCAAGGATCAACAACGATATACTGTGACAACACATCAGCGATTGCACTATCCAAGAATAGTGTGTTTCATCAAAAGAGCAAGCATATTGATACTAGATATCATTTTATTCGAGAACTAGTGAACAATGGAGAAGTTCACTTGAAGCCATGTAGAACAAGTGATCAAATGGCTGATATCTTTACAAAGCCATTAGCAGTAGATTTGTTTCAGTTTCACAAAAGAAACTTGGGTGTTGTAAGCCTAGCTGAGACATAGACCAGCAGGCATGTTTGAGTTCTCATAAGTTATGTTTTAGTTTAGAGGTCGTAATTAAGGGGGAGTGTTAAAATATATAATTACTTCCTCATGCAGAAGTTAGACAAACAGTTAAGTGGAGTTAGTTGAGTTGAGTTACAGTTAGATTTGGTGAACGAGTTAAAGAGTGAGTTAAGCGAGTTGATTAAGTCCAGTTATGTGTGAGAGTGTTTGCATGTCAATTAGATTAAATACCCGTCATGGGTTCATTGTTTTCAAGAGAGTAAGAGAGTTTTATGATTCAGAGTTTTGTGATTAATAGAAGAGCAGCAGCTCATTGTTCGTGTGAATTATTCGTGTTATTTGTGTGATTGAATCCTCTGTCTCTCCAACAATATGAATAAGGCAGGAAGTGATGTGAACGCGGGAAATATGATTGTGTCATGGGAAGCACTCCCCGGAGCTCAAATAATGGTTTATAGTGATTTTAGATCATGAGGATTTGAATTTGGATCGAAGATAATTTAGAATCGTTCCATTGGTCGCACGCGGAGTAGCGGCCGCCAGCCGCCATGATGACGTCTTTGAAAACATGTTAGTGGTTGCAACTTGCAAGAACCCAAGGAGACCGGCCGTTTTTGCGCACTCATCTCCTCATCCATAGAATATGTATAGTGATACTTTTGGTTATTTAAAAATAATTTAAAAAATGTACTAGAATATGTATTTTTAAATGCGCTAAATAACAAATTTAAATTGATCTATTTATTAATTTAACACGGAGATCTTTATATTTATATATATAACACGCTCTCTGAAAAATTAAATTGATCTATTTATTAATTTAATTTAACACGGAGATTTTTATATTTATATATATAACACGCTCTTTGAAAAATTAAATTGATCTATTTATTAATTTAACACGGAGATTTTTATATTTATATATATAACACGCTTTCTGAAATATATATTGATATGCAACTTTTTTAATTCGATCGCATAGATCCTAGACTCTGTGAGAGTGGATTAAACTTACTCAGCGTCTTGTTGGAATTTTTGAATATTCCAAATACACATGGAGAATAAAATTATCTTTTTTTAACACAAAGAAATGCTGGATAGAGATGGCATAAAACACTTTCTATTTCATCAACAAACTAAAATTATTACAATTTTCTTCTACAGAAGTGGGATTACAAAATACTTGACTTCTACAGATGCAGCGCTCTAAAAAAAAAACTTCTCTCTGTCTCTCAAAACGCACAAAACAGTGCTCTATGGTCTTACTGTGTTTTTCTCTGCCTGCGGACTTTTCATTACACAGCAATACACACATACAATAAGCCTACGGGCTTTTTCTTTTGCTTTTATATGGCACGACACTATATATATAAAAAAATAAAACTAAAGAAATAAACAGAAAAGACTTTAATACTATGTCGCATGAAACTTTAAACAAACTTTAATAAACCTTGTGGGCCCGGACTTGATATCGGCGCATCGGATGCTTTGTGGATGGACCTTCGGACTTGGCGATTGTGATGTGCGATGGACCCCACAGCAGAGATCACATCGTCGCATCGGCAAAACATCTTTACGAAGGGTGGAATGGTTAAGCGGAAAAAACTTGCGATGAGCGATTGTGATGGTGGTAGGGACCACATCGCATCGCGGTGGATTAGCGGAAACATAACATATGGCGGAAACCCTTAGTGAATGTGATTGCGATGTGCAATATCGCATCACAAATTATATATCGGCGGTAACATTGCGGAAGGGCATAATACTTGATCCTTTGCGATATGTGATGTGCGATATCGCACTGTCACATTGCTCCGAAACTTCATATCAACAAAACACTAAAATATAACTTTGGCGATGGGTGATGAAGTGGGGACCACAGATGACGTGGCCCATTCAAGACTTAAAATCTTTGGCGCATTTAAACAAAACTCCGATTGGTTGTTGAGGGCTTAAAAGCTCGAAATGACTGTTCTTTAATAAAATTGTTGTTGCGTGGCTTGGACCACGAATTCTTCAATTTCTCCTGCAAAATAGGCAACGACCTATATCAAAATTCGATTTCTTATTTGCAATGGTGGCTGCGGCCATAACCAAAATAAATTCATCCCTACGGTTTCTCCATTCCTCTTGAATGCACAGTGTTGTGCACGCATTATCCTCTATCCCTCTGTTGTACTATGTTTCTACCTGCACGAGGTACGCAGGTGATTTTAACATTTTCAACACTCCCCCTTAAAGTCAGCTGCTAGGTTATCATTCATATCCAGGTATTTTCTTAAATATTCAAAACTCTTTTGCCCCAATGGCTTTGTTAGTATATCTGCAAATTTCTCCTCTGTTCTACAATGTTGTAAAAGAATTTCTCCATTGTTCACCAATTCTCTAATATAGTGAAACTTAGCATCTATGTGTTTTGTTCTTTTATGAAACACATAATTCTTTAATAATGCAATAGCTAAGCTATTGTCACAATATATCACTGTGCCTTTTACCTGTTCCTGCCACACATTTCTCAACATCCTTCTCATACACACTGCTTGACACGCTGCTGCTGTAGCTGCTACATACTCTGCCTCTGCCGTAAATAATACTAAAATGGGTTGTTTCTTAGAAGCCCATGAAATAGCTCCTGAACCCATATGAAAAACATAACCAGATGTAATTTTCTGGTCATCAATACTTCCAGCCCAATCACTGTCAGTATAATCAATTAATTCTGAATTTTCTAAAGTAGTATACAAAATACCATACTTTTTAGTTCCTTTCACATACCTCAGAATTCTCTTCGCTGCTTGCCAATGTGCATCCTTTGGCCTCTCCATAAATCTGGAAATCAAACTAACAGCATGCATAATATCTGGCCTAGTTGTAGTCAAATACATGAGGCTGCCAACTATGCTCTTATACAAGCTTGGATCAAAATCCTTACTGCTGTCATCTTTTCTCAACTTCAATCCCATTACTGTGGGAGTAATTTTTGCCTTGCACTCCTAGATATTAAATATTTCTAAAACTTCATTAACATATTTAGCTTGAGAGATGAAAATCACATTTTCATTTTGCTCTACTTCTATTCCTAAGAAGTATCTCAACAATTCCATGTCAGTCATTTCAAATTCTTCTTTCATGACTGTTTTAAAATTTTCAATAAGGTAATTATCATTACTTGTGAATATCACATCATCAACATATAAAACAACTATCAGCATCTTACCATCCTTTTCTTTGATGTATAATGTGGGTTCTCCTTCACATGTTTTAAACCCATTTTCCAGTAGATAGGAATCTATCCTACTGTACCATGCTCTTGGTGGTTGTTTCAGCCCATAAATAGCTTTCTTCAATCTGCAAAATTTGTGCTCTTGGCCCTTTTTCTCATAGCCTAAAGGTTGTTCAACATAGACCTCTTCCATTAACACTCTATTTAAAAATGCTGATTTTACATCCATTTGGTCTACTTTCCATTTGTTTTGTGCTGCTATGGACAACACTTCTCTCACTGTTTCCATTCTTGCAACTGGTGCAAAAGTGTTTTCATAGTCTCTTCCATACTGCTGCTTATATCCCTTGACAACAAGTCTAGCTTTGTGTCTTTCTATCTTACCTTCAGCATTAATTTTGGTCTTATAGACCCATTTTACACCAATGACTTTTTTCCCTTCTGGGAGATCAACTAAATCCCACGTTTTGTTCTTTTCTATTGCATTAATTTCTTCATCCATTGCTTCTATCCATTTCCTATCTTTTACGACTTCTTCAAAATGAATAGGATCATCAACATGAAAATACAAAGCAAATAAGCAGTTCATACCTTCATTTGCTACTTCTTATTCATAAATTTCATTTAAATTTCTAAATCTTGTTCCTCTTTCATTTGGTGTACATGTGCTTGAAGAAGCACTCAAATCTGCTCCATGTGGCGTGCTTGGAGAAGCACTCTCATTTCTTCTCAAGGGTGTTCTTAATCCTGCTTGAGGTGTCCCTTGTTGTCCTTATGTTGGTGGAGGTTGTGCTTCCGATGAAGTATTATTTTTAGCCACATTTTCCTCATCTTCATCATGAGACAAACAACTTTGAACATTGACTGTTTTCTCAATGCTTCCATCCCATGCTTCATCTTCAATGAATTGCACATCTCTTCTTATAACAAACTTCTTAGTGGATGGGTTATACAATCTATATCCCTTGGATTCTTCACAAAATCCAAGAAAGATGCACTTCTCCCCCTTACTGTCCAACTTCTTTCTCAACTAATCTGCAATGTATGCATATGTCACACACCCAAAAACTCTCATGTGGGTGACTCCTTGTTTTCTACCACTCCACGCTTCTTCTAGAACTCTGTTCATTACAGCTTTTGTTGGGCATCTATTTAAAATATACACAGCACAATTTGTTGCTTCTGCCCAATACTCATTTGGCAAATGTTTTGCCTTCAACAGACTTCTCACCTTTTCTATTATGGTTCGATTCTTCCTTTCAGCAACTCCATTTTGCTGCGGTGTGTACCTTGTAGTAAATTTTTTGTGTATGCCATTTTCTCTGCAAAAACACATAAATTCTTTTGAGATTTACTCACCTCCTCTATCAGTTCTTAGCACCTTGATATGCTGCCCATTTTTCTTCTCTACTAGAACTTTAAAGTGGCAAAAATTTTCAAAAACTTCACTCTTATATTTCAAGAAATAAACCCATACTTTTCTTGTGAAATCATCAATGAAAGTTAGCATGTAATTGCTACCTGAAAATGATGTTGTTTGCATCGGCCCACATAAATCTGAATGAATAATTTATAAGGGTGCTTTTGCCCTTATGCTCTTTCCTGATGGAAATTTTTCTCTGTGTTGTTTTCCCAAGATGCAGCCTTCACATAGGCTGACTGGTTTCTCAATCAATGGTAGTCCTCTTACCATTCATTTTCTGTGCAACAAATTTAGACCTCTAAAATTTAGATGTCCAAATCTCAAGTGCCATAACCAATTCTCATCTTTCACTTCCTTCTGAAAGACCTCTTGAGTTACAACTTCTACATTCTTTCCTTTTTCCTTCAAGTCTGTATTGAGCTTGAGTGGAAACATTCTATTGCTGGTCATTTGTATTTCAGCAGTAATCTTCTTGCTTGGAGGCATGTCTGTTATTGTGCACACATAATTTTTAAAAACTACATTGTAACCTTTGTTTATGAGTTGCCCAACGCTCAAAAGATTACACTTCAAGCCAAGAACATAGTACACATCTGGCACAAATTTTTGCTCACCATTTCTTGCACGGATACTTGCTCTGCATTTTCCTTTCACAGAGATCTTAGTATCAGTCCCTGTTGTAACTTCAGATTTAACTTCTTCATCAAGATTGGCAAACATTGCTATGTTTCCAGTCATGTGATTACTGTAGCCTGAATCTAAGAACCATACATCATCTTGTCTATCTTATGCTACATTACATGTTAATAGCACATTCTTTGGGTTCTTTTCTTCTCTTGCTACATTAGCATTCTGTCTATTATTCATGTCATTTTTCTTTTTTCTACACTCATTGGCATAGTGCATATATTGCTCGCAATAATGACATTGGACATTGGATTTGTCATACCTTTGTCCATGAGCATGTTGGTCCACCTTGCTGGCTGTTGCTTTGGCCTTGGCTATGATTATGATTGATGCTCCTTCCATGAGTATGAGAAGGGCTATTTATTCCCCCTCTATTTTGGCTTCTGCCTCTTCCTCTTCCTCTGCCTTGACCTCTTCCTCTTCCAAAAGGCATCTGGGTCTTGAAGGCATGCTCTAGAGATGGGTTTACAGATCTTCCCAATCTTTGTTCATGATTTATCAAAGATGCATGAAGTTCATCAACTGTGAACTTTGAGAGATCTTTAGTCTCTTCTATGGTGGTAACAATAATATCAAATCATGAGGGGAGACTCCTCAATAGTTTCTCCACAATCCTTCTTTCTTCAAGTGTTTCTCCATGGGACCTTATCTATGTGACCATCTCAATCACATGTGTGAAGAATGAGTCTATGTTATCAGACTCTTTCATACAGAGAGTTTCAAAATCTCTCCTCAGCCATTGTAGTTTTGTTGTCTTCACTTTCTCCATACCTTGATAGGCTATCTTCAGAGTATCCCATGCATCCTTGGATCTCTTAACTGATGTTATCTTTGGAAACACACTCTCATGTACTGCTTTATAGAGATAGAAGAGGGCTTTAGAATCCTTCTTCTTATTACTCTTCAATAAATCCTTCTCTGCCTTTGTTAAAGCATTAAAGGCCTGCTCATCAACTAGTTCTTCAAAACCATCTTCAAAAAATTCCCATAAGTCCTCAGAGGCAAATAGGGCTCTCATGGTAATGGCCCAATAATCATAATTCTTCCCATTAAATTAGGGAAGCTGAGTATTTCCAATACTCATACTAGTGCTTGGTCCAGCCATTGCTTATAAACTGAACTCTGAACTAAACTTGACTATGTTTTTCAAAAAAACTGTCTTTCCTTCTTTAAACAACAAACTTTGTTTCTGAGGACTGCTCTTAATCTTCTGCTGAGCCTTCATGCAGCTGGAGAACTGTTGCAACCAATTTCCTTCTTCCTTCATTTTCTTTAACACCTTAAAAGAGCTTGGATCAGCTCCGATACCATGTTGGAATTTTTGAATATTCCAAACACACAGGGAGAATAAAATTCTCCTCTTTTAACACAGAGAAATACTGAACAGAGATGGTATAAAACTCTTTCTATTTCATCAACAAACTAAAACTATTACAAATTTCTTCCACAGAAGTGGGATTACAAAATACTTGACTGCTACAGACGCAGTGCTCTCAAAAAAAAAAAACTTCTCTCTGTCTCTCAAAATGCACAAAGCAATGCTCTCTGGTCTTATTGTGTTTTTCTCTACCTGCGGGCTTTTCATTACACAACAATATACACATAAAATAAGCCTACGGGATTTTTTTGCTTTTATATGGCGCGACACTATATATAAAAAAAACATAAAACAAAAGAAATAAACAAAAAAGACTTTAATACTATGCAGCATGAAACTTTAGACAAACTTCAATAAACCTTGTGGGCCCGAACTTGATATCGGCGGTCAGTGCCTCGGATGATTTGTGGACGGACCTTTGGACTTGGTGATTCCGATGTGCGATGGACCCCACAACAGATATCGCATCGTCGCATCGGTGAAATATCTTTGCGAAGGGCGGAATGGTTAAGCGGAAAAAACTTGCGATGAGCAATTGCGATGGTGGTAGGGACCACATCGCATCGCAGTGGATTAGCGGAAACATAACATATGGCGGAAACCCTTGGTGAATGTGATTGCGATGTGCAATATCGCATCGTAACTTATATATCGGCAGTAACATTGCGAAAGGGCATAATACTTGATCATTTGCGATATGCAATGTGCGCTATCGCACCGTCGCATCGCTCCGGAAATTCATATCAACAAGACACTAAAATATAGCTTTGGCGATGGGCGATGAAGTGGGGACCACAGATGACGTGGCCCATTCAAGAATTAAAATCTTTGGCACATTTAAACAAAACTCTGATTGGTTGTTGAGGGCTTAAAAGCCCGAAATGACTATTCTTTAATAAAACTGTTGTTGCGTGGCTTGGACCATAGATCCTTCAGTTTCTCCTACAAAATAGGCTATGGCCTATATCAAAATTTGATTTCTTCTCTGCAATGGTGGTTGCGGCCATAACCAAAATAAATTCATCCCTACGGTTTCTCTATTCCTCTTGAATGCACAGTGTTGTGCACGCATTATCCTCTATCCCTTTGTTGTACTCTGTTTCTACCTGCACGAGGTATGCAGGTGACTTTAACATTTTCAACACATCCAGAGCAAAGCGAAAAAGCTTGTACCAAGTGAAAAGGGTGTGACCTACACTCTGGGTCGCAGCCGTAGAGGAACCAGGTTCCATTTCTGGGTTAAACCATCCGTCTTTACATGCTAATTCTCTAAAAATGTGATTGAAAAATTAGTTACCAAATATAATATTCTTAATGCTTTTTCGCCTAATATTCATGACATAAAGCCATAAAAATAGAGAGAAAAACCTTACTGTGTTGGCTGATCCAACGATCACAGCACAATATAGGTCCAATCTAAAGGTATGAGTATGCTTCTCATTATTTCTTGGAGTGAGTGGGCATCCTGCAAGTAGAAAACAAAGTCCATGATGTCGATAACATAAACCCTATGGAGAAGGAAGGTTGTGAAAATACAGAGGGCATGAGGAAAATTGAAATGGGCAGAGGAGGAGATGGTCATGGTGATGATTTCAGATTTTATACATTGGAAAGGGTGTAAGAGTTTCCAACGTAACCTTGTATAGTAGGATGTGTGAACGGGGGAGGAAGGTGAGACTTGTGACTGTGTAGATGGGAAAAGGGTTGAAGACATAATGGTTGGGCAGGAAATATGATTATGTCATGGGTCATGATTCCAGGAGCTGAAAATGTTTATAGCGATTTTAGATGATGGGGCTTTGAATTTGGATCGAAGATCATTTAGACTCGTTCCATTGGTCGCAGGGGGAGTAGCAGCCGCCAGCTGCCATGATGAGGTCTGGAAAGCCATAGGAAGAGAGACCAGCCAGGGATCAGAGGGTCGTTAAATAGAGTAGTCTACCCAGGCAGCGTTTTAACCCGGAAACGCTGCCCATCGGAAAACATTTCTTGCCCGTCCGCCGAGACCTGACATCCTTTTCATGTCCCCAATTGCGATTGGGATCACCGCGTGACCCTGTCAGAGTTGAAAACATTACTGCATTCATCACGTTGTCAGACCCCTCCATTGCCATTAAACATAATGATACATTGCGCGCGCCCAACTGAGCTGAAATTCAAATTTAACCCGCCCAAGCTGAAATTCAAATTTTTATGTGAAATTCAAATTTAACCCGACCCGAACAACCCTCAAACAACTCTAAACCCTTGAGAACATATTCAACTCCACGAGCTAGATAAGCTACATCATCCTCAAATAAATCGTTCCAAACATAACCATTTTTATAGCTCCTGCATGCAATACAGAAAGCATATTAAGATGAGAAAGTGACCTTTCCCTTGGAATTTTAGAGAAGCTGTCCATTTATTTTCTTCGTATATTGAGAAATCACATTTAACTACTCTAGTGATAGATCTGTGAGAGAAAATCTATCATTATTGTAATGCTTTGATTCAAGTGGGTGCCTCATATGTACAAGCACAATTAATTCAAAAAATGAGGTAATACATCTTCAATTTCCTTTGTCGCCTCTATTTTCGTAGCTTTTAAAGAGGTTGCAAAAAGTGGCCAGCTTATAAATTTTGATAATTTTTGTGGGTTTTAGCACATGAATCATGATTTTTATTCTGGTGTTTCTCATCACATAATAAATAAATGTATCTTCACTTGTGTAAACCAAAATCAAGAAAAGATAAACCACTTTAATGAACAAAGCCCCAAAACATGGAATGAAAAACAAACCTACAAAAGATAACCATCTTTCTACTGATTTCTTCTCAAAATAGTCATAATTGTAGAATGGAAAAACTACATGAGAAGTATAAAAAAAGAATTATAGAGCTTCCCATTTCCACTCCTTACTACAACATGCATGTCACAATCCACCTAGCAGTTAGAAATGCCTGATTATTTCTATGAACCCTAGACTGTTGCAACAACACATTGTGTGCTTCCAGAGTGAAGGTTCTAGGCACAGTTGTTCAGTTGTTGTCAGGAGAAAATCAATGCCAAATTATTGATGTATTATTAATATAATGTTTATAAATAGCAAAGTAGTGACCACTGTAAGAGTTAACATTCCAGCCACACAAGCCCAAAAGACTAATAGATTCACACCACAATGGACAATTTTCTACAAAACAATACAAAAGAACTCAACTGGAATTTTTTTCAGTAACTGTTGCCTCACATAGTTTGTTCTCTCAGATAAAAAAATTGTTTTCAAATAGCAATGATATGATTCAACAACATTGTTGGTCTCCTGATTTGCATGAGGAAACTCCCGACAACCTTTCACCCACATCCCTAACTACAAAAAGAATTAATTTAGTCTAAATATATCACTTTTATAGAAGACAAACATGGATACAATACAAAGAGTTTGTTTACTTACGAAACTTATCTCCAAAAACCTAATTCTCATGGAAATAGTCTAAGAACTTCTCTTCATCTCCAAATTTGATAAAAAATCGATTGATTGCATCATCCACTTCAGTATTGAGAGTGTGTTTCATGATATAACCTAACTCACTAAATATATTATTGGATTTTATGGAATTAGTGGCCAACCGGTTCACGTTTTTTAACCAAGCCCTTCGTACATGCCAAACACATAAGATAACATCACAACCTGTGATCCTCCTGCCATATTCAATGCATTTTAGTGCAAAATTTTTAAAATAAATGAAATTTTTATTATATGATGACAATATGTAAGTTACCTCAAGGCAACGATTTCAGCCAATGCATCATCGACCATGAATGCATTGACTTTCCAATCAGGACGGATTTGGAAACACCTATTCATGAGATTCTCCAACCATAGTGAAATATCATCTGATATGTTTCGTGATGCCATGACCCATGCAACTGGTACCTTGCTTTGTTGTTCATCAAAAGCCACAAGTGTATACAACTCATATTGTCATATTCAACGTTACATAAAGTCAAATACATGTTATTAATCATATTTAATGTCTACAACTTAAATACGCATATTCAATTAATCATTGCTATCCAACTTACCCCATATTTATTTGTATTAAATGTTGAATCCATGGCTATTAAGCTATTGTGTGATAGCTTGACCATTGTCTCCAACATCCACTTTGTTTGAATCCCTATTATAAAAGGGACCTCCACACCATTGGGTTTTTGGTAAAAGAAAAAATCTTCTTGGTGCGTTTGATACCAAAGGTTTACACTCATTTCATCCTTTTTGTGGAGTTGATCATTTCCCTTTGCCAACCTGTTATATATGTTTACAATATCTTCCCTACATAAGAAGAAGTCTCTATCCTGAGTTTTCGCATCCATGTCAACGTGTCTCTTAATGTGGGTTTTATACACCATATCAATAGGCACTCCCAAAAAGAAACAACTCTCGACATAAGCAACGATGTCCCTTGAAAGCCTTGGCCTATTCAAGGCCCTAGCCTCACCTGAATTTTCATGTTGTCCATGACAAGGCCAACCTTCCCCATATTCATGTTCGTACATATTGAAAGTTAGTATTGCTATATGAGGACTTTCATTCATAACTTTCACAATAAAGTGGCATTGACAACCCCTCTTCTACGCAAATGAGGTTCTTTGTTTAGTTGAAGGCTCTCTTCTTTCATCCTCTGGTCCAAATAAGTAATAATATCTACACGAAAATTCTTTAAATGTCAATACATACAAAGAATGACAACTTTTGTTTTAAAGGACCTAAACAATGAATTTTGAAATACTTACATGTCATATTGTGATGCAGCAGTAGCTCTTTGTCTTGGTTCTATTTTATTCTTCCATATGAAATTACATGGAGCAATATGATTTTCTTCCTCCCCTTTGATAAATTCAGAAACTATTTCTGAAGGGATTAAAGCAACCCGATCAATGCTGTTGTTATTTCGTTTTATTTTAGTCCAAACTAAGTCTTTACTAGAAAAGGTCGTCTTGTCTTTGAGGTCCTACACCTGAGGATCCATGATATGCTCCCATTTTGCTCGCTTGCCCATTTTGAACTATTCTTGTTAGAAAATATGCAAACACATCAGAGAAATATCCTATACAAAAACATGTTAGCAACAAATATAATCATTCTAGAGCATAACAAAAAAATAAAATTGATGATCCAAAGTTGACCATTCTTCATTGTTAACTATAAGTTATAGTTTCATGTCTATATACACTTGCCACATGACTGAGTTATATTTAGTGAACATTTCTCTCTCACGTGTATGTTATGTTCACTAAATGTAACTCAGTCATTGAGGTCCAAAAGGTTGTTGGTTAAGGGGAATGTATAGGCATTATTTTATTTTTCTTAAAGCTTTCGTTTATGGGTTGAGAAATAAAGTTTAGAAATAGAATTAAGGATTAATGGTTAAAAATAATGGTCTTTATATAGTTGATTTAACCCCTCAAAATGGTCTTTATATACTTGATTTAACCCCTCAAAAATATCTTTGCCAGCACATAATCAATAAAATAAAGGCCCAAAAAATAAACAGATGTGAACGATAGTGTTTTATAATTAAGTTTTTCATGAACTAAAATGATTCATTGTTAAATTTTTCATGGCCTGTCATCAACACTCAAGATTGGTTGCCTCTTTGAAAAGCCTCATGTTCCATGTGTTCTCTAAAATAATCCTCCATTCAAAAAACTTATGAAAGGTAAAGTAAGAAGGCATCAAGTTCTCAATGGTGAATTTTTTTCTTGTCCATACAGATGCCTTGGTTGTCATCGAATAACTAATTTTCGATCCAGCAATTTAATAAGGGATTCACCTGTACTTTGCAAAAAAAAAGAGTTGAGAACCTTTTTGTAAGTCGAAGGAACCCAACAATTTAAGAGATTCACCTATATTCTGCAACAAAAGTGGGTAGAGAAACTTGTTGCAGGCCAGAAGGGCCCAACAATATAATAAGGGATTCACCTATATTTTTCAACAAAAGAGCATGAAGAATCCTGTTCTAGGTCGGAAATACCCAACTAAGTGTAAACCCTCACTGACACAAACCCAACTAAGAGAAGCGCCAGTGATGTCCTTCGATATTAATTGATCTAAACTCTCTATTTTATGGGAAGCAAGTCCAAAATATTTGAAGAATAAATGTGATTCTATTCTATGAAACCAATCCTATGCTATAAAACATGGTTACTATATGTAATTTAGATCTTTCTTTATGTAGTATAGTTTAGGGATTTAGTACACTAAGTGTTATTTTAGTTATATGCACCCTTAGTTGCTATATAAATGAAAACTTCTAAATATTCGAGTATAAATTGTTTAGATTCATATCAATGTAGATGAATACATATTTTTTTATTTTACTTTTAAATTTCAATATTTATTAATTTTTTGTCACTTTTGTGTTTATATGGTTCATTAGTTCAATAAAAAATTATATTTTGATAATATTAAGGAGTACATATGGCCAAAAACATATTTTCCTTTCAATAGAAAAAACCTAAATTTGGTTGTGGGAGGTGATTTGATCTTGACATTAAATAAGGGTGGCGTGAGTGGATCATCACCCTAACTAGATTTATTAGAAGAGTTCTTTTTAGATGGGTTTAAATTGAAAGATTAGGTTGGTGTGAAGCCCATCAAACAAAATCCCATGGGTTAAAAATAGGTTTGGAAACGTAATGATCTCTAAGATCCACTACCAATTAATGATTTTCCACACACTCCTTGATAAATTTACTAATTTTTTGTTTGTATCATTAGCCTATTTATTTGACTTTTAGTTCTAGAAAGGATGATTCCAAATCCCATTCAAATACAACCATTGTTGGATTAAGGAAGATGATTTCAATATTATTGTAAATTTCACCGAGTAAAATTTAGAAAAGGATTGTGATATATGAACAATTAAACATACATAGTTATCTCATGGAAGAATGAAAGGATAAAGAAGAGGGATAGGTCTTCGAAATACATGGAAGGGAAATTATCAAAAATGAGTTATGAAAATTTTAAAGGTTTTTTCAAGGAGACACATTTTTGAAATTTCCCATAAAATTTAAGGAAATCTCCATGTTTGCTCAAATGGTGAGTGGAATTGAAAATGAGGCTCTATTTAAGAAATTTACAAAGGAGGAATTACAATCCTATAAGCTTGCTCCAAAGGAAATATCACGGTTGAAATCGATCCCTAGTGGAAATATTGAGCTATTGTGTGACATGATTGTACAAGAGGTGCGTGACCTTATGGGATATGACCATGTTATGGCTTATAAATTTCATGATGATGATCATGGTGAGGTGATATCCGAGATTAGAAGATATGATTTAGGTACTGCAGTTTGTGGAATTGTCGTGGTGAGAATTAATTCAAAAGAATTTTTGTTTTGGTTCAGATCCCATACTGCAAAAGAAATCAAATGGGGAGGTGCCAATCATGACCTGCAGGACAGAGATGACAGTAAGAAAATGCATCCACGATCTTCATTTAATGCTATAGGTTTTTACACAACTCAAAAACTATCACGAAGGAGATGATAGAAGAATCCCCTAAAATTGTTTTCAATCGTTTCTTTGCTCCCTAAAATATTCGAAGTCTGAATTAGACAGTTAAAGCGAAGTTTGTTTTTTCCCTGAAAGAAAAACAAATCCAATTTTGGACATGATACAGACCAAAATCCAATGAAAGCAAGTTATAAAGCTAACAAAATGCACTTTCTCCCCTGTTTCTTGCTTACAATGATCTTTAAATACAACTGGATTTTTCATAACTGGAAAGGTGAAATTTGTTGTTGAGATTACTTATTGCTGAGGTTTTAATGCCTTCTACATCAATATATAACATCTACATCTTATCCTTAATTTAACTCCTCTCAAGTGTGTTGGTACTCTACAGCCTATTTCAATCACCTTTCAAGATTTTTCAATTGAATTTGACTTGTCCAGTTGCAGCAAGGCCTCATGAAAAATGACGCATTTGTGGGCTAGTTACCCTGCTTCGTTTGATAGGAATGGGCTGACGAGAAGAGCATTGGTGAGAATTACTTTCATTGGAAAAGTGATCGGGAGACGAGCACTGAATTGACGTGGGAAAGTAATACCAAAAAGGAAGTTGTCGAACTAACAGGGTTGTCAAGGGCCGAAAACCATGGATGAAAACTTCAATTGAGAGAAGATACAAGCCAATTCATAATTTTAAGAGTGGATAGGATTCAAAAGGAAGGAAAATTACTGGTTGGGTGCCAGAGTGTCTGCAAACCTCTGTCTGTTTTTTTCTTCTTCTGCGCTGCTATTGTGCTCTGTTCCATGCTCTACTCCACTGTGCAATGGCTCTGTGAAACTGCGCTCTGTTTCCATTTTGGAAAGATAGCGAGCGACGTAAAGTCACTCACCTACCTACCACCCTAACAATTAAAGACGCAGACACCTACCTGCCACCCTAAACCATTAACTGCTCACCGTAACTCTGACAGAGTAGTGAAGTAGTGATGTGGTGATCCCAGGCGAAATCAGCGACGGGCAAGAAATGTTTTCTGATGGGCAGCGTTTCCGCCTGGGTAGAATACTCCTCGTTAAACTCATTCCATTGGTCGCAGAGTGAGAAATAGCCGCCATGATGATGCCTGAGACCCGGCCTTTTTGCGCACTAATATCATCATCAAAAGACAAAAAGCTTATCCTACATTATATCTTAAAACAACACATTTGCATAGCTATTAATTTTAATTGATCAGTGTTGATTTTTTAAATTTATAAAATTAACATAATAATTAATTATATAAATTAAAGGTATTGACTAAAACAGAAAATTGATATCATTCGAATAAAGATATTTTTATTACTTATTTCTTAAAACACATTTGCAAAATCAAAATGAAATCCTAAATTAATAAAAATCCATTCCAAAATCTCCCACCTTAACAGTAACTAATTAAAAACACAAATAAAATACACTCATACGAATTATTAAATCACTGACATGACACCCTTGGATGACAGATAAAATACATTTTACCGATAAAATACATTTACTATAGCCATCTCCCGAGAGTGAAATTCATTCATATTTGGCCCTACTCTACTTTTTCTTTCATATGGAGGCAATACCGCTGATGGAACGGGTACGATATTTATTACAGAACCCATGTTATCGTTCACTGTGATTTAAGGACTTTACAGATCATCAATCAAACAGCTCGAGATTTTATTACCTAAGACACTAGTAGTTATGCAAAAATTCACCAAATATTTACATAATTTGACCAGCAAGCTCAACCTCTCATGGATTTCATGGGCGATGTGCATGTACCTACCTCCTATTCTTATATTCATACATCCTAGTAAATAAATGAGTAAGCTCAGCCAACTTATGAGACTGACCAGAAACCATAGCTGATGTGGATGGATTCTTAGACAAAACAATCTCATACCCATCTCCATATGAGCTCATTCCTTCTGCCATCAGCTGCCAGAACATGGCTCCTCCACCTGCTCCTCCCCATCTAGCAGATGCATATACATGTTTATAAACCACATCAACTAAATTGTCTCTCTCACCAGTATCAAATCCTGGGTCTTTATACGATTTCCCAAACTCTGCAAACAGAACTGGTTTTTGTTAGAATGTGTAATTCCTACTTGTCTAGTTGTGACTCTCTATGTATAGAGTTTGTTCCTAGTCAATAGGAATTAGCTAAAACTGGTTTCCTTGTTTGGTGTGAGGTTGAGATATTCCCTCAACCAACTTATTGTACGTCCAAGATAGATTTCCTATCTTGAGACTAATTCATGTATAAATGTGTGTAATCTATTTAATTAAGAATACAGTTTGAAGATTGAAATTTTAATTTGGTATCGGAGCAAAGGGTAGACCTCGGCCCTCTTGGGCTGAGGGAATAAAGATGTTGGCGCTGTATCAGAAAGATTGGTAACTGCGCTGTCCATCCCCTCTGCGTTGAGTTCCCAGGTTCGTGCGCTGCGCGTGGAGTATTCATTTAAAGTTTTTTTTGGGTGCGTGAGTGGCTATTCAAGCCAGCGCATGGAAATCCAGCTGCGTGAGTGGTGTCAACGATCTGCCTAAAGGTTGAACGCTGTTCAACAATTGGCGTCAAGGCTGAACGCTGTTGAAACGGTTGTTTGGTGCGGTTTTTTGAAACGGTTTTTTGCGTGCGGTTTTTTTATTTATTTAAGTTTTGGGTGCGGATGTATAAGTATTCATACATTCTTTGAAAGGCGTTGTCTTGCTGTTCGGGCCAGCGCTTTCATATTTTGGTTGAGTCCGTTGCACACCAATTCGTGAGGTTGGATCAAGCTACGTGTGTGATCTGCGCAGTGGAAGGAGTCACTGCATCTAAGGATTCAGAGACTGCGTTTTCCACTTACGTCGGTCTGATCTGGTTATTGCAGATCCAATTCAATCTTCCGAAAATTGCAAAACAGTCCTGCATGGTTGTGAGACGATGAGGATCTCCATAGATCAAGTGGTGAGAGTAGCGTAGGAGACCGTGCAGATCGAGAGGCCATGTGGTGTATGAGGAAAGAGAAGCGGTTTATTAGTGAAGCAGCGGTCACTACATGCTTTATGGCGTGAAGTCCTTTCAGAATGTTGTCTAGATTACTTTGATTAAATTAAAATCAACGTTAGAAGGTAAAAAAAAAAAAAACATTTTTCGTGTGACTATGATCGAATTGAAGCTGCCTAGCAGAAAGTCTGCGACACAGTCTGTGGTATTCTTGCGTATTAATGTTTGGAAGGTTGTGCATTGAGCAGTCAGATCTCGTGTCTGCCTTAGAGCTCGTGATAGGTGAGCCAACGACGTCAAGATGCCGCAAATAACAACTCTTTTTTGATATATATTGTGTTGACTGGGGTTTGGATCTACGTAGTTGTTAGAAACTGCCTGACGGCCTACTGGATCCATGTATTTATGGCCACACTCGTCTGCCTGAAAGCCTTCAATCTCATCTGTGAGGCAGAGGACAAGTCTTTCATTAAGAGGACCAGAAAAACCCATGGATGGGATGTTCTGTTTTATATTTTCAGTTTTTTGAAGGGATTATGGCTTTTAACACTGATTATTTTAATTGGCACTAGCTTGTCCGTCTTAAACCCTTTTTTGCAAGGCAAGGTGAAGAAAGTTCTGAATTTCCACTACCCTTGAGTGCAAACTGTGGCAGAGGGGCGAGTCAGAGGATAATATATTGGCTCATATGTGTTTAATTATGGTAAGTATTTTTGGATTATTCAAACAAACTTTTATTGAGTTTAGCCAACTCAATGGGGGGTGATGTTGTTAGAATTGGCTACTCTAGCAAATTACACCTATATGAATATGAAAATCCAATATAATTGGTGGAAAATGACACTAAAGATGCCAATGATAAATTCAAAAGATGAAGGAAAGGAGAAGCAACATTTAAGGATGATGGACAACGAAAGTGAAAGTTTTTTTGGTGTGAGTTACTTGGAATAGATTCAATAGCATGTTGTATTATGAGTCACACATTTTAAATTGTAAGCAAGTCTAGGATGTTTTTATAGTGGTCTTTGGAAAGTTTGTACCTGATAACTCCAAGAGTTGGAGTATGTAAGCCTTATAAAGGCATGTGTATCCCTGTAAAAGTTCGTGGTCATCTCAAAACCACTTTGTAACTACAGGTTCATGGTCAGCCAAAAACCATTTTGCAGTGTCAGTTTGTGGTCAGCTAGAAACCACGTATAAAGTGAAGCAGACTGGAAATAGGTTTATGTCAGTGTTTGCCACTGAAGGAAAAGCATGGTTACGGGTCATCCGATAAAACCCCGATGAAGGAAGAGCATGGTTACGGGTCATCCGATAAAACCCACGTTGGAGGGGGATCTGTAGATACAGGTACATGTATGCAGTGATAATGGTTGACAGAACCATGTATACGAAGGACATCCTACGAGACTAGCGGTTGCAGCGGTTGGTACCCATGCATTCCGGTGGATGGTTGCTCCTTTATATGGACGTCGACATATTCTTTGTTATGTTTGATCACAACTAGATTTTGCGAAGTGATATCGAGACAAGTAGTCATTAAGGGGGTGTGTTAGAATGTGTAATTCCTACTTGTCTAGTTGTGACTCTCTATGTATAGAGTTTGTTCCTAGTCAATAGGAATTAGCTAAAACTGGTTTCCTTGTTTGGTGTGAGGTTGAGATATTCCCTCAACCAACTTATTGTACGTCCAAGATAGATTTCCTATCTTGAGACTAATTCATGTATAAATGTGTGTAATCTATTTAATTAAGAATACAGTTTGAAGATTGAAATTTTAATTGTTTTTTCAATATCTTGCTTCCATCTTCCAAATGGCTCTTTATCCAACTCTGCAAAAATGAAAGCTGGGTCTCCTCATCTGCTCCAGCAAGCCTTTAAAGTTCAAATCACAGTTCAATATGTTAGTGCAAACCCAAACATTATCATCAAGCAAAAACACATGTTACTATAATAAGGGACTGCCTGGCTATAAGATTACATAAATGAATGTAGCACCAGATGTGACTCAATCAATTTATGTAAAAAGCCAACATCTCAAATATAGATAGAAGTCCAGAGAACAGATCTAAGTTTGTAAAAACATATAAATCTCAAGCTTTTAATCACTCCTATACAGTATAAACATGGGGAAAAAAAGATAGAGACTTACCAAATGTCAGGATAGGAATGATAGGAATGAACTATTGCAAAATCAAGTCCTCTGATTTGGTTATTGGTGATGAAATCTGTTCCCACAGAGAAGGCTGGATTGATCTCTCTTTTGTATTCTCCATAAAAACCTTCCAAACCAGCCTCCAGAAGATTGTTTCCATCAATGGATTTTACATGGCTAGCCATCTCCTCTATCCATCCGTGTTTGCTCATCACAGTCAAAGAACTACCATGTTTACTCACAACACTTACAATCATTACCAAAATAACGAATAACTAGAAATGAAATTTTGAAAAATAACTCTACCAAACTATGAATCTAGAAGATCTGGTGTTTAAAAATACAAACGAGACCTTACTCTAACATCCTTGTTTGAATCTCTGATAACATTTACTTTCCATTTTCCAGTTCTGATTCAAAGACAAAAGGTGATATCTGACCTAGATGGTCCTCCCAAAAGAATCACTTTGACAACGAGGCTCGTTCATGAGCTCCCATGCAAAGATTGTAGGGTCATCCTTGTAGGCTAATCCAGTAATGTTGTTCACTCTAGTCAACACAGTCTGCAAGAAAATGCATTGTTGAATGCATATTTGATTAGTTCTTTGTGTGTAGCTACTGTATGCTAATTAGTCTATGTATATGTATACACATAACAAAAGAAATGTACGCATATAATGAGACAACCGGCATTTATACACTCTGTTACCTTAACATGGTTCTTATAATAAGCTTTAACAATGGGATTGGTGAAGAAATCATCATCAGAGTTGAGATTCTGTCCAACATTGCGAGCCCATTGTACATATTGGGCCTTTCCTCCAAAGTTCACATAATTGTTTGCCAGATTAAGTATTAGTTTGATACCATACTTTCTGGCTTGAAAGACCACAAAGTCCAGAGCCTGAAGCAAAACAACCCCAAAAATCAGATTCAAACAAACAATTCTAGCAGATCCAGACACCGAAAAGCAAAATTTCTTGAAAAAAATGAGTGAGGTGCTAAAGGCTTGATGTAATGCAGCCCCCATACACAAACCTGAAATACTTGTTCATCATATACACCAGGAAAAATCTATAATGCCTTATACTGGCCATCATTGAAGGCCCAAGTGCTGCAGCTTGTTGAAAAACAGAGGTAACTTTATTTCTCTGTGTTAGATCCGTTACCACAGTCATTAACCAGTAAGAGTTGGACCCACTGAGAAACAGAGGTTTCCCATTGACAGCAAAGTGGGTGCCCCTTGTCCTCGCAAACCCACTTGCTCTCGCTACAGCTTGCTGAAGAAAGCTAAGAAAGAGCAGACAGGAAAGAACAAAAAGTCTCATCGGCATAGCACCACCCACTCGATTGGAAAAAGCTCTAAACTTCATAAATAAGTAAAAACTACTTAATGAGGGTCTCTACATTAGCTAGTAGATATGCTAACGAGGAAAAAATTTGAGATGGCACACTAGAGAAGAGTATATAGAGATGGAGAATTGAGAACTTAGTATGTAGCATACAAAGTTGATAACGACGAAAATCTGGAAGCATGAGTTAAGTTTTGGGGGCCCATAAGACATTGTATAAGAATGGCATAAGATATTTCATGAATGCTCACATGAGCATCTTTAACATGTACATATGAAAGGAAATTGGCTTCAATGCGAGTATTGAACTTCGAGAAATGTTCCGAAAGAAGAAAATGAAGTATTGCACACCAATAATCAACCTGTCTAGTTTACTCGACCTCCAAGGATAATTCTGTTGCTCGTTGATGCTCCTCCCTGGCAACTGAGGCGCAACCGAGAAACTGAAACGCGTGACCAAGAAACTGAAAACGAAAACTCCCTCACACGGAATTATCCATCAAATTTGTGCAACATTGATGGAAGTATGTGGTAGGGGGTCATGGGGGTGGCGGGTGGGGGTGGAGCAGCGCTAGGGGGAGGGGTGGCGGAGGAGGCGTTCGGGGTGGGGTTCACGCTAACGTCCACCGGGAGCCGTCGCCGTCCGTTGCCCTCAAGAGCTGGAGAGGCGAGGTCCACATCACGCCGGAGAAGGGTGAGGTCGCCGGAGCGAGGGGATCGGGAGCTGTCACATCAACTCCCGATTCATCGATTAAAATACTCCTTCGCGTTTTAACCCGGAAATGCTGCCCATCGGAAAACATATCCTGCCTGTCAACCGAGACCTGACATCCTTTTCACGTCCTCGATTGTGTTGGGATCACCGTTTTATCCTGTCAGAGTTGAAAACATAACAGCATTCATCACGTTGTCAGACCTGCCACTGCCATTAAACATAATGATACATCGTGCCTAGCTAAACTGAAAATCAAATTTTTATGTGAAATTCAAATTTAACCCGGCCGAGCTGAAATTCAAATTTAACCTGGCCCGAACAACCCTCAAACAACTCTGAACCCTTAAGAACATATTCAACTCCACGAGCTAGATAGACTACATCGTCCTCAGATAAATCATTGCAGACATAACCATTTTTATAGCTCCTGCATGCAATACAGAAAGCATTTTAAGATGAGAAAGTAACCTGTCCCTTGGAATTTTACAGAATCTATCCATTTAGTTTCTTCTTATATTAAGAAATCACATTCAACTACTCTAGCGATAGATCTGTGAGAGAAAATCTATCATTATTATAATGCTCTGATTCAAGTGGGTGCCTCATATGTACAAGCACAATTAATTCAAAAAATGAGGTAATACATCTTCAATTTCCTTTGTCGCCTCTATTTTCGTAGCTTTTAAAGAGGTTGCAAAAAATGGTCAGCTTATAAATTTTGATAATTTTTGTGGGTTTCAGCACACGAATCATGATTTTTATTCTTGTGTTTCTCGTCACAATAAATGCATCTTCACCAGTGTAAACCAAAATCAAGCAAAGATAAACGACTTCAATGAACATAGCCCCAAAACATGGAATGCAAAAAACACCTACAAAATATAATTAGCCTTCTACCGATTTCTTCTCAAAATAGTCATAATTGTAGAATGGAAAAACTACATAAGAAGTATAACAAAATAATTATAGAGCTTCCCATTTCCACTCCCTACTGCAACATGCATGTCACAATCCACCTAGCAGTTAGAAATGCCTGATTATTTAATTAAATAAATAAAATGCAACACACACAATCGTGAGATAGAGCTCACACAAAACTTGTATTAGCTAAATGATGACATTACATATTTATAGTATAGGCACTCACATAATCTTCCTAAGTTTTGGGCAACAATCCTGAACTAGTGGAACTAAAATCTAATTATAAAACTCTCGTTCAACAAACCATAACCACTCTTATTTCTACATTATTCTAGATTATTCTCACATCCTCCCTTAATGGAGAAATGTATTTTCTACAACACCTAATTTACTTATAAAAACTTCAAACTTGAGTTTACCAAGAGGCTTGGTAAAGATATCAACCATATTATCCTTGGTGTTACAAAATACTAAATCAATTTCATTTGATTCAATCTTCTCCGTAAAAAGTGGTATTGCAGCTCAATGTGTTTTGATCTGGCATGATATATTGGATTGTGCGATAATTTGATAGCACTTTCATTATCAAAATTTATGCATGTTGAACCACTTCGCATCTCTTCAAGATTTGCAAGAGTTCTCTACAACCAAATAGCTTCACAGGTGGCATTGGTCAAAGCTTTGTACTCAGATTCTGTTGATGATAAAGAAACAGTTCGTTGTTTCTTACTACTCCATGACACAACCCCTGATCCAATATGAAATGCATAGCAAGAGGTATATTACTTGTCATCATAATTTCATGCCCAATCTGAATAAAAAAAACCTGTCAGTGCAACATCAAATTCATCAATATACATAAAACCTAAATTAATTTTTCCTTTTAAGTATCAGAGAACTTTCTTTGCAGAGTTCCAATGATTTCCTGAAGGCTTAGCCATAAAATGACTAAGGATACTGACTGAGTATGCAATGTCTGGTCTGGTAGTGGTGAAATAGTTCAGACTTCCCACCAACTGATGATATAAAGTTCCATTTTCCTATTTGGTTCCTTCTTCTTTGTACAACTTTGCATTCTGTTCTAAGGGAGTTGACATAGCTTTGCAATCACTCGTATTGAACTTTTTAAGAATTTCCTTTGTGTATTTACTTTGAGTGATCAATGTTTTACCAGGTTCTCTCCATACCTCAATTCCTAAACAGTAATGCAATTCACCCGTTTCTTTCATTTCAAATTCCTGAGACAACTAAATCTTAATTTCTTCAATTAACTTGTAAGCAGTTCCTGTGATAATGAGATCATCCACATATAAAGATATTAAAGAAACATTTCCTTCTTCATCTTTCTTAACATACAGGTTAGGATCATTTTTGCTTTTCACAAACCCATTCTGATGAAAGAAGGTATCAATATTTACATACCATGATCTCGGTGCCTATTTCAAACCATATAAGGATGTTCTTAACATGTAGACTAGATGCTCCTGTCCCTGTTTGAAAAACCCTTCAGGTTGAACCAAATAAACTTCTTCCTTTAAATCACCATTCAGAAAAGCAGATTTGACATCCAATTGATGTATATTCCAATTATTCTTTGTAGCTAAGGAAATCAGTACTCTAATTGTATTCAATTTAGCTACTGGTGCAAAAGTATCTTCATAATCAATTCCCTCCTGTTGAGCATATACTTTTGCAATTAATCTCGCCTTAAATTTATCAATGCTACCATATGCAATAAATTTAGATTTATACAGCCATTTGCTTTCAATTGGAACTTTGTTCTCAGGAAGTTCAACTAATTCCCATGTTTTATTTTTCATAAGACATTCATATTCATCATTCATAGAATTTATCCATTGTTCATGCTCTTTAGCTTGTTCAAAATCAACTGGTTCTACAACATTCACTATTTTAGACATCAAGGCATAGTCTCTATACCTTTCAGGAAGCAGCGTTTGTCAGTTGACCTGCTTGGTTCTACAATACCTGTTGGAGTTCCATCCATGATTCTCCTGCTTTGAGGTGAATCTTCCTCTCGTAATGAATCACTGCTGCTAGATGTGCCCATGTTGCTTTCATTCTGATCTTGAACTTGTACCTGTACCTATTCCTGTTCCTGTTTAACCAATCTATCAATTTTGACATGATCATCGTCAGATGTATGCCAAGCATCATTCATTTTATTACTTTTATCATAATTCTCATGAAACACCACATCTCTACTTGCAAACAGTTTATGTGAACTCGGATCAAACAATCTATATGCTTTCTTATGTGTACAATACCCAATAAAAACACACTTGATTGACTATGCATCAAGCTTTCTTCTGTTATCCTTAGGAATATGTGCAAAGGCAGTACATCCAAATACTCTTAAATGACCGACATCAAGTTTATGACCATAAAGAATCTCAAAAGGAGTTTGAAAAGCTAATTTCTTAGTGGGACTTCGATTCTTCAAATAAACAGCAGTATTAATGGCTTCTGCCCAGAAACCATTATAAATGTTTTTACCTTGAAGCATACTGTGAGCACACTCCACCAGTGTTCTATTCCATCTCTCAGCAACACCATTTTGCTGAGGAGTATGAGGTACTGTGAACTGTTGCTGGATCCCATGAAATTTACAATACCTGTTAAATGCTCCTAATTTATATTCGCCACCTTGATCTGATCTAAGAATTTTAATGTATTTGTCTGTTTTCTTTTCAATCAAAGTTATGAATTCTTTAAAATACTCAAAGACATCACTTTTTCTTCACATGAAATAGACCCATGTATATCTAGAACTATCATCAACAAAAATAAGAAAGTAGGAAGCACCACCAAGTGACCTAGTTTGCATAGGTCCACATACATCAGTGTGAATTAATTCAAGTATATCATATTGTATTTTCTCTGTATGAACGGGAAACTCCTCCCTATGCTGCTTACTAAGTGCACAAGCTTCACATGGTAAATGTTCATACTTCATAACAGGAATACCTTCAACCATTGTTTTTCTTTGCAACAACAATAAATCATTGTAATTTAGGTGCCCATACCTATGATTCCATAACTCTGCCGTTGATGTTGCTATGGATGCCAATGAAACATGACGCTTCATCGTCACATCCAATTTATACAATCCACCAACCCTGGTACCTATGGAAACAACCCTATAGCGATCCTGAACATCTTTCACAATACACCCCAATTTACCAAATTCCACTTTTAAATTATTATCAGTGATAGTTGAAACATATATCAAATTATTTTTAATACTAGGAACATACATCACATCATGAATCTATCTCATTTGTCCATTAGGTAAGTACACACTTATTACGCCATAGCCTTGGGCTTTATGTGACCTGTTATCTCCAAGGTAAATGTGTGTGCCATCAGTTTTCTCGTAATATTTATCATACCATTCTTTATTACAAGTCATATGAGCTGATGCACCGGAATCTATGAACCAAGCAGTCTCATCATCAGTTTCAGGAGACAATGCAGCATCAGAAAGAAATAATTTAAGATTTTTACCTCTTGCAATCAATGCTAAATCCTTGTTTTCATTGTCATCTAGATCTTGAGCAGTAGGTTCATGATTCAAGTTTTTATGCCCTTCTTCATGAAACATTGGTAGCTATTCAATTATAGAAACTTGTTTTTCAGAATATTCTTCTGACTCAAAAATACTACTCAATCCCAAAATGCCTCCAAATGACCACATGAAAAAAACATCATCAGAAGGATCTAAAAATACGGACATATTGACAATGCCCTACTTATCTCACCTCCAACTTTCGAGCTCTCATTCAAATCATAGCTCGAGTCTCTATGTTGAATGTTGACAACAAATGTTTATCCTATGCAGATCCTTTAACCCAAACCAATAGCCTTATAATTCCAGTCACGAACAGAGCACGAGAAATTTTCACTCCTCACACTATTTAAGAACAGGTCTCATAGCTCACTAGCTAGGTGGGGCAATTTTTATAGTGCCAAAGTGTTCTCAGCATGCTCCTCTGCACTCTCAAGCACTTTGCACATGCGTGGGAATACAACAACTTGAATATTCCAATAGGTTACAATGTAGAGAAAGTGTATCCATAGGGAATACCTGATCTAGGAAACAATCTCTCACTGTTAGCAAACACAGCTAGTTAAAACGTGATTTATGCCACCAAAAATAGTCATAGGATGCTCTCCTCAACCTTCACGACCAGCGGATTGACCAAGGCAAAAAATCTCAGGTCTAGACAGTTGGAAAGATTCGGCTCTCACATTATAGCTCTCAACCAAAGTGACAAATGGATCAAATACTGCCAGGTTCGGAGATTACCTACTGAGGCAAGCGAAACGGTAATGGTTGCTTTTATGGAAATGCTGACTTTTCCTGCACTGATTCAGGAGCTGGTTCTAAAGCCGAATTTAAGCAAGGTGGAAAACGATCTCATCCCCGAGGGGGCCTGGCTGTAGAAAAACTCGAGGAGACCCACAAACGTAAATAGTTCCAGTTTTTTGATTCAACATTCAAAATAATTTGAGTACAAAGAATTGATACCAAATTAAATAAATAAAATGCAACACACACAATCATGAGACAGAGCTCACACAAAACTTGTATTAGCTAAATGATCACATTACATATTTATAGCATAGGCACTCACCTAATCTTCCTAAGTTTTGGGCAACAATCCTGAACTGGTGGAACTAAATTCTAATTATAAAAATATCGTTCAACAAACCATAACCACTCCTATTTCTACATTATTCTAGATTATTCTCACATATTTCTGTGAACCCTATACTATTGCAACAACACATTGTGCACAGTTGTTCGGTTGTTGTCAGGAGCAAATCAATGTCGAATTACTGATTTATTATTAATACAATGTTTTTAAATAGCAAAGTAGTGACCACAATAAGAGTTAACGTTCTAGCCACACAAGACCAAAATACTAATAGATTCACACCACAATGGACAATTTTCTGCAAAACAATACAAAAGAACTCAACTGAATTTTTTTCAGTAACTGTTGCCTCACACAATTTGTTCTCTCTGAAACTGGCAATTTTTTACCAACCATTTTTTTTTATTTTATATCTTTCCCTAAAAGAGATAAATTTGGATTTACAATTTAGGAGAAGATAAGCAAACTATCCAATCTGAGGAAAGATGCCTGCCTTTCGTTCAGGGCTTCAAACAGACATTGAAATGAATCTTTTGGAAAGGACTTAAACAGAGTATTGCAATTTTTTTTTTTTTTACAATTTCCAAAGGATAAAAACTAATGGGATCATCATCTGACTTATCCGTTAACAATGATTTTTCCATGGTTTTGATATAATCATTACCAAAATAACTCGTGCAATTAGGCTATTATTAAAGGGGATATTGAAGCCTTCAAAACATATACTACATGTTTATAAAAAATAAAGAAACCAAGCATTGATTATTAAAATCCATAGTAATTCTTTGACAAAGATTGTCAATGAGTTTCAAACCTATGCAAAGCAAGGGCATATCCCTTATTAAATCTTCTCATTTTTTTTTTTTGAAACATGTAGCTGGGCAGAGAGCCAACATTCGAGAAAAGTATTTCTATATTGGAAAGGACCTTATCCAAACATGAATTCAGAGTTACCAAGGTTACAACCTTCGAAAGACGACCTCTTTGGACTCATAGATAGAAGACATTTTTATGATATGTTAAGGTTACTTCTTAGGAAGTAACATTACGGTGATTGGTAGTAATATAGAGATTAAAACCCCATATTTATGTTGCAAAGTACATGATTTAAGACCTATTGTGGCATATCACTACATATTACAACTTTACAAAATTACAGTGTCTCTTCAACATACAAAGGTCAATGCAGATATCAACTCTTAAAAACAACTTGAGACTATTGAGAAGGCTCAAAAATTCAAAATTCATTTAGCTATGTAGCTTAGCCAAGTTACTAATAAAAGTCATATTTGGCAGATCCTGGCTTGTCCTTACCAAAATAAATCGTGCAATTAGGGTATTAAAGGAGAGATGGAAGCTTTCAAAGCATATACTAAAATGTTTATAAAAATTAAAGAATCAATTAATTAAAATAAAATTAAAGAAACCAAGCATTTTATTATGAAAATCCATAGTAATTATTTGACAAAGATTGTCAGCGACTTTCAAACATGTGCAAAGCAGGGGCATATCCCCTATTGAATCTTCTCATTATTTTGTTTTTGAAATATGAAGCTGGGCAGAGAACCCATCAATCATGTGTTATGCATTTTATATCATAAACAAAATTTCAAAGTGCCTACCTCAAATCCTTTCATTTGTGTGCAATGTCAACCCATAGCCCAGATAGAAAGTAGAACATTTTAGACCAGGACATCCATGCCACATCAATATACATTAGCCCTAGGATATCACCTCCCCAATTAGACATGCCAACCTGCCTAAAGAGTTTTTAAAGTCAAAAAAATCTGCCAAGTAGCCTAAATACTTAATGAAAACCAATTAATACAGAGGAAATATCAAAAATCTTCTCTGTTCAGTTTCTCAAAGGCAGCGAGGCATTAACTTGTATTAATTGAACCTAGAGATCTTTTCTTTCATCCCACCTTCTCATCTTCTTATAAAATCTCCTTGAGGAGGACATTGTAAAGGGTTGGTTGTTGGATTTTTGATGTAATAGTTGTTGTATCGAATCATTGTTGAATGTAAATAAATTCTGAAGCTCTGAAGCTTTGTTAAGTTATTGAATAAGTTAGGCTGAGAAGAGAAGTTGTTGCTGCGATGAATCATTGGACATGTAGTTTGTAACTAGATTGACATCAATATACAAGCTTATTTTTGGGATCTTGGTCTATATCATTGGTGAAGTACCCCTTATTGTTATTGGTTTTCTTTTCATGTATGCCATTTTTTTCACTTTTCTCTGATAAAGAACAACAAGCATAGAGCTAGGATTTACTGTTAGAAGTACCCTGCTCTCACTGATAAGCTTTATCTTTATGTTTTCCTCCAATTGTGTATTTAAGAATGACTTAAGTTAAGTGTAAATATTATCAAGGAATGTTCGTTAGTCCATGGCTTGATGTGAAAAACTTGAAAGGAAGTTCTTAAATGATATTTTCATTACATGCTAAGTAGAGTTGAAATAGAAAGTTTATGGTTTGCCCTATCTTCTAGTTTTTTTCTCCAAAGGTTGTTTGAAGTTTCCCTAAGAGTATGCTGAAAGCAGGCTTAGATTTTAATGATATCTTGCTTGATCTTAAGCTGCACTTTGTTTTCTTATCTGTTTTCATCCCTTCTGAAAGTAGTCTAGTGAGATTACTAGATTTTTTTCTGATAAGTTAGCTTTAATACAAGCTTGTCCAAAGAAGTTTATGGTTATCCCTGTCCTTTGGTTGGTTTAAAATAGTTGCTTAAAAAGGCTTTTCTTGTATGGAAAGTTGATACATCCTTATTGAAATTATTTTCTTTTTCAACTTTCTCAAACACTTTTAATGTTCCACTCCATCATTTAATCTAAAGGATCTTTTGATATAGATGACTTGACCCTTGGAACACTCTTGAAATTGTTGTACAATTAAACCCTTTTGTGACTCCATTGCCCAATGGTTTAAAGTTTCCTTATACTAATCCTATTTGATGAAACACTTCTCAATACACTTGCATCTTCACCCTTTAGAACTCTTTCATTTTGTGATATTCCATCCAATTAAAGATCATATCTGACCAACCAAAGAAAACAAAAAACCCTTGTTCTTAATAACTAACCTAATATCATACTAAAGCCTTAAAATATAAATCAATCTTTGCCCTTATAAAGAGATCCCTCTCTGGATTCAGGAGGGCTAGATCCTAGAATCCCAAAGTGGTTTTATGATGTAGTCTATGTAGCATTTAGTCTTGCCACTCTACTAAATTACAAGGACCTAACATCTTCTGAAGACTATACTGGGGAATTCTGAAGTAATAGATAACATCACAACTCAGATAATCCCTTTTTAAAAATTAATCAAGTGTTTGCCTAGAGTGGTTTTGATTGATGATGGTGAAAAACTTTCAAGCCCTGAAAATCAAGTAAAAATCCTTCACTTGGTGACTCCACTGAACATCAGTAGGCCTGCTAGTTTTCCTTGGTTTTACAAAGACTCCACTGGGAAACCCTTTATCATAACATCATTAAAATCAGTAAAGAAACTTTGAGAATTAAGTTTTCTTTGTCAAAATACTAGTTTGCCTCTTAAAGATTGTCATATTTGGCTAAATTTTTCTGAATAGTGAGTCTGAAACACAACACTGTGGCTTCTAAAAGAATTCATACTAGGAGCCATCCTAACCCAAATCCTCCTGAGATAGTTGATAACCCTAAAATAATTCTTAGGAAATCTCCTAAGTCTTAAGCTTCAACTATTGTCAGTTCACTCCAAAGAGCTAAATCTATTCTTGAAAACCTTACAGCTCTATGTTAGGTCCCTATATTACTAGTATAGTCCCTTATTTTTATTAGTGTAACCCCCTTATTGTTATTATTGTACCCTTGTAACCCCCATTTTTTTATTATTGTGCCCCTAAATTATTATTGTTAGGTTGGCTAGGATTACATTGTGGCCCACTAGGATTACATTATGTCCCCATGGACTCCTATATATAGAAAGGAGGTTTTGTAAATTGTATCATCCAAGAATTGTTCATTTATGTAATGTATTGGAGGTTTCCCCCTCGAAGTGGCTTATTTATAAGGCGTTGATATCTCTTTTCTTCTATTTTTGGAGCTGGTTACTCAACATTTGGTATCAGAGGTTTGGATTCTAGGGTTTTGATGCTCCAAACAGGTCATCGTGGAATTTTCGCTATAACGTTTTTTCTACGAAGTTTCAAAGCTGAAATTTTTAGGGTGTGAAGCCGAAATCCTGAGGAATATTGCCTAAAAATTTTAGAGCTTGGTTCACAACATTTTTGGAGATATCATCTATGGAAGTTAGGTCTTTTTTCAGGCTCCTAAACAGGTCATCGTGGAATTTGCGCTATAAAGTTTTTTCTACGAAGGTTCAGAATTTGAAATTCATATGGTGCGAAGCTAAAAGCCTAAGGAAATGCGTCAAAAAATTTCAGAGCTTGGTTCACAATATTTTTGTAGATATGATCTGTGGAAGGTAGTGATTTTTCAGGCACCTGAATTTCATCTCAAAGAGGTAATCTTGGGAAAAGTTCAATAACTCTCTCTCTGGGCATCAGATTGGAGTGCCGTAAAAAGTGGTCACAAGTACACGGACTATAGTTTCTTGGCTATCAATTTAAAATACAAAGGATTAAACAATGACACGTGGCAAGTCGTACAATTTCTCTCTACTGAGCCAGTCTAGAATTAGGTCATTGTGGGAGATTGGACACAACTTTGTCTTGGAGAATCCAAATCAGGTCAGACCTATGGAATTTGAAAGATAATTCAGAGGGCTACGTTGATACTAAAATTAAAATATTGAAGTGCTGCAATCATAGATATTATCCAATTTCAATATCGAGCTCCTCAAAAGCAAGAAAAAGGTGTGTATATTTTTTTCTTTCCAAATTGCATAAGTCTTCTTTGAAGAATTAATTTGAATTGATTCCAAGGGCATATTGTAGAATATATAGCAGTATTTGGTTCTAAAAGATGCCCTGTAAAAATAATTCAACACCCATTAAGCCTTCAGAAGGCTCTACTATGACTCATGAAGATGAAGAATTGCAACATGATCTATCAAAATTACAAGAGCAAGTGCAACAAATTTCACTCTTGCAAAGAGCAACAAAAAATGAAATGGAAGTTTTGAAGAAAGGCATGGAAGTGAAGATGGATGGTTTGAAGAAATGCATGGAAGCTAAGATGGATGGCGTTGAAGCTAAGATGGATGGCATGGAAGCTGGCATGGAAGCTAAGATGGATGACATGAAAGACAACATGGAAAACATGAAGAATGATCTCAAAGCAGACATCGAAGGTTTGACAAAGTTGATACAAGAAAGGTTTCCTAATGGTGAAAAGATAGTAGAAGAACCTCATGATGAGAACAAAATAAATGTTAATCGTGATTTCATAAACTCTAATGTTGGCGGGAAGAACCACCATATTCCAAAATGGATATGAGGAAGTTTGATGGAAAGGATCCTGTAACATGGATACTACAGATGGAGCAATATTTTGATCTCCATAATGTGAAAAACACAAAAAAGGTATGCATTGCAACTTTACATTTAGAACAAAATACATTTGTATGGTATCGATGGCTTTGCTCCCGTAAAAAAATTGTCACTTGGTCAATTTTTGCGGAGGAAATGATAGCACATTATGAGGATACAAAGAGCAACACCTTCTTTAGCCAATTGATAAATCTCAAGCAAAAGGGTTTAGTGGGGCAGCACATTGAGGACTTCCAAAAATTGAATATAAGGGTAACTGATATTCCAGAGGAACACAGGATTGATCTCTTCATAGACACTTTAAAGGATAACATCCAACATGAAGTTCGTGTTTTGGAACCTGATTCATTGGAGAAGGCATTCAGGTTGGCAAGAAAAGTTGAATGTAAAATTATGGCGACAAGGAAGCCTACCACTCAATTCTATAAAGAAGGAAGTGTTGCTACTTCTAGATTTCCACAACCTACAAGGTTGACACCACAACAATTGGAAGAAAAAAGAGCAAAAGGGCTTTGCTACAGTTGTGATAGCAAATACACTAAAGGTCATAAGTGTGCTGAGAAGAAATTATTTTACATAGATTGTGAAGAGGAAGAAGAAAATGAACAAGAAGAGGATATACACCAGGAACCAGCCCTATAAGAGGAAGAAATGAATCCGACCATATCGTGTAATGCACTAGCAGGAATTACCACTCCTCAAACTCTCAAGATAGAAGGACAAATCAAGAAGAAAAAGGTAATAGTGTTGATTGATTCAGGTAGCACCCATAATTTTATTCATTGTAAGGTAGCCAATGAATTAAATTGTTTCCTATACCCAGCACCAGAATGTCAAGTGATGGTTGCAAATGGAGGAACTATAAATTGCTCTGGAAAATGCCATAATATCAAGCTAACCATGGGGGAATATGTATTGAATAGTCCAATGTTTTCCATTCCTATGGGAGGTGCTAATGTTGTACTAGGAGTACAATGGTTACAATCTTTGGGGACGGTAGCTTTTAATTTTCAAGAACTTTTCTTGAAATTCAGAAGGAAAGGAAGTCGAATTACGGGGTATTGCAGGGAAGCCGGGAAAGATAATAAGCTCTAATGTCATGACAAAGCTTCTAAAGAAAGAACAACGAGGCGTAATTGCATAATTATTCTCACTAGAAGTTCCAACATCAAAATCATCTATTTCTACAGATCTCCAGCAAGTCTTGGACAATCATTCCAAGGTGTTTGAAACTCCCAAAGGACTCCCACCTATTCATGATCATGATCATGCTATTCATCTGATTCTAGGAAGTGTTCCTCCAAACATCAGGCCTTATAGATATCCTTATGTCCAAAAGAGCGAAATGGAACGTATGATTGCAAAAATGTTAGAGGCGGGTATAATTCAACCTAGTCAAAGTTCTTTCTTCGCTCCTGTAGTATTGGTACACAAGAAGGATGGATCATGGCGAATGTGTCCGGATTATAGGGAGCTCAATAAGCTCACCATTAAAGATAAATTTCCCATTCCTTTGATTGATGAATTATTGGATGAATTACATGGAGCAATTTATTTTACCAAGTTGGATCTTCGTTCAGGATATCATCAAATTAGAATGAAGACCGAAGATATTCCAAAAACAGCATTTCAAACTCATGAAGGTCATTATGAATTTTTGGTCATGCCTTTTGGCCTTACCAATGCACCTTCTACATTTCAAGGGTTGATGAATTCCATTTTCAAACCCTTCCTTAGAAAATTTGTGCTCATATTTTTTGATGATATACTAATCTATAGCAGGTCTTGGAAGGATCATGTTGAACATGCTGACAGGGTGCGCAAACTATTGCAGGAGAAACAATTATATGCAAAAACATCCAAATGTTTCTTTGGAGTACAAGAGGTGGAATATCTGGGTCATATTGTATCTCACGAGGGTGTTAAAGTAGACCCTAACAAAATTAAAGCCATTAAGGAATGGAAAGTCACCACAACCATAAAGCAGTTGCGAGGATTTCTCGGGTTAACAGGGTATTATCGCAAGTTTGTTAAGAATTAGGGGAGAATAGCAGCACCTCTAACAACATTATTGAAGAAAGATGCATTTTCATGGACTCCTGAAGCAACTAAGGCCTTTGAACATCTTAAAGAGGCAATGTGCCTAGCACCGGTTTTAGCTACGCCAGACTTCACAAAAACCTTTATTGTGGAATGTGATGCCTCAGGAAATGGAATTGGTGCAGTTTTAATGCAGGAAGGAAGACCCATTGCTTTTGAAAGTCGTCCAATCAAAGGAAAGTATTTAGAGAAACCTATTTATGAGAAGGAAATGTTAGCAATACTGCATGCACTAAAGAAATGGCGAACTTACCTAATGGGAAGACACTTCAAGGTAAAAACTGATTATGATAGTCTTAAACACTTTTTGGAACAAAGACTATCTTCAGAAGAGCAGCAAAAATGGGTCACAAAGATGTTGGGTTATGACTTTGAAATAATCTACAAAAAAGGAAGCTTAATGTTGTTGCAGATGCACTCTCAAGAAAGAATGAAGAGGTGGAAGCATTGCTTTGTGCCATTTCTATTATCCAACCAGATTGGATAACCGAAGCCAGAGATGAATGGAAGAAGGACAAAGATGTATGGACACTCATTCAAAAGTTGCAGCAAGATCCTAGTACATCTGATACATTTAGTTGGAAAATGATTCCTTATGGTACAAAGATCGCTTATATCTTTGTAAGAATTCCCAACTAAAACAAAAGATTCTTCTGGAATTGCACACTTCTCCTTTAGGAGGACACCTGGGATTTTTAAAAACTTACCAAAGGGTGAAGAAAGAATTTTTTTGGGATGGCCTTAAATCCGATATTCAAAATTTTGTGACGGAATGTTTGGTTTGCCAACAGAATAAAGTTGAGACAATTAAGACCCCGGGACTTCTACAACCTTTATCCATTCCAAGTCAATGTTGGGAGGAGATTTCAATGGATTTTATCACAGGTTTACCTAAGTCCGAAGGAAAGAGTGTCATCGTGGTGGTAGTTGATAGACTTACCAAGTATGCACACTTTTGTGCATTATCTCATCCATTTAAAGCAAGTACAGTTGCTACTACATTTATGGACAGAATTCAAAAGCTACATGGAAGCCCAAGGGTTATCGTGAGCGACAGAGATCCCATTTTTACTGGAAATTTTTGGACGGAGTTATTTCTTTGTTTGGGTACTCAATTAGCTCATAGCTCATCTTATCATCCTCAATCTGATGGTCAAACTGAGATAGTAAATAAATGTTTGGAAGGATATCTTCGTTGTTTTGTATCTGATAAACAAACACAATGGGTCAAGTGGTTACCTCTCGCCGAATGGTGGTATAACACTTCCTTCCATACTGCAGCAAAAATGACCCCATTTATGGCACTTTATGGATATCATCCACCATCCATCACATCATATTTAAGGGAAAATTCGAAGGTTCAAGCAGTGGAAGATCACATCGAGCATCAGCAAGAAGTTCTCCAACTCTTAAAGGATAACCTGAATTTGGCACAAAATCGAATGAAACAACAGGCAGATCAACATCACAGTGAGAGAAGTTTTGTTGTAGGAGATTGGGTATTTTTACGGCTACAACCATACAAACAAATGTCCCTTAAGAAAGCTAAGAAGGATAAATTATTTCCAAAGTACTATGGTCCTTACAAGGTGTTGCAAAATATTGGTACTATGGCATACAAATTGGAGCTTCCTGCTTCTTCACGAGTGTTAGTGTCGCATGATTTGGCTAATTGGCAAGCCAAATGACAGTGTAACATCAAACCAAGCTTTGGAGCCCAAGGACCTAGCCTTCCTGGACTCAGAGAGGGCTCTCTCTATATGTGTAAGGGATATCTGTGTGTTTGCTTATTGTGTTCTGATTTTAGGCTAGTTATGAAGTTAGTTTTTTGGTTTTGGTTTTTTAAGTACAAAGATATAAGATAGGTAAAAATATTTCAGATCAACTAGGCTATGGGGTCGAAAAGATCAAGAAAGCTATAAGACGGTGATACAAGGTTGTTGAAGGGCCGATTTGATTTCAAGGTAGAAAGGATCTTTGGGCAAAATGGAGTAAATGGACATCAAGTTTGTGAACAACAAAGAGGTTCAAGCATAAATAGTTCAATAGATAACATAAACATGGTAGGGAAAACCATTAATCATGCAAAATGTAACTATAATCTAATCAATACATAGAAATAAACATTCAAGCCATGCATATAAGTATAAGACCCTCTAACTTTGGGAAATGGCTATCAGACTTTGGGGAAAACACTTAAGAAAGACCAAAAACTTAACTTACTATGCCGAAACGCCTAAACACAGCACTTCAAGTTATTGGGCACTTTGAACAACAATATTTGCATAGTTTTAGGCAAAGGGATAGATCGAAACTAGGCCTCCTTGGTTCAAACAAAATGATAATCTAATCAGTCATAGAGAAATTTCATGGATGGAACTATAGCTAGCCATAGGTAAGCAGGGCGTACTGTAAGTCATACTTAGCATGCATAGAACTATGAATGAAACAAGTAACAATATCCTAAGTATTAAAGAGCAGTCAAGAATTCTTTAATGTTACTTAGGGAGAAGAAAACAAAGAAGCTATGAAGAAACAGAAAATTTGAGGTGCCTCCATGGGCATATCTCAAATTTGTTCTCTAATGATCTATAGCAAGCAAGAAAGATGTATTCATGAATGAAAACTAGAAGACAACAACAAAGCAAGAGACACTATACCATTCTACCAAGTCATGGAATCCAACAACAATCCTTCTTCATTCATCCAAGATCATCCAAGAGGCAATCCAAAAGCATAAGACAAGTATTTCTTCCAAAGCTTATATGACCATATATTGCTTCTCTTCTCAAGTTCAGCCTTATTTTACAATGAAAGCCTTTGGAATATATAGGCTCAAGAGAGGAAAACCTCATGGTTCAACTTGCTCTCCCATTGGCCTAATCAAAATATCTAAACTTGTCCTTGAGGCTTTGTAAAGCCCAAGGCACAAAATATCTAGAAAATGCTAAAAAAGGAAAAATAATTGACTTTGCATCATTTTCCATGTGCAAAAATAGCTAAATGCACATTTGGAAAAATCAATTTTTTGAGGTTCAAAAATTACAAAAATATTCAAAATTTACATCAGCAAAAGGTCGCCTGACTTGCCGGCAACATTTGGCAGCCTTCCCGATGTCGAAACGAGGCTCATGATAGCTTGTTGGAAAGCTATGTGTGTATAATTTTTGGAACAACTAAAATTTTTCCAATCTGATGCCTAGAAGTCCTCCAAAAATAGGACTGTGTGTAAAAAACCAGAAAATAAACCTTGCTGATAGACGGGGCAGAATGTTGAAAAAGTGAGTGTTTTTCGCCATTTTGGGGAAGCAAATGATATTCAAATGTTCTGAAAATTGTTGAGTATGTGCCCATGAAATTCTGGCATCTAATGATACCATTCTCATCCCATGACGATCTCCCAAACTGAATGGCGAAGCCCCTGAGTGTTGGCAAAAAACCCAAAAATGTCAAAAAACAAGATTGTGTCAAAATTTTCTCAGTTTTGGTGAGCGAGTCCCTCAAGGCTTTTTAGAAAACTTTCTAGAAGCTCGGGCCAAAATTCCAAGACTAGAGGTGTCTTTCTCCTTTTTTATCACTGGGCGCTTTCTTTGGGCAGTTTTGAGCATTTCTCGGTCTTCTTCTATGTTTGCTTGGCATTCTAGCTTTGGTGAAGAAGTCATGGCCCCTTGCCTAGGAGAGGCAACTAACACATGCTTTGGAGAATGCCCTCCATGATCCATGTTTTGTATTTTTTTGCCCTTATTATTGCTTGCTTGAGGGTTTCCTTGTTTATCTTTGTCACTTTTCCCCTTTTCTTCTTGAAGCTGTTGTCCTCGAGGAGGTTTCTATAGCTGATGTGTAACATGTTGTGGCTGCCCCTGTTGCTCTGTTTCACCCTCATCATAACTTTGATGTTCTTCATGTTGCTATCCTGTCTCAAAAGGTTGCTCCTTTCTCTTTGTATGCCACTTCACTAGTAGATTTAACAACATAAAGACAGTCAATCAAAGTGTATCTACACAATCAAAGGTTACTGTGTTTATAGGATAAGGTGACAGAGCTTGTAATGTTTTTGATGTGGCAATAATACGTCCTGTGGCAGTTAGATACCAATAAACTCTTCTTTAAACAAAAACACTGGCCTCCTCATACTTCAATTTTCATCATACCCAGTTTTGCGCTACACACCTGTAGAATGTTTTAATCATTTTATTCATTTGAGGTTTACTTTGTAGAGTAGAGAAGAAAACACCAGTTTTTTGCCCTCTTCACCATACAGTGGATATCCCTGAAAAGACAAGGACCCTTACACCATGATCACTGTTATTAGAAAATAGACCCTCTGTCCCATTTGTTCAAATATTATGTTTTCTGCCATTAAACAGTGCTCTTATCTTTCATCATAGTTTTGAGGGCAATTACAATGGCTTTTCACATCAATGCAAATTCAACACTCTTATTGTTTTACTTCTAGCAAGGATGAAACACAATCAAGTCTTGATTTTTTAGATAAAACTATCCACCTTCCCAAAACTGCTTTCTTCAATGCATCAGGCTGACAGAGGTTATGGTTATAACTTAGCTTTGATGGCAACTCTAAGTTCCTTGAAAATGTTTGAATCACTCTTCTAACCTCCCTCTGTGACAAATTTTTTCAAAATATTTAAAACACATTTTTAATTCATACCACGGCCTTTACTTCTTCAAAAATCTGTTTAGTAATTTGAATTTAAGGGGGTCAAAGCAAAAATACCTCAAAATACGTTTGCAACCTTTGCTTGAGAGTTAGAATTACTTTGAAAGCATGTTGGAGATGTTTTGGAGGCTGGTTATAGGCGAGACGTGTTTGAAAGAGAGAGCGCCGCACAAATTGGGCTGTCGGGTCAATTGTCGGGCCGACAGGACCAACGTGCACAGGCATGCCGCGCGCTCCTACAGGCACACTGCGCGGCTTTGTCACCCTGTGCAAAATTTCCGCCTGAGCGCGCCGCGCACTTTTCCAGGCGCGCCGCGCAGGTCAAAAGGCTCCAACCTCGTGCAAATTAGCTTGAAAACACCTTGCTTTGGTCAATGAATAGCAAAGGGAGTATTGCTCATGTTTGAAATGCGACATAACTCTTGGCAACAGTCTTTAAATCTTTTGAAAATGAACAATTTTAATGCCTCCTTGTGATTACCTTTGTGAGAGTTTGTTGAAAGTTTCTCCTTTGAAACAAATGTCTTTTTTCATTTTGAAAAAAAAAGTGCTTTCAAATGTGCTATCAAGGGTTCTTACCTTTAAATATTGTTGGCAGAAAAGTTGCATGTATTCTGGCTAGTTTTGGTGAGTATGACTATTTCTTCTTGTAACAAAAAACATCCAAGATCATAATATTTTCACTGTGTTTTAACATTAGGGAAGTAACCTCTACTACTGCTGACTTTTTGGTGACATTTTTAACATGGAAGATCCACTTAGTAATAAATCAATGATTTATGGAGCATCTTTTGATATTTGCAAGGAGATGACCTATCACTTCAAAACTTGATTTGGCATTTTCTGCTCCATATGCTTGTATCTGCTATTTAGAGGGAAACTGGCTTAAATCCACCTTGTGACTGTAGATGCATTCTCCAAATGATGTTTCTTTCTGACTATGGGTGAGACCTAGTTGTATTTGCCCAAGCTTTACTATCCTTTGTCTATCAAGAAGGGAATTTTCTTCTAAAACTTTTCCTCTATTCAAAAATGTAATAGCAGAGTGCCTTTGATCTGTTTTCATAAGGAAACTGCCTCCCTTTGAAATAGTGGCATGCATATTGTGCTTTGAGTGAGTTTCAGAACCTGAAAAGCATGTCATGATCTTTCCTGCATATTTATGAACCTATGTGTTCAATTGCACTGTTTCTTTGGGAAAACTGAGCTCAGATTTCCTTTGTCAACTATGATAAGACTATTTGAAAGACACCCTGCTATGAGTAGAGAGATCAGTACCCTTTAAAACATAATCATCATTAGTTATTTTTCCTGTGCAATGACTTACCACATCAACCACTCTTCAAATTTTGTTTTGTTGGAGCTGCAACCTGTCTTTGAAAGGAATCATGTTAGGAGACAAGCTCGACCCCTTCGATTGCAGTGGTACCCCTGCTTTCCTTTTGGTCTCCTTACAATACTTATTTGTTTCAACTATCCCTTACTGTCCCTGTTACTCATCTTTGATCAATCAAACTTGAAAACAGTCAATGCCCTAGCCCTCTGCTTATGAATGAAGGAGGCCTTTAAAAAACCCTCTGCTTATGGATGAAGGAGGTTCTTTTTCATGTCATATCACCAGCCTCTTGACAGTGTTGCTTTTTCTTCTACTGTCCTTTCAAGCTGTGAATGAGGTCGCAAGAGTTTGATGAATAACTCTTGGCCCTGCAGAAAATATCTCAGGCTCAGGATCACATTGAGAAGTAGTTGTCTTCTCATGTGGCGCTAAAAATTGTCTTCTGAGATGTTGACATGTTTCCTATCCTTGAAAGATCCATCAAACACTGTAAAACACCTAAAATTAGCTTGAGATTATGGTCTATGTATTTATGAGACTTAAGGGTGTATTAGTGGCGCGAATTAGGGTTGTGACCAACTTCATTAGCAGAGTAGGAAGGTCTGTTATGATTGGTATATAGAAGATGGAGGTTTTTGGCTCTTGGATAGTTTTCCAAGGGAGAAATGCCTTAAAGCGCCACTTCCTAACTTAGGGGAGACTGTTTGGATAGATTTGGATTGTCTCTATTAGAGCTGATGGGTAGACTAGTATGGCTGAGGTTAGGTAGGATTTATTAATGGGGTTTCATCTCGTCATGGGCAAACTGAAAGGGTAAGAAGGAAAAAAAGTTTATGGGGGTTTTCTAGATGACAAATTGACATATGGAGATCAAATTCTAGAAAAATCAACTAGGAATTTAGTCATCAACAACGGGTGCAAAATACTGATGACTAACAGCGAGTGCATCCAGTTTTCCATGTTTCATGCTTAAAGAAGGTTATAGGTGAAAATCTTCGAGTTCAAACAATATTTCTAGAACTTGATGAGGAAGGAAAAATCATATTGGAACATGAAGTGGTCACGGAAACAAGAACTCGACAGCTACGGAATCGATCAATTTCAGAGTATCTCATCAAGTGGAAGAACTTACCCACTGAAGATTCTACATGGGAGGATGAGAATTTTATACAGAAGCACCCGGAGCTACTCAAGCGTTGAGGACAACATTTTTTTGAAGGAGAGGGGCATGTTAGGTCCCTATATCACTAGTATAGTCCCTTATTATTGTTAGTGTAACCCCCTTATTGTTATTATTGTACCCTTGTAACCCCCATTTTGTTATTATTGTGCCCTTAAATTATTGTTAGGTCGGCTAGGATTACATTGTGGCCCACTAGGATTACATTATGGCCCCATGGACTCCTATATATAGAAAGGAGGTTTTGTAAATTGTAACATCCAAGAATTTTTCATTTATGTAATGTATTGGAGGTTGCCCCCTCGAAGTGGCTTATTTCTAAGGCGTTGATATCTCTTTTCTTCTATTTTTGGAGCTGGTTACTCAACACTCTACAAGATTCACAAGTTGACTTACGAAACCCATTCAGAACTAGGTCACTTGATGATATAGATCAGATAGATTTTGAGTCTCCACCTTCATCCCAAGATAGAGGTGAACATCTTGGTAGCAGAGAAACTACTACACCTGATTTACATTTCCTTCATAATTTTGGTTTCTCTCATCCTAGATCTACTCAAAAATCTCTTGTTGGCCCATCCACAACTGTTATCCATACACCCACAGTTCAAACCACACCATTCCATCAACCCCTTCCCATTTTACATCCTCCACCTGTAAACCCCCCACTTTTTCGACAACCTCCTATCATGGCAACATGATATGCCCCTCTAGTCCTTCCTTTACCTCTAGTCAATCTGCCACTGGACTATCAGTCCAAGATACCATTATATGATGCTATTGGTGCTACTACTGCTTCACAACATGTGGACAAGATGAATGACTATTTTGATAGAAATGATATAGATGATGAAACTGTCAAACTCAGACTGTTTTATCAAAGCTTAGGGGGAGAAGCAAGAAAATGGTTCAAAGGCTTAACCCCTAACAGTATTAATGACCTCCAAGATCTCCATCAGTTGTTCTTAAACAAATGGGAAGTTAGGAAAAACCCTCTCCAAATACTTTCAGACTACAACAACCTCAAAAGAAACACTGGGGAAAGTGTTCAAAATTATTGCACTAGATTCAATAGTGTGTATAATTCACTACCTCCAGACTTGAAACCTCCACAAGGCTTAGCCTTGAACAATTTTCCCGAAGGATTTGATCCTGAAATGGACTATCATCTAAGAGAAAGAGACCCTTCGACTTTAGAATACATGCAAAAAGGAGCTCTTGTTGTGGAAGTAAATCTAATTGAGAAAAGAACAAGGATGAGAAATGAGAAGAAAGTATATTTTAGAGAGGAAACTACACCCTCCACCTCTAACTCAAAAATGGAAAGGATGATGGGGGAAATGATGAAAAAGATGAGCATACTTGAGAGAGCACAAGCTAGAGAAAACCAATCAGCTCCCCAAAACAGAAATCAAAATCAAAATCAGAGCTTTAGAAGAAGTCAACCTCATAATAGACAAAGAGAGGATGATCAACTAATCAGACCTCCTTTCCAAGAAAACTATGTAAGTGAGGTTGAAGAAACAATTGAAAAAACAGAGGAAGATGACATAAACATGCTGGGAGTAGACAATGATAATTTTAATATTCCTCACAATAGAAACAAGGTTTGTATACACCCTATGATGATGGAAGAACAGAAGATGAAAATTACTATCAAGAGTTGGAAAATGTCATCATATAGACCCCAAAAGAATATGACCTTAGGAGTAAAAAGAATCAGGAAGCTCCCAAGAATAAAGCCTCTGATAATTCTACAAAAAACAACCTTGTGAACAAACCCAGAAACATTAAACAAAAAGACAAAACAGTGGCTATAGATTCTGATCAAAGCAAATAGAAAGACACTCAAATTAATGAAAAATAGAGTGCAGATCTTAGCAGCATCAGTGCTTCAGCTAGTGCTCCTATTAAAACAATTTTGACCAATGTAAATAGAGGAAATCAGCAAGTTGATTTTGCTAATAAAGTAGTGATTAACAAGGCTGAAACAAACATTGTAAAAATTCGGCTGTCTTTTAGTTTGGAACAAGAAATTTCCAAGATTAAAATCTTTGTTCCCGTCACTGAATTAGTCTCCCAAGATTTATATAGATCACAAATTTTGAAAGCTTTTAACATAGTAGAAAATAATGACATTGTAAACCTCAATGATGACCAACCAGAGCTCTTATTTGGTCCAAAGATTGAGGGAAGATACCAAGAAGGGCCAGTTCCTCCATTTTATGTTAGTTTGAAGATTCATGACAAAATTTAACACAATGCTATGCATGATTCAGGGGCCTGTCATAACTTAATGCCCAATGCAGTGATGGAGAGTCTACGCCTTGAAATCTCCAAACCGTATTAAGATCTATACTCCTTTGACTCCAGCAGAGTGAAATGTTTAGGTTTTATCAAAGACCTTTGTGTAAACTTAGCTCAAATTCCAGCCAAATTTTTAGTAATGGATATTGTAGTGGTTGATGTCCCCTCTAAGTATGGTATGATTTTATCAAGATCACGGGGAGCTAAGTTACAAGGAACAATGCAAATGGATATGACATATGCTACCATCCCTGTTTTTAATCAAACTAGAAGACTTTATAGGGAATCTCACATGCAATACATGGTCAGCAGCCAAAAGAGACCAAAAAAATCTCCTCTTTATTCTGTACATACAGGCCTTGACTCATTTGTTCGCTTCAATAATGAAACATTCAATGAGAAAGAAAACTTAACTGATTTAATGGCCACCCCTCACTGTAACATAGTGGCAGATAAAGAAAAGGAGGAAGACAAGACAAAAGCATCAAAACAATTTTCCAAATCAGAAAATTACGGCAAACCAATCATAGGTCTAGAACTACAAAATAATCATCCATTGTTTGTCAACCTTGAAAGTCAAGAGAAGAATCCTCAACATAATGAAGAACATCAGGAACTAAAACAAATTCAACATAGTGCTGGCTATCAAGAACAATCCAAAAGCACACAAGATAAAGAGGATAGTAGCCAAACTAGTAAATCTGAAACTAGTCCTCTTTGGAGTATGAATTTCGACGAGTCTTGCACTAGGAACAATGCAGGTGCAGGCATATGGATACACAACACTGAAAAAAATCATGCTGAAGGACATTCCTACAGGTTAAGTTTTCAATGTACAAATAAAATAGCTGAGTACGAAGCCCTCCTTTTAGGCCTACACTTATTGAAGAAATTAGGGGCCAAAAGGATAAAAGTTCATGGGGATTCAGAGTTGATTATTAGGCAAGTGAATGGGGAATATAGTGCTAAAAATCACAGAATTAGAGCCTATAGAAATGATGTCATTGAATTATTAAAAGCATTCAATGAATTCCAACTTATCTTTTTCCCAAGAAACCAAAATATCCTTGCCAATGGTTTGGCCTTTGCTGCTAGAACTTGTCTAACACCTTATGAAACCAAGCAGTGTACCACCCAAGTCAAATTTAGACTAGTTGTCCCAGACAATGAGAAATACTGGCAAGTATTTGAGGGAGACAAACAAATAGAAGACTTCCTACAGTCCAGAAATGAATTCGAACCACCAAGTTCGGATTTAGAGTATGAAAATGACTATCCTATTGAAGAAAATCCACTTGATGAAGAAGTAAAGTCTCCAAAGATTGCTGATATAAATCTGTTGTCTAATAAACTTGAACATACCACAGAAATTAGTGCATATATCAGGAAAATAAGACTTAGAAACTCTGCAATATAACACTCAAAACTTACCAAAATGACTGGTCCCATTAGAAGAGTTGTTTGATTTCAATGATGTTGCAAAAAAACCAAAACTAGAACCTGTTGAAACTGAAGTAGAAGAGTGTAACATAGGCAGTGAACAAAAGCCAAAAATGATCAAACTGTCTAAAACATTGCCAACTCACATTAAACTGAAATACATTGAGCTGTTTAGAGAATTTTTTGATGTATTTTCATGGATTTATGAGGATCTAAAGTCCTATGACACAGAGATGATTCACATTAAGATACCCCTCAAAGAAAACCAGAAGACCTATAGATAAAAATTGCGCAGAATAAACCCTGTTCAATTACCCTTGGTTGAGAAAGAAATTAAGAAAATGTATGATGTTGGAATTATAGTCCCTGTTAGATATTCAGATTGGGTGTCTAATATAGTGTCAGTTAGGAAAAAAACAGGAGAATTAAGGCTTTGTATTGATTTTAGGAACTTAAACAGAGCCTCATTAAAGGACAACTACCCTTTACCCAAGATGGATCACATTTTACAAAAGGTAGTTGGTTATAAAAGGATTTCTTTGTTAGATGGCTTTTCAGGGTACAATCAGATATTAGTACATCCTGATGATCAAATCAAAACAACCTTTACCACACCTTGGGGTACTTTCATGTATGTGAAAATGCCCTTTGGTTTAATGAATGCTGGTGCTACTTTTCAGAGAGCCATGGATATTTCATTTTCAGAAGAATTAGGCTACTTCATCATTATTTACCTTGATGATATCATTGTTTTTTCCAAAACAGATGAAGAACACCTAGAACACTTGAGAAAAGTCTTTGAGAAATGCAAAAAATATGGGTTATCTTTAAATCCAAAGAAAACAATGTTTGGTCTCCAAGAAGGTAAACTTCTTGGACACATCATATCAGAAGAAGGGATAAAGATAGACCCAAAGAGAATTGATGGTATATTGCAAATAAACCATCCTAGAAACATCAAGGAACTTCAATATTTCATTGGGAAGATTAATTTCTTGAGAAGGTTCATACCCAATCTAGCTGAACTCAGAAACATAACAAACATGCTCAAAAAGGAAGAAGGAGTTAAATGGACCTTAGAAGCAAAGAAATCATTTGAACTGGTAAAACAAGCATTAACCAAAACACCAGTTCTCATTAGTCCTAATTTTAGAAAGGATTTCTTCATTTTTTCATTTGCATCAGAACACACTATAGATATTGTCCCATTACAAAAAAACTTGAAGGGACAAGAGCAGCCAATTGCATTATTTAGTAAGGCATTGAGAGATGAACCTCTGAAGTACAATATCATGGAAAAACAAGCCTTTGCCTTGGTCAAAGCCTTAAAATACTTCAGAGTTTATATTTTACATTCCCACATAATTGCATTTGTGCCAAATTCAGTTGTGAAATACATTTTAACATAGGATCCAGATGAAAAAAGAGGAAAGTGGATTGCTATGATACTTGAATATGATTTAGAAATCAAGCCCACTAAGCTCATAAAAGGCCAAGGACTAGCAAGATTAATGGCTGAGTCTAATTTTGAAGCTCTTGATATAAACATGTTAAATGCATTAGATGAACAGGAGGAGTTGACAACTCCCATTATTGAAGATCATTTCCTGTTTTCATCTTAGTATGCTGATACTTTGTATGTTTTTCTCAATTTGAATACACCTCCTGGTTTGTCTAAAACAAAGTCAAGGTTTTTAAAGTTGAAAGTTGTTAATTACTACATTTTGGATGAATGTCTATATTGGGAAAATGCTATTGGATTATTCCTTAAATGTTTTCCTGAGAGTGATGCAGATAAGATCAAGCATGAATTCCATGAAGGAGAATGTGGAGGCCACATCTATTGGAAGACAATTGCCAATAAAATCCTTAGAGCTGGTTACTATTGGCCCACCCTCTTTCAAGATGTCTATAAAATGATTATTGCTTGTCACAAATGCCAACTTTTTGAAGGCAAAAGAAAATTGCTTCCCTTACCCTTGCATCCAATCATTGTTGAAGCTCCTTTTCAACAGTGGGGTCTAGAATTCATTGGGGAAATCCATCCAGCCTCATCTGCCCAACATAGATGGATCTTCACTGCAACAGACTACTTTACCAAATGGATAGAAGCCATCCCTTCTAGGCAAGCCAATGACTCTGTTATCATAAAACTCCTTGAAAATCATATCTTATCTAGATTTGGCTGTCCTAGGAAGATTATCACTGACAATGTTGCTTCATTTGGATCCAAAAATATGGTTGAATTCTGTCACAAATATCAGAGTACATTGGGTCATTCTACTTCTTATTACCCTCAAGGTAATGGGTTGGCAGAATCCTCAAACAAAAGTTTAGTGAATATAATCAAAAATTTGCTGGAAGACAATAAGAAATCATGGCACACAAAGCTAGTACATGCATTATGGGCTGACAGATTAACACTTAAGAAATCAATTGGAATGTCACCCTACCAACTAGTTTATGGGGCAGATGAAATTTTTCCAACCAGTCTAGGAGTGCCAGTCATGAAGCTGATCCAAGAAATACAGTCTGAGGATAATGATATGGCGAGACGAATCAATCATACACTACATCTTCAACAAACCAGAGAGGAAGTCTACAATAGAGAACTACACAAGCAAGAAAACGTCAAGAAGTTGTTTGGTAAAAGAACCAAAGCAAGTGATTTTAGCATTGGTGACAAAGTTTTGAAGTGGGATTCCAGGAGAGAAGATAAGGGAAAACATGGAAAATTTGATAACTTATGGCTAGGCCCTTATCTCATTCATTCTACTGCTGGTAACAATGCTTACTTCTTACAGGAAGTGAATGGAATTGAAATTTTTGGAGGTCTTGTCAATGGCAGGATGCTTAAAAATTATTTTTCTTGATTATATCAGTTTGAAACTTATTCATTTTTTCTTATTGTAAATATCATATCTGTCACTGCATTCAAAGTTAGAAAAAGAGAAAATTACAAAAACAATAGAAAAGAAAAAAGGGCAGATTGTAAAAACAAGAAAGGTATAGCCCCATACCAAAAAAGAGAAATAGAGTCTGAAAGTGTGCAAGCTCAAATGCCACTCCTAAAAACACACTTCTAGTTAGGCATACAACCCAATCATGACTAATTAGCTTTTAAATTTAATGCTGATAGGTTAGTGAATTAGATTTTCCAAGCAACATAATCTTGGCTTATCAGTAAGGTAGATTAGGATAGAAAAACAAAGGTTCAAACAAATTCAAAATATGAACCTATAAATCTCAAAAGAAGAATGGCTCTAATTTGTTTAAATCTTGAGCAAAAGATAGAAAAAAAACTAGTTCTAATAAGCTTAAAACTTGAACCAGAAAAGGAAAAGAAAAGACAGCTCAAACAAATTCAAAACAGAGCTAAAGAATAATGAAGGATGTTTTTGACTTTCAAATCTTAAGCCTTCACCATTTTGCTTTAATTTTCTGCAAATTAAAAACTATGTGTAGCTTGTTTTTATGCCATAGATCAGTAACAAGTTAGACTGTTTAATCCTGGCTTGGCTGCTTTTAAATTTATGTTTTAGAATTTAGAGAATAAAAGTCTGTCAGATAGTCTAATCGTGACAGATAGTAGTTAGGTAGAGAAACTTATGAGTTCAACTGCTTAATCTGAACTCATGGAGAAATAAGAGTAGAAATAGATTAGTTTCCTGTTTTTTCAAAATAATAAAATGTTTATGAAAATAGTTTGCCAATCAAAATGCACTCTAAAAGAAGGAAAAATGTTAGGACCATTAGGAATGGGTAGGTAGAGATGTTGTTTTGATAGAATTACATTGGTTTAAATTGTTGCAAAGATGGTCAGATCAAAAGAAGACCAGTAAAAGAAAAGGAAATTGAAGCCCAATGGATAAGGCATTGATCAGCTTCCAGAGAAATTTGTCTAAAGTTCTTGACACCTTCAAGAAGATTCCATCCCCATGTGGAGCCATTGTTAGCCACCTATAAAAATTTGTCATACCAAATGGTGGCTAAATCTCTTTTAGCCTTCAAGAAACAATTTCATGTCCAAATTTTGAGTTCTTAAAGTCTTATGATGATCTTTACTCTCTGAGTTAATCTTCACTGTTGTTTCACTTAAAGCCCTTAAGTACCCTGTTGTTACCAAAAAGAGAAAAACTGCTTAAGGCTCCATTTTTCATCATTTTCACTCCTCCTTTTACTCATAAACAAACCCCATTTTCATCCTTATTTCCTTCATAAAATCCCTCAAAACCCTTCATTTAACCTCTAAATCATCAAACCCCCCATTTTAAACCTTGTATCTCCCTTTATTCGGTTTAAAAATTCCTCCTTTTATCTATCGGAAACCCCATTTAACCTCAAAAACCTTTGTTTTCAGGCCTAAAAATCACTTTTTCCACACTTTATAGGTCTTAAGCCCCGGAGGGCTTATGGCTTTTAGACCTCCACTTCATATGACTTAGGGCCCCGCAATCGGGTGCTAAAGGCTTAGAAACCCTTTCGGAACCCTTAATTCCTTCTATTTTTTCATTCCCCGACGAAAAGATTAAATTGAATGTGGACCGTTGATCTTTGCATATCAACGATCATCGTTGCACCCACTCTCCACCCGTCCATCTCGCCTTTCCTTTTCTCCTTTTTAATATTTCCGCCCCTTCCTTTAATCTTGATCGTTCATTCTTAAGATCCTACTGTCAGGATTTCACCCGACAAAACCAATTGTTCAATTAAAATTTCACCCCGCCACTTAAATTATCCACTACGTGACAAAACAAACGTGGACCCCACTACTCCACTCATCTGTGCAGCTTTCCCCGTCATGTGCGATCTGCACCATTAGATCTGGAGCCTCCGATCCGACGGCAGACGGTGCATTTAGCATTATTTTTGCACCTGCAGTTTAATCTCCAAAAAATTTGCGAAACCGACGGTTTTTAAAAAGGACACGTGTTGAAAGGTGTATGGAATCACGTTTTTTTTGCAAATACCACTTACCCCCCAGAGCCCACGCGAAACCCATTCCTGGTTTTCCACCAAACAACTGCCTCGCAACGTTGTTCCTAGTTCGATCTTAGCCATCGATCTCCAAAGATCGGACGATTATGATTTAACCTCACCTCCATTTTGTTTCCCACCTAACTTTCTCCTGTCATTTTCACTTTTAATCTTAGTCGTTGATCTCTGAGATCGAATGGCTCTCATTATATCACGACCCCAATTCACTTGCTTTCGAGTCTAATCTCCCAAGCGATTTCACCAAACGATCTCGACCGTTGATTGTCCTAAATCAACAAAATCTTCCAAGTAGCTTAAATACTTAATGAAAACCAATTAATACAGAGGAAATATCAGAAATCTTCTCTGTTGAGTTTCTCAAAGGCAGAGAGGCATTAACTTGTATTAATTGAACCTAGAGATCTTTTCTTTCATCCCACCTCCTCGTCTTCTTATAAAATCTCCTTAAGGAGCACATTGTAAAGGGTTGGTTGTTGGATTTCTAATGTAATAGTTGCTGTATCAAATCATTGTTGAATGTAAATAAAGTCTGAAGCTTTGAATCTCTGTTAAGTTATTGAAGAAGTTAGGCTGAGAAGAGAAGTTGTTGCTGTGATGAAGCATTGGACATGTAGTTTGTAACTAGATTGACATCAACATACAAGCTGATTTTTGGGATCCTGGTCTATATCATTGGTGAAGTACCCCTTACTGTTATTGGTTTTCCTTACATGTATGCCATTTTTTTCACTTTTCTTTGATAAAGAATAGTAAGCATAGAGCTAGGATTTATTGTTAGAAGTACCTTGCTCTCACTGATAAGCTTTATCTTTATGTTTTCCTCCAATTGTGTATTTAATAATGACTTAAGTTAAGTGTAAACATTATTAAAGAATGTTGGTTAGTCCATGGCTTGATGTGAAAAACTTGAAAGGAAGTTCTTGAATGATATTTTCATTACATGCTAAGTAGAGTTGAACTAGGAAAGTTTATGGTTTGCCCTGTCTTCTATATTTTTCTCCAAAGGTTGTTTGAAATTTTCCCCAAGACTATGTTAAAAGTAGGCTTAGATTTTAATGATATCTTGCTTGATCTTAAGTTGCACTTTGTTTTCTTATCTATTTTCATCCCTTCTGAAAGTAGTCTAGTGAGATTACTGGATTGTTGTCTGATAGGTTAGCTTTAATACAAGCTTGTCCAAAGAAGTTTATGGTTAGCCCTGTCCTTTGGTTGGTTTCAAACAGTTGTTTAAAAAGGATTTTCTTGTATGGAAAGTTGATAAATCCTTGTTGAAATTATTGGCTTTTTCCACTTTCTCAAACAATTTTAATGTTCCACTCCATCATTTAATCTAAAGGACCTTTTGATATAGATGACTTGCCCCTTGGACCACTCTTGAAATTGTTGTACAATTAAACCCTTTTGTGACTCCATTGTCCAATGGTTTAAAGCTGCCTCATACTAATCCTATCTGCGGAAACACTTCTCAAAACACTTGCATCTTCACCCTTTAGAACTCTTTCATTTTGTGATATTCCATCCAATTAAAGATCATATCTAACCAACCAAAGCAAACAAAAAACCCTTGTTCTTAATAACTAACCTAATATCATACTAAAGCCTTAAAAGATAGATCAATCTTTGCACTTATAGATATATCCCTCTCTGGATTCAGGAGGGCTAGATCCTCGAATCCCAAAGTGGTTTTATGATGTAGTCTCTGCAGCATTTAGTCTTGCCACTCTACTAAATTACAGGGACCTAACACATTGCACACATATAAAAACCAAATAGAGAGGAGAAACAAGATGCATATCAACTGCATAAATGAAATGATCCAAATTATTGATCTCTAAATACAAATACACAAATGAGAAAAACTAAACTTGAGATCTTGTTGGTATTTCAACATAACTTTTTCATACTCTGCCTTTAGTTCAACAGACTTTTCCAGGTATGGCTTCGGAGTAGTCTACCCAAGCAACATTTTCCGGGTTAAAACATTGCCTAGGTCGACTACTCCGTTAACTTTAGTTTAGCCTTAAATGGGTATGATATTTCCTCAATTGGCCAAGTAACCATGTTTGCTTCTTGGATAATTTCAATATTTACTCAAAATTCATATATTTCTATAGATTGTAGTTAGAATCTGCCAAAATATTCCCTACGTTTTGATCGATGTAACCACAAACACATTCACTGTTAAATCGATCTAACAGAAAACACACTCAAAATTATTAGAGAACACACTCAAAATAGCAAAAACCTTTACTACAATCTCCACTTTAAGCAAATCCTATTGTCAAAATGAATCTGTTATCCACCACATCCTGTTGTCAAGATGAATCTGTTATGCACCACAGATCTCAATGAAAAACATTCCCTAAAATGATGTGGTTGATATAAACTATAAGATTTTACGATTTGTGCTATATCTATATCGATTGCAGATTATTTTACAAATATTTCAGAAAATATTCCCTAAAATGATGGCTATATAAACTATAACTCTTTACATATTTGTGTTATCTTTATATAAATTGCAGATTCTATAAATATATAGAAATCTGAGTGACAAGAACAAGGTCAATTGTTTGAAATAATTATGGAATATCCCAAAATCTACAATTGAAGTAAATTATTCTACATATTTACAACACTCTCAAAGACGCAAAGAACTACATATTTACAATGCTTTCAAAGACCTATAGTTGATCACCATATAGATCACCATTCATTTTCCAAGAATAAGGGCTAATCTGGCCCTTGATCAACCAGAGTTCGATTTTATTTTTTCAATCTTTAACCTCTTCTATTTTACATTTAACATTACAGATTTGGCATCAAGACAAGAAACCCACAATTTATACCAACTAGGCTTGGCCTTAACATGTTACCTCTCTATGAAATATTAATTTTTCTACTAAATCCAATCAATGATGACTCACTCGTATAAAACCTTCGAAATCCATCAACTTTTCCGCATTTGAATGGTATTCGGCCACAACAACCCATTTGAATGCAAGCTCCTGGGTTAGAGAAGCAGGTGGAGCTTACAACAGTGGAAAGCATTGCGTTTCAGATGCATTTGTGAATAGTTTTTGGTAAGACTTATTGCATTTTCTTTTTGTACCTTGAAAATATTCACAGCTATGAGAATTCTATTCTATGTTGTATTTAGTAAGTCAATTGTTGAGCAAAGAAATTATTCAATGGCACATTTGTACAGACACATGATGTTCAAAACTTAAATCCCAATCCTCTACTGTCTTCTCTCTCTAGTGTCATCCCATCCCTGAAAGCATTTTTTTGTCTACTTGATGCACTGACATTTCTTTTTGAATTTTTCCTTAACTTATTTAGGAAGATGATAAATACTCTTATGGGAACTTGCTGCATATTAATGAATTTCTTCCTCTGCTTTGTGTAGGTATTTAGATCAGCTTGGAATGTCATCTACATTCAATACTAAAATTTATTGCAGACAAAGCTTGATTGGTGGTAACTATGGCCTTCTTAACACAACTACTTTTGCACCCAATCTTGATTATTATAGGTGAGCAGTTAGTGATCTACTGTACCTCTTCAGAATGTGGGGCTACTTTAGTTATTGTCAAGAAACTCCAAATAATTTAATTTGGAATTTGAAAGAACTGTCTCTGTTATTGAGGGAGTAAATTATTGGTGTTTTTTCTAGAAACAGAGTGAAGTTCATGCTTGTCTTTTTGGTTTATGATTCAATCCACTGCTTTGCATCAAGTTGATGGGAAAAGGTTTGCTTTCTGTCAATATTATAGGGCCACCCTATGTGTGCACATATGCTCATTGTGCAAAGAATGATGTAAGTATCATGTAATATTTGTTTCATTATTTTTTTATGACAAATTAATGTGTAGACATATAACATCCTTTTGTTGTTTGTTCTTGGACTTTTGAAAGTTGAATGAAGGATTTAACATTGTATCAAGAACAATGGGAAATTGTTAAAATGTATTTCCCCTTTGATTTTGGAGAGGAAGAAATACAACACTAAGAACAACAACATTCTTTACATCTGCATTTATTACATCCCTCAAATTTTTGCATTCCTGATTGTATTTTCAGAACTGATGTGTGAACTTTAGATTGATTGTTTGTGTGGATCAGTATCTCACTCTTGTTTATTTCTTTCTCCAGACTGGAATGACTTTACTTGCGATCAACCTAAGCAATGACACAAATGTTGATATTCTTGTTTGTTCTTATCCAAATTCTACAATGCACAGGAGAAGCTTGAATGAAAAAGATTCTTTAATACATAAGATTAAGAAATTATTAGCTTGGGATGGAAGCAAAACATTAGAGGTGACAGATTATAGAGGGGAATACCACTTAACACCAAAAGATTGAGACCTCCTTAGTCAAACAATTCTTTTAAATGGCACAGTTTTGGAGTTAACTAAAGATGGAGATATTCCTTCGTTAGATCCTGTCATGGTTGATGCTGGACTGTTTGAGGGAATTTTCAAAGATTTTTAAATTTACAATATAGCTCTAATCAAATTTGAAAGAATATAATCTAAAATATTAAAATCTCAATTTACATCTAAATTTTCTATCAATATAAATAATCAAATCTTCTTTATAACAAAAAATATATATATATTTTTAATTTTTTTTGGTTTAAAAACACACCAAAACTAATTCACTTTATATATATGAAAAAAAATATAGCAGTATCTGGTGGAGACCTGCCTTTGAGGAAACCAATTCCTCCACCAAGTGGATACCAAATTGTTTGTCCAAGGAGTCTAGAAAAACTGTCCTATCTACTGATATACATAAAAAAACAACATTCTAAAAGACCATCCCATATCTATGCATGGCAACTACTAGAAAAAGAAGATAAACTAGACTTCAAATTATGGGTGACAAGTCCTTGGGATCATTAGGCTGCTCCATTGGCACCTTTTTCTCCCACTCTTCACCTTATTTATACATGGAAGGTGTCAGGCTCTCCTCAAGGACAATGGGATTTGCTTGTGTTCCCTCTCAGCCCTAGAAGCTTGCTGTATGGTATTTAATCTCATCTTCGTCAGTGACCTAAGAGAACTTTATACCTCTTCCATAAACTTTTGTAGACTGCTTCAGACTTGCTTCAAAGATCCTAATTGTATGGAGAAAACCTATCATGTATAGACAATAATACAGAGATTAGAACAAAAGATATGACTAGCATATAGTGAAACTACTCTTTTCTGATATCAAATTACCTCTTAGAAAAGAAAAATCCAATCATAATAAGAATGAATTCAAGACATTGATCCCTATACATAATGGTTAAAACTTAAAACCCAATGCCTATGGATAGATATAAAATCCTCCAATATAGTAGCAATATAACCATCACTAATGAATGAACAGTAAACATTAAAATCCATATAGAAGATTGAATACACAATTAGTCACCCTTCACAAAGGAAAATTATATTTGACCCCATCATAGGATATTTGATCGTAGGGAAAATTATATAAAATTTGTGTTGAATTTGGCTCTCATATTGTAATTGAGGTCGCTCTTTCAAGACACCTGTATAATAAACAAGGGAATTGCATTCACATTGGACATGTACAATGGACACTAGACATGATTAGCACAAAAATATCTCATTTCTTAGCATGTTCAACTTCACCAAGTGAACCGTGTAAATCTCAATTTCAAACATGATTCCAACCTCATTCATTTTCATGGATACAATCTGATTCAATGACCCCACAACATGACAATTATTCTTGAGTGAAAGGAAACTATCAAGTTATCAACTATAGTAAGTAAGCTTCCTCCATGATTATAATTAAAATAACCTACTCAACTATAATTTCCAGTTTATATAGTTACCCTTTTAGAAATTCCACGCTGGGATTGCAATGAATATTTTTTTGCATGCAAAGACTCCACTGGATTGAAATAATGATAATACTGAAACAACTTTAGATTTAGGTTGCTACAGATTAGTAGCGCTAAGGATAGATTTTGAGTGTGCATGCAACGACTGAAAAAGACATCAATTATTAATATGATTTCTCTCTAGATGTTTATCAGGTGAGGCTGCAAGTGGCAGACTTGTTTTCATGGAAAAGTATGTAAAAAATTTTACACTTTGAAGGCACTAAGCCAATCCCAGTTCATCCAGTTTGCTACAAATTGAAACACTACTGCTTACAAGTAGCTCCACCAAAAGCCCAAGGGGTTAGCTCAACCAATTGTCACTTGTTGGGAATTTGGATGGTATGAGCAGCTAACTAGTTTAATCCCCTAGATTAGGCTTACTAGTCTACATCAATGGGTTTACAAGAGATGTCATGCACAAATTCTAGGAATCATCCCTTGGTTCTCCCAACAGGATTTTCCAAGAAAAGCTCAAAATTTGATGAAGCTTCCTTGTCTGTTTTTCCACCTCTAAGTAGCCCTTTAGTATTCTTCTGGATGAAACCCATCTTCATTGTTGTTGTAATTTTTTTCAGGAGTTATGTGAAACTCACTCAAATAGTTTCTAAGCACAAATATATAAGTCCATTTGTTTTGTGGGATCATAAAACAATTTATACTAAATTTTATCACCACACCACTGGAGTTTTAACAATAAAAACACTAAAACTAGATTCTAATGGTTATCATGAGGCAACATTCTCCTCGCTTGACCAGATTCAAAACTTTCTGAATAATCAAAGAAAATTTTAAGTTCGAACCCCAAGATTAATGCACATGATTAACAAATACCATGAACTTTGATAATTAGTCAAACTACACCAAACATGTGACCATATTAAGACTATTTTACCTCTCAAACCAAATAAATGAAAGAACCATATACAAGTTACCTATGCATTTAATTGGGTCATCAATAAAGAAAGTACATCTATACACTCTTTGGAAAGTACATACCTATTGTTTGTTCCTAGCTCATTGATTCCCACTAGAGTTGAACTCCTTCCATGAATGTTCAACCATTGTAGAAGATGATGCTTCTCCACCCGTTCCATATTTACCTAACAAAGTGTCATTTGTTAGCACAATGAAATTGGTTAAAGCATTAAGGTATATGTACAAACATAACTATATTGAGTGGATGGGAGGGGAAACTACCGGAAATTTCTAATGTTGAGTAGATGGTATTTCTGTATTAGATCTATCATTATTGTCATTTGCATTACCAAATATGACTTTTTTCTCCTTTATTTAGGATTTATTTAGATCCACATTCATTCAAATGTACCTGGCATGGAAAGATATGTTGGATGGTCTTGCATATTCCTTTGGTCTTGGTTTATTGCCATAGTTATGTATTGTTTCATCGTTGTAAAAATAAACATATCACATGTTAAAGAATGGTGATGACTAAATACACAAATATAAAATCATCACTATATTCAATACATGAAAAAAACCTAGAACCAGAGACAGTGTATTATTTGATTGAGGACACCCTTGCTTATTCCATGGATGTTCAACCATTGTAGAAGATGATGCTTCTCCACCTGTTCCATAGTTACCTAACAAAGTGTCATTTGTTAGCACAATGAAATTTGTTAAAGCATTAAGGTATATGTACAAACATAACTATATTGAGTGGATGGAAGGGGAAAACTACATGAAATGCCTAAATGTTGAGTAGATGGTCTTTCTGTATTAGATTTATCATTTTTGTCCTTTACATTAACACATATCACTTTTTTCTCCTTTATTTAGGATTTAGTTAGATGCACATTTATTCAAATGTACTTGGCATGGCAGGAAATGTTGGATGGTCTTGCATCTTCCTTTGGTCTTGTTTTATCGCCATAACTATGGATTGTTGCATCGCTGTAAAAATAAACATATCGCATGTTAAAGAATGGTGATGACTAAATAAACAAATCTAAAACCATCACTATATTCAATACATGAAACAAACCTGGAACCACAGACAATGCATTATTTTATTGAGGATGACCTCGCCTATTGAGGTATTGAAACTCAAATGGTTCATATTCTGATGGATGGACATTCAAATCAATTCCCAAACCATTGTTTTTTTTGCTCCTTTGTTTCTTTGTAGGGCTAAGGAAACTCTTCTTCCTCTTCAAAGATGAATCAAGAGAGCCCAACCCAGGTGTGAAGTCAAAATCCATAATATGCAAGTTGTTGGCTTCATCCATCATTTTTTTAACTAGACTATGCAATTGGTTTGCCTTTGTCAAAGTAGTTGGAGGGTTATCTAGACTGAAATACATGTGTATAAACAACTCCTATTTTACTAAATGAAGTGCTTCAACATTTGCAACAACAATATATGTGGCCATAGGAGTGGCATCAACATCTACATCATGGCTCTGGGTCTCTATAATGATTTCAGAAGTCATTGAATATGTTATCCACTGCATGTTGCTGAAGTAATGGATATGGATTATCTGAGTGGAAATACAACCAATTAACCTTTATGGCATGCTTGCAAATGTTGCCATGAGTAAACCATGGGAATTCACACGTTATAAAAGCCATGTGATACCATTTGACAAGGTACTTCTTATCTCGATCTATTTGACTTCTCACCAGTAAGCATTGGTTATGCTCTCATGGGGAGAACAATCACTATTCAGAATTTTTCTTGCTCTTTCCACTGATGATTAAAGTTGTTTCTCTTTGTTTTAGTTGTTTATAAATCCTTCTTCTTTCAATATTTCCTTGTACCTATAACAAGGTTCAACGGTTGTTAGCAGCATATACAGTAACCAATCCATCCGATGAGCACATTTTTTTCTTCTATCAGATGAAAAATCTATTTTCAAATAGCAATGATATGACTCAACAACATTGTTGGTCTCCTGATTTGCATGAGGAAATTCCCGACAACCTTTCACCCACATCCCTAAGTGCAAAGAGAATTAATTTAGTCTAAATATATCACTTTTATAGAAGACAAACATGGATACAATTCAAAGAGTTTGTTTGCTTACGAATCTTATCGCCAAAAACCCAATTCTTGTGGAAATAGTCTAAGAACTTCTCTTCATCTGAAAATTTGATAAAAAATCGATTCATTGCATCATCAACTTCAGTATTGAGAGTGTGTTTCATGATAGAACCTAACTAACTGAATATCTCGTTGGCTTTTATGGAATTAGTGGCCAACCGATTCACGTTTTTTAACCAAGCCCTTCGTACATGCCAAACAGATAAGATAACATCATAACTTGTGATCCTCCTACCATATTCAATGCATTTTAGTGCAAACATTTTAAAATAAATGAAATTTTTATTATATGATGACAATATTAAACTTACCTCAAGGTAGTGATTTCAGCCAATGCATCATCGATCATGAATGCATTGATTTTCCAATCAGGACAGATTTGGAAACACCTGTGAATGAGCTTCTCCAACCATAGTGCAATATCATCTTATGTGTTGTGTGGTGCCACGACCCATGCAACTGGTACCCCGCTTTGTTTTTTATCAAATTCCACAAGTGTATACAGTTGATACTATCATATTCAACATTAAATAGAGTCAAATACATGTTATTAATCATATTTAATGTCTACAACTTAAATACATATATTCAATTAATCATTGCTATCCAACTTACCCCATATTTATTTGTATTAAATGTTGAATCCATGGATATTAAGCTATTGTGTGATAGCTTGACCATTTTCTCCAACATCCACTTTGTTTGAATCCCTATTATAAAAGGGACCTCCACACCATTGGGTTTTTGGTAAAAGAAAAAATATTCCTGGTGCTTTTGATACCAAAGGTTTACACTCATTTCATCCTTTTTGTGGAGTTAATAATTTCCCTTTTCCAACCTGTTATATATGTTTACAATATCTTTCCTACATAAGAAGAAGTCTCTATCCCGAATTGTCGCATCCATGTCAACATGTCTCCTAATGTGGGTTCTATACACCATATCAGGAGGCACTCCCGAAAAGAAACAACTCTCAACATAAGCAATGATGTCCCTTGAAAGCCTTGGCCTATGCAAGGCCCTAGCCTCACCTGAATTGTCATGTTGTCCATGACAAGGCCAACCTTCTCCATCTTCATGTTCATACATATTGAAAGTCAGTATTGCTATATGAGGACTTTCATTCATAACTTTCATAGTAAACTGGTATTGGCAACCCCTCTTCTACACAAATGAGGTTCTTTGTTTAGTTGAAGGCTCTCTTCTTTTATCCTCTGGTCCAAATGAGCAATAATATCTACACAAAAAATCTTGAAATGTCAATACATACAAAGAATGATAGCTTTTGTTTTAAAGGACCTAAACAGTGAATTTTGAAATACTTACATGTCATATTGTGATGCAGCAATAGCTCTTTGTCTTGGTTCTATTTTATTCTTCTGTATAAAATTACATGGAGCAATATGATTTTCTTCCTCCCCTTTGATAAATTTAGAAACTCTTTCTGAAGGGATTAAGGCAACCTGATCAATGTTGTTGTTATTTCGTTTTATTTCAGTTCAAACTAAGTCTTTACTAGAAAAGGTCATCTTGTCTTTGAGGTCTTGCGCCTGAAGATCCATGATATGCTCTCATTTTGCTCACTTTCCCATTTTGAGCTGTTCGTGTTAGAAAATATGCAAACACATCAGAGAAATATCATATGCAAAAACATGTTAGCAACAAATATATTCATTCTAGAGCATAGAAACAAAATAAAATTGATGATCCAAAGTTGACCATTCATCATTGTTAACTAGAAGTTATAGTTTCATGTCTATATACACTTGCCACATGACTGAGTTAGATTTAGTGAACAGTTCTCTCTCACGTGTATATTAGTGAACACGTGTATGTTATGTTCACTAAATCTAACTCAATCATTGAGGTCTAAAAGGTTGTTGGTTATGGGGAATGTATAGGCATTATTTTATTTTTGTTAAAGTTTTCATTTATGGGTTGAGAAATAAAGTTTACAAATAGAATTAAGGATTAATGGTTAAAAATAATGGTCTTTATATACTTGATTTAACCCCTCATAAATATCTTTGCCAACACAAAATCAATAAAATAAAGGCCCAAAAAAGAAACAGATGTGAATGATAATGTTTCATTATTAAGTTTTTCATGAACTAAGATGTTTCATTGTTAAATTTTTCATGGCCTGTCATTAACAATCAAGATTGGATGCCTCTTTGAAAAGCCTCATGTTCCATGTGTTCTCTAAAATAATCCTCCATTCAAAATACTTATGAAAGGTAAAGTAAAAAGGATTCAAGTTCTCAATGGTGAATAATTTTCATGTCCCTACAGATGCCTTGGTTGTCATCGAATAACTAATTTTCGATCTAGAAATTTAATAAGGGATTCACCTGTACTTTGCGAAAAAAAGAGTAGAGAACCTTTTTTTAAGTCGAAGGAACCCAACAATTTAAGAGATTCACCTATATTCTGCAAAAAAAGAGGGTAGAGAAACTTGTTGCAGGTCAGAAGGGCCCAACAATCTAATAAGGGATTCACCTATATTTTGCAACAAAAGAGGGTGACGAATCATGTTCTTGGTCAGAAATACCCAAGTAAGTGTAAACCCTCACTGACGCAAACCCAACTAAGAGAAGCGCCAATGATGTCCTTCGATATTAACTGATCTAAACTATCTATTTTATGGGAAGCAAGTCCAGAATCTTTGAAGAATAAATGTGATTCTATTCTATGAAACCAATCCTATGCTATACAACATGGATACTATATGTAATTTAGATATTTCTTGATGTAGTATAGTTAATGGATTTATTACACTAAGTGTTATTTTAGTTATATGCACCCTTAGTTGCTATATAAATGAAAACTTCTACATATTTGAGTCTAAATTGTTTAGATTCATATCGATGTAGATGAATACATATTTTTTATTTTACTTTTAAATTTCAATATTTATTAATTTTTTGTCACTTTCATGTTTTTATGGTTCATTAGTTCAATAAAAAATTATGTTTTGATAATATTAAGGAGTACATATGGCCAAAAACATATTTTCCTTTCAATAGAAAAAACATAAATTTGGTTGTGGGCGGTGATTTGATCTTGACATTGAATAAGGGTGGCATGAATGGATCATCACCCTAACTAGATTTCTTAGAAGAGTTCTCTTTAGATGGGTTTTAATTGCAAGATTAGGTTGGTGTGAAGCCCATCAAACTAAATCCCATGGGTTAAAAATAGGTTTGGAGACGTAATGATCTCTAAGATCCACTACCAATTAATGATTTTCCACACACTCCTTGATAAATTTACTAATTGTTTTATGTATCATTAGCCTATTTATTTGACGTTTAGTTCTAGAAAGGATGATTCCAAATCCCATTCAAATACAACCATTATTGGATTAAGGAAGATGATTTCAATATTATTGTAAATGTCACCAAGTAAAATTTAGAAAAGGATTGTGATATATGAACAGTTAAACATACGTAGTTATCTCATGGAAGAATGAAAGGCTGAAGAAGAGGGATAGGTCTTTGAAATCTATGGAAGGGAAATTATCAAAAATGAGTTATGAAAATTTTAAAGGTTTGTTCAAGGAGACACATTTTTGGAATCTCCCATGAAATTTATAGAAATCTCCTTGTTTGCTCAAATGGTGAGTGGAATTGAAAATGAGGCTCTATTTAAGAAAGTTACAAAGGAGGAATTACAATCCTATAAGCTTGCTGCAAAGGCAATATCACGGTTGCAATCGATCCCTAGTGGAAATATTGAGCTATTGTGTGACATGATTGTACAAGAGGTGCATGACCTTATGGGCTATGACCATGTTATGGATTATAAATTTCATGATGATGATCATGGTGAGGTGATATCTGAGATTAGAAGATATGATTTAGGTACTGCAATTTGTGAAATTGCCGTGGTGAGAATTAATTCAAAATAATTTTTGTTTTGGTTCAGATCCCATACTGCAAAATAAATCAAATGGGGAGGTGCCAATCATGACCTGCAAGAAAGAGATAACGGTAAGAAAATGCATCCACGATACTGCTGCAGGCTTTTACACAACCCAAAAACTGTCACGAAGGAGAAGATAGAAGAATCCCCTAAAATTGTTTTCAATTGTTTCTTTGCTCCCTAAAATATTCGAAGTCTAAATTAGAGATGATATGACAGTTAAAGAGAAGTTTGTTTTTTCCCTGAAAAAAAATCCAAGTCCAATTTTGGACATGATACAGACCAAAATCCAATGAAAGCAGGTTATAAAGCTAACGGAATGCACTTTCTCCCTTGTTTCTTGCTTACAATGATTTTTTAATACAACTGGATTTTTCATAACTGGAATGGTGAAATTCGTTGTTGAGATCACTTATTCCTGAGGTTTTAATTCCTTCTACATCAATATATAACATCTAAATCTTATCCTTAATTTAACTCCTCTCAGGTGTGTTGGGCCTCTACAGCCTATTTCAATCACCTTTCAAGCTTTTTCAACTAAATTTGATTTGTCCAGTTACAGCAAGGCCTCATGAAAAATGACGCATTTGTGGGCTAGTTACCTTGATTCCTTTGACAGGAATGGGCTGACGAGAAGAGCATTGGTGAGAATTACTTTCACTAGAAAGGTGATCGAGAGAAGAGCAGTGAATCGACGTGGGAAAGTAATATAAAAAAGGAAGCTGTCGAACTAATAGGGTTGTCAGGGGCTGAAAACCATGGATGAAAACTTCAATTGAGAGCAGATACAAGCAAATTCATAATTTTAAGAGTGGATAGGATTGAAAAGGAAGACAACTTACTCATTGGGCGCAAGAGTGTCTGCAAACCTCTGTCTGTTTTTTTCTTCTTCTGTGCTGCTACTGTGCTCTGTTCCACACTTTAATCTGCTATGCAATGGCTCTGTGAAACTATTCTCTGTTTCCATTTTGGAAAGATAGCGAGCAACGTAAAGTCACTCACCTACCTGCCACCCTAACAATTAAAGACGGAGAAACCTACGTGCCACCCTAACCCATTAACTGCTCACCGTAACTATGACAACTCTAACAGAGTAGTGAAGTAGTGATGTGTTGATCCCCAAGAGGAATCAGCGACGGGCAGGAATTTTTTTCCGATGGGCAGCGTTTCCGAGTTAAAACGCTGCCTGGGTAGACTATTCCTCGTTAAAATTGTTCCATTGGTCGCACAGCGAGGAGCAGCCGCCATGATGATGCCTGAGACCCGGCCTTTTTGCGCACTGATATCATCATCAAAAGGCAAAAAGCTTATCTTGCAATGTTTATGCCATATTTACTGCAGAAATATTTAGTGCCAAGCAGTCTATTTAACTTATCAATAAACTTTGTCATCTTGGAATTGGTACAAAGAGTTATCAACACCTTAGTGATGATAGAATAAATTTCTCCCCACAAATAAAATTCAAGTGGCCGCGGGGAAAACTTCTTGCAGCTTGAGAATGTCAACTAGCTTGGATGGAAGTGATGCAAGGTATACTTGTTTCCACATAATGTTCTTTGGTTCTTTAACCAAGAATATCTTCTGTATCCAGTCTCTGTGGAAGTCTTCATATTGATTGATGTTTCGACATTTCAGATTCATTAAAACCATTTCATGTTTATCTGAAAGTGTAACATCAGCACCACAAAAATGTTCTTGTATCATAGCAGTTAGTGCACCAATCATATTATTCTGAGAAGTACCATCAGGGTTAAAGAAAACATCTCCATTTTCATCTTTTACTTCCCTTTCCATTTTCTCAATCATTGCTACAGAAGATTCAAGTTCCCACCATCGTGCCAGTGTTCCTGTGAAACACTGAATCAAGGTTTTGCAGGGTTCTACTTCAGTATTTCCTGCAACACACATGAGATTATACTCTGTGCTCATTTGATCAAGCATCTGCCTGATCCGTGCAGTAGTTATATTATCCAAATTCCACTCTTTATGACTACTTTCAAAGAATGTTTCCCTAGCAGGGATTTTTCCAGCACCATAAAGATTAGGGGCAGAATGGCGAGTAAACTGTGGCTCAAGTGGCTCATAGATAGGGAGAACTTGGGTCTCTTCTTCAGACTCATGGGAGAGAGATGCTATAGTAAGCTTTTCATACTTAGGGATAGGCTGTTGTAATGGAGCTTCAGCTTCTTTAGGGAATAACTGAGGAAACATAGAGATTGGACTGTCACTAAGTTCATGGGTATGAATGGCTTTTCCCTTTTGCAAAAATGAAGCTAGTATAGGTTTATCACTTTTATTCATACTCATTCTATCAACTTTATCTAACAGATTTGAAATCAAGCTTCATGTGGAGATAGATTGTTCTATGATACAGTTCTCCACTTCATCAATCATTTTAAAAGATTCTAAAGAATAACCTTTAACAAAAGAAGAATTATATTGTACAGTATTCAAAGAATTATTCACATCATTTATAGAGACTTGGACTCTATCAATCTGATCCTTTATTGTGGTAGCTTTACCTATATTTTTCTCCAGACCAATGAGAGCAGTATTTTTCCAGTTAACTTGTTCACTGACTTTCTGGACTCTACCTTCAATTCCTACTGCAGCTGTATTGTGTCCTTCACCAAGGAAAATGATTTTGAAAGGAGGATAGGAGGTATACATTTCAATCTTGCTACCATCTGGGGCTGTCTAGGAATGTGAAGAAGAAGATGTGGAATCATTCATCAAAACAACATCTAATTCCCTAGCCTTTTTCCATGAATAAAAAGAAATCCAAATATTTCTTTCTTCCATATATGCTTTCCATTCATTGGCTAGGCTTATGTTCTCCTCTGGTGAATGTGTGAGCCCAAATTCATCAGCTTGTGGATGACTATAAATATCCCAATTCAACATCTTCTTCATCCATTGAGCAGGGATCTGATGTTTAGAACATCCATTCATCAAAGTATAAAACTTTTGGATCTCAGGGACTGATGGTCTTTTACATCCTTCTGGCAGATATTTAAATCTACATGCTAGGATCAGCTGGTCTTTCTGTTCTAAATAACCAAGTCCATATTTGGGACTGTTTTCTGGCCTCATGTTTGTGAAAAGAGAAGTCGGCCTTGGGTCTTCATCTTCTAGTGCAGGCACTAGATGCATCATAAGAACATGTTCATCATCATCATGGGGAAAAGGGATGTCTGAAAATTTCGGATTAGGACAAGGAGTGACTGAAGTGGAAGGAGGAGCTTCACCAGTCCTAAGATTATGGTTCTTATGGATTACAAGATATGCAAGTTGACTCAGATTTACTTGCTGTTGACAATGAGGACAAGCAACTGAAAGAGGTTGGAAGTTTACTAATTGAGCAAACTCAAAAAGAGAAATATGCTGACAAGGATTTACAATGCTGGAACATGTAGTATCTGAAAAACTTGGTGGTATATACATTGGATGCTTTTTACATTCGGCTTCAATCCTTCGCCTGTCTATAGTAGACCTTCTAGGGAAAGACAAAGTGGCAGTGGATTGATTTTCCGAAATATTTGCAGAAGTAATTTTTTGTGTAGAGAGAGGCTTTGGATTTGGCACTACCCAGTGTTATGGAAAAGTTAGATCCTCCCACTTAATGGCTTGATGCTCAACCTTTTGGTTTTTGGGATCTGTTATGAAAATGACACTGGTTTTTGAGTTTCTGCTGGGGGCATGGAGGACTGCAGGGAACATAGTGCTAGTGTGACGAAAACATCCTCTGGTTTGGATGGCGATATTGTTGCTCTTATTCTTCATGTCAAATCTAGAATTTTGGATTTACAACTGTAGGATATCGCTCAGGGTTTCATCATAAACATACACAGAGAATTTTGGGTAATAGTCAAACCATACTAGTCCATTTGATAATGGTGCAACTATTCCTCCTATCAGGGAATCAGTATATTTGTTATGGGTTAGGTCACGGACAATGGCTAACACATAAGTATCTAGACCCCGATGGGTCATGTCATGGATTCCCACCCGAATACATCCCAGGTGTAAAAATTGTGTCCCAAATTTCTTTGCTTCTGCTTGGAGCTATTTTTGATCCAACAGCGAGATTGTTTGAACACAATTAGAGTTTTCTTCTATAGAACTTATGGATTCTTTTATTGTGATTCTTGTGGTATCTTTGAGATGCCACACACCCAGATCTACATAGACTTTCGATGCAGATATTTTAGGTAGCACCCATTTGGCCTGAGGCTCGGCCTCTTCGTACAACAATTCTGATTGATTTAATACTCTACTAGAAGAGGATGCAAACATATCTCTGAGAGGATCTTGAGTGGCCCTATCTTGTTCTTCTAGTTCACAGAAAGAAACTGATTTTCTCATGGAGTCCATTTCAAATATTAAAGAGAGACAAAATTAAGTACTGACCTTTTCTCGAACCAGATTTTTCTCAGTCGAAAGTCGACTACTGGCTCTGATACCAACTTCTAGTAGGGGCTTCTCAACAAGCTTGCTTGCTTTCCGCACACGCAGGCGGACTTGGCCTTGCTAAGTTTCTCCTTTGTCTTAAATTCTCAAAAATTCTTTATGTGAACCCAGCGATGAACCCATACACGAACCTACTCCCATGTTCACGCAACTAGCGGCATTTCTCTGCGGCTTCCCTCGCCTTTTTACAGCCTTGGCATCCCTTGGTGGTTTGGCGAACCTCTGGTGAACTTCTAGTGAACTTTCAAGACTTTGAGAATGACAAACAGAGTCTTAGCAGTCAATATAAATGCATAGAGTTTCAGTACTTAAACATGCAAAAATTCAAAACAATTCTCTCTTTATTAATATTTCATAATGATAATACAGAGCAAACTTAAGGACTCATAATATATGACTGGAAATCAAGATCTCTTTCCAGAGATCGACTGCAGTGGCTTTTACCAGACTTTAGCTACTCAGTGAATGAGCAAGCAATACTGGAGGCTATCTGGCCAGTTGCAGACTCTGTCTCAGAGTTCTTTATAGAACACACAACACTTAGACAGATTTACTTACAGACTCGACCTATTGATCTGGCCACTTTAGGTTCTTGCCTATGCCGAGCACATAGACACGCAGGCTTCTCAGATCACCTAAGGACTTGAGACCAATATCTGTGATGCAAGCAGATCGAGAGAATTCTCGCAGATGCAGAGCAGGGAGCTCAGACTCGACTCAATAACACACAAAATGACTCTAACTCCGAATGCCCATAGAGTGAGCCTTACCCTCCTTATATAGATTGGGAGAGGGGACAAACACTCCTGTAGAACCATTGGATTATTGACATGTGGAAGGAGAATCATTGCTTTCAGGTAACACCGAAGTCACATCTGTGCAGAGAATCAGTACTTCGGACAAACGCATGTGAAAATGTGTGATTATTACACTGTGGATACCTTTTATGTACAAGGACCACGAGGAAACATAAATATTATGTATAGAGAGAAATATTTTTAGAACAGGTAAAAATCCCTCGAGAAAAGACCTGTCACTATGGACCCATGAATGGGTATCATTATACAGAGGAAACTTTTATTTCAGTGGAGCCCTCGTGAACCACTCGTACTAGATTCTGCATGATTAGATCTGACCGAATCATCTAATACTTGAATCCCAGGAAATTTATACTTTTGGAAAGTCGTATTGTTCCAGGATTTAGTATAGATTCATCTAACAATCATGGGTTTGTTTAGTATAACTTGGTGTTTAATCTTGGTTAATACTAACCACTGGTGATGGGTTTTCATATACATTTCAAGAATAGGGTCATCTCCCATATAGAAAATTCCAAACTGGCTCAGCTCTTTTACATCTTGAAATGGCATGTGGAAGCACTCACATCTTCCAGTTTCTACGCACCAAGTACACTTGTTTTGGTAGAAGGATTCATAGGCCACTGGATCCATAGCTTTTGAACTTAAGCCATAATATTTCCACTAGTCTTGAAACCATTGTGATTGTCGGCAAGCTTGCATGAGACCAATGGCACCAAATTTGAGCTTGGTATAATGAGTCTCGCCATGTCCGTCAATGTTCATGAGATCCCACCACAATTTTTTATACCTTGAAAAATTATAAACAGTGTCAGGAAAAATGAATTCAGGGTTATTACCTAGTCATTGATTAAATTTAGTCTAGGTCCAACGTGGGTCTCTGGTTCTGTTAATCACCAAGTAATCATGATAGACTTTAATTCTATTACTTCCACTAGTGTAAGTGGCAGTAATATGACAAAAGTCTTGTGATAGGGATTCTTTTGCTTCCCAAGATGCCTTCATACTGTGTGTGTATATCTTGTCATGAATCCATCGGCTACTTTTTGGATACACACGTCTTTCTGGGACAAAATGTTGGATGTCATTATGATTTTGTAGATGGGCATCTAGGTTTTTTGTATTACGGAGTTGCCACGTGGGCCTCCATTTTTCTTTATATACGGCCCATGATTCTTCATCAGATATAGATCTCAAAGTCTCTCTTTGGTGGGCCTGATCCCATTCTGTAACAATGACCATGACATGGTCCTGTTCTTCTTCTGCTTTTTGTTCTTGACGCTGGATAAACTCTCTACTAAGAAAGTCTGGCAAACAATTCTCAGAACCCTTAATATGTTCAACTTTAAAATCAAAATTTGCAAATAAAGCTTGCCCTCTTGCAAACTTTTCATCTTCAGGATTCTTAATAGTTTTGTTAAGAACTTTTTCCAGTGCTTGAGCATCAGTTCTTAGTAGAAATAATTTATTTACCAAGTGTATGGAGAATTTTCTGACGCAGTTCCATGCAGCTTTGATTTCTTTTTCGATTGTGGAATAATTCTTCTCAGCTTTATTCCAAACTCCAGATGCATACTGCACAACTTTTTCTTCATTTTTCTGGCTCTCCTTACTTGGTCTCTGTTTGAGGACACCTCCCCAACCTATATCACTAGCATCAGATTCAACAATCTTGTAAGAGTCGTCATCAACAACATAAAGTATAGGGAGATTACGAACCTTGGATTTAATTTCTCTGACTGCTTCTATGTGAGCTTCTATCCAAGGTTTTGGATTCTTTCTGAGTCTTTGATTGAGCAGAGACCTATCAATGGCACAAGAAGGATAAAATTTTCTTACATAGTTCAGACAACTCAAAAATCTTTGTAGTTGAGTCTTGTCCAGAATTATCTCTAGAAACTTGTCTGCAAACTCAAGAGCATGGCTCTGTCAAGCAATTTTTCCGTTTTCTATTATGTGCCCTAAGAATTTTATTTTTGTCTTACATAATTCCATCTTCTTTTTTCTTAAGACCAATCCATTCTTTTGGACAACTTCATGAAAATTCTTAAATGCTTAAAATGGTCCTGTAGATTCTTGGAAAAAATGAGGAGATCATCTATATATGCAAGTAACCATTCATTATAGGGCTTAAAGATGGAATCCATTACCTTCTAAAACTTCGAAGGCACATGCTTTAGGCTACTGAATGGTATTACATTCCACTCGTAATGGCCAGCTGGTATGCTAAATGTTGTCTTCCATTTATCTTTCTCAGCAATGGCTACTTGCGAGAAACTAGATTTTAGATCAAACTTTGAAAATACTTTGGCTCCAGATATCCTACTCAACAGATCTCCTTTGTGCGGAATAGGATATGTATCATCTGCAAGAACAGAATTAAGAGGCTTATAATTAATAACCAATCTAGGAATACCTCTTATCTGTTCACTCCTTTTATTGACATAGAAGCCGTAACAGTTCCATGGACTGTTAGACTCCCTGATCAGCTTTCTTTGCAGAAGCTGATTTATCTCCTTTTCATAGAGCTGTCTGTATTCTTTTGAAATTGGAATGGCTCTGGATTTGCAGGGTTTGCCCATGTATCCATCTTTGTAGGGAAACTCAACACAATGCTACTTGCGATGCCAGAATGCATTGGGTTCTTCTGAGCAGCAAATGTTCTAGAATTGTCTTTGTATTTCAGAGATCTGTCTCTGAATTCCTGGGGAGCTCAACTGATCTTCAATTCGGATCATATTTTTATGATCTTTGGGCTCTGCTAAACTTCTTTCTGCTTTTTGAAGTTCCTGCATGGCCAACACCATTGTTGAAATTCGAGGATTATAAATATAGGGAAGTTCTATCCTCTTACCCATTTTATCAGATGTAGCCACTGTAATAAAATACCCCGTAGATTTATCTGGAAACCTGAAAGAACCATGGGGCTCTACTGTTGCCATAAATACATTCCCAAGTATACAATCAACTGGAATTTCTTCAATTGCAAACTTGAGCCTAACATAATGAGAATCAAAACAAACAACAACTTTTGGAACTTCAAACTCTAAAACTTTCTTTCCCAATCCCACAGGGTTGTCACTCAATTAACCTATGGCATAGCACGTGCGTTCGTGGCATACTAAACAATACCCTTAATTTGACTACATATTGGAAAATACCTCTAAAAATCACTTTGTTTAACCCCCTACCAATACTAACCCATTGCATTTTCCTAATTTAAAAAACCCCTGCCTTCACTATATATTGTAGGTATCTATTTTTTCATTAACATTTTTTACACCCCTTTATATTTTTATCCTTAACATAATGACATGATGCCTCTCTTATGACCTCACATGAATTCTACAATTCACATTTGTTCTTGTGATATACATAAGAGATGCATATTAGTATTCCCACAATGTGATTACTCAATCCACACTCAAGCACATCTTACTATGATTTGTGGCATTTAATGGTCTAAGGCATACAAAGATCAACCATTTTTTAGGAAGATTGACTATGTGCATGTGTATAAAATAACATATAAATTGATCTATATGATGATGAAAAATCAATTGATCAATCTTTATGAATATGTTTGCACCAAATAAGGTGTTCAATCTGATCTGAACCTCTTCATACAGAGAAAGTAACATTTCGTAAGAAATCAACTCACAACCTCATACTCAAGCCCCAGTGTCTTATCAAAGATTGGAATAACAAAATTCAATTTGATTATATATAGAAGAAAAAATAAAGTGAGATGGTTCAAAGACCCTACTTTTCTTTGACAGAAAAAAAACAACATTGTTTTAATTTAAGTATACTAATGAAACCCCATTATATATTAAGACGAATACTTGAAAAACTAGTAGTGAGAATACAAGTACATGAATAATTTATCATAACTAGTGTAGCATTTTATCTTAACTAGACATAGGTGCAATTGCTAGTTTATAAATGTTGATATTAAGGGAAAATTTGTTAAAGCTTTCGTCAAAATGTATTTTAATATTAATTAGTTTTTTTTATCATTAATTAGTTTCTTTTGATTGATTAAGAGGTCACTCATGAAACCAAATATAAATTCAATTTTTATGAGCTTCAAGTCTTTGCATATCATTCAATATTTGCATGGTATGTGACTAGTGTGGGAGTCCTACTTGGCCCAATTAATCATACCTTAGACTTACTCATTTCCCAAGTTTGTCACCTAGTGTTCCAAAAGATATCTTCCAAGAAAACAAGTAATTACTTGTTAAAGACTAAGTTTCTGTTGTTCTTTATTAACCCTGAATATATTTTGCAAATGCTAATCTTATAATGCCTAATGAGGTCAAACCTTTAAGTGAATAATTATTGATGCAATCGTATCATGAACTAATCTTGGATGAAAAATCTATAGTTATTTCTTCCCTTTTACCTCTAAATTATCCATTACTAGAACACAATCCCCCATATTCTTCAAAAAAAAATGTGAAATACATCTAGACAGATAGTTTCAATGATTTGTTGCTTGCTAGGATATGAACATGACCAAACAATATATGAAGCGATTCTAGGGTTTTATATTTTATTTCAACTATTAAAAAATACATTGTCAGTTTTGACTACAGTCAGTACCTATCTAATGGTGTTAATGATCAATTGATGAAGTACAAGGTCACCAAGTCTTTCAGGTACCGATATGTTTTAGTGTACATGTTCCTATTTTTCCAAGTAGAAAGTTTTTTGGCATAGAATTTCAAAGATAAGATTTCAATGGCAATGTTGTTTTAGTTATTCACTAGACCTCGATGCACAGAAAGCATTTTCAGGAGTATTCATTCTCATACTTTGTAAGAAAATTAGTTTTCAGTGTATTTTATTTCATGTATGATATATTTCCACCAAGAATATTCCCATAGATAAGATAATTATGTTGTTGAGCGATGCAATTAGAATCGGAAATTGGTATTTGTATAAATACTTTACTAAGATTAGAATATATGGAAATGAATTGGAACCCTATTGACTTCCAATTTTCCTTCCTATCAGAATTTTTTCTCTAGAATTTATCAATAAATGTTTATATGTAGAACAAATTCATTTTCTCGCTACAAAACACTCTGGTGTTTTTAAATTAAAGGCAGAGGTTGGGAAATTTGTGGTAAATAATAGAGCAGCTAGTGCAGAAGTTGAAACCAAGCTACATGAAATGAAATTTGTGTAGGGAGATGTTTGGCACTATCACCCTTCTGGGATAATTTCAATGAAAAGAGTTGAATATAAAGCAGATCCTTATAAGAATGTGCCAAAGCTTGAGGTGGAACAATATCCAAATAAAGATATTTTGGAGTATCATCCTTCATCAATTGTACAAAAAAAATTTAGAACAAATCAAATATCAAAGATGGATAGTTGGAAACTCCTCAATAGTCTAGAGAAAAGGAATTAAAAACAGAATTTTTGGAAACTGAACAATTAGCATATAGGTTAGAGATTCCTAAATTTAGAGTACAAAAGAGATAGAATGTAAGATCCCTGCACACACACCCTCTTATGCACATCATTTTTTCTGCACGGATCCCCAACTTTGTACATAAGTTGTTCCATTTCATAATGTGGTTTTGCAATGTACCATTTAGAAATGCAAAGAGTTGTGAAGTAATAAGAGACATGGGATGAATAAATTTTAAATTCATTTGATATAATCATTTACATCCTATGGTAGCATTCCAACTAAAGTTTTATTCCATAACAATAAGAGTAGCGGAATGCAAATAATGAGAGCTAGAAAATGAAAAAAGGATTATGACAAGTAACAGGAATTTTATCGCCGTGGTGTGGAAAAGTTATACAGTGTACTTTGTGAGTTTTTGAAGCCGAAAACATAGGCTCAAGACAACAATTGAAGGGAAAATTTATTTTATATATCATCTCTTTATAGCCTATATCACTAACCAATGAGACCTTGGATACCTCAATTTTTCTAAATCTGCCTGCTCAACTCATGTTACTGGCCCACTACCTTGTTTTCAATCGATTTCTGAAAATTCATTAGAAAAGGAAATTGTTTACAAACCCAACATTCTTCCACATCATCTGGAGGCATCACTCTTACATTACGGTGACATCATCATTCCCCATGGTTATCTTTGATTCAAGCCTACATTATACTAATAGGAAGTTTTAATCATAAGAGATTTATATGTTATGAGAGATGGAGGTATGAGGCAGAAGTGTATGGAAGGAGAATATGTACGGAGATGTGGAAGTGGAAATGTATGTAGAAGGATGAACATGTAGAAGGGACATCCACACTTCAGTACCTCTCATATATCACTTCTTGGGCTACATCTTGATCAAAATATTAAGAATCAATTCCCATCTTGTGGTACTTATGGGCATTAAGAACTCATATCATTTTATATATTGGAAAAAAATAATGCATATTATCACTTCCATGAATAGAACACAAACATAGAGTCAAAAGAAATAAATTTTAACTTTACACTAATTGTATAATTGCATACCTCCACAATACCTAGATTATTACTATAATGTTGATGAATTTTTTTTTACTAGAAGCTTATTCTTGTTTTTTCTAACATATTCTCTTAATATTGGAGGTTTTTCTTACATGGAGCTATAATTCTCCTAAAATAATCTGCATTTTAGAGCCAAGTATTGGAATAAGCTAGGATTAGAATGCAAGAAGGTTGATAAAAGTGTCTAACATGTGCATGTAACCAATCTATGACATTGAGGTGATTGTCGTCTTACTAGTTACAAGAACTTGGTTGCTTGGAAATAAGACTCTTGCTTATAATCTATCTTATCTTATGTCTACTATGGTTCAGATTATTTTTTAATATCTATTAATCTGTGTTTAGGGAGGCTCGTCTATTTTATGTGAAATTTTCCCAAAACATTGTTGCAAAATATGTGTTAAATAACATGAAAATTGACATTTTGCAATTTTTAATAAAATTGAGTTTGCAGATTTTAATTAAATTGATTTTGTAGTTTCAATGGATATGTGTATGTTTACAACCAATAATCATTACACAATGCTTCAAAGTAAATTCTATTAAGCACTCAAATGATGTCTTGATTACGTATTGATTCTCCCAATAAATGTTGAAAAGACTTCTATTTACTAGAAAATGATTTTTTTTTCTTTTGTAAGTTCGGCATTGATGAGGCTACATCATGTTCATGTCCAAGAATAACACCCGAATAGGGTGGGGAATTGAACTGATGACTTAACATCTAGGAGTGCCTTAACAACGCACCCGATCATCGCCTATCCAAGACCCTATGGATATAAGGGAGATTTTTTTAATCATAAGATTGAGCTTTAATTAATTTTTTAATATGTGTTAATCCACTCCATGGGAGGTTGATTGAATTTATGTGACATTTTGCGAAAATTTTCTCGTGGAACAGGAAAATATCAGTGTCAAATAACATAAAATTTGACATTTTATGGTTTGTGCGAGATGGAACTATGCGAAATAAGTTTGCGGTGAGGAGAATGTGTGCATAGGTGTGAAAATGGGCATATAATGGTTCTCTCACACATAACGCTCTTTCACGTGTCCTTTATTCCAAATACTAAAAATTTAAAAATTTCTTACGAAATTAGTTTTAAAATGTGAATTTAAAATTAGTTTTAAATTTATAAGATTAGTTTTAAAATGCCGATTTTTAGCGTAGCATGAGATTAGTTTTAAATTTTCAATTTTAATCCTCTATTTGTAAATGGAATTTACTATAAAGAATTGTTTAATGATTACTATTTGTGAACAAATCAAGAAGACATAGAGGGCTACACAACTAGTATTAGTTGTATCAAGTTGCACAAACATGAGGTTCCATCACATACAAAAATGTGTTTCAACATACATTGAATGACAAGCTTAACAAGCATTTAAACCAAGATTCCACACCAAAAAACACTATTCTACCATAGTTTAATTCCAGTTTTAAATAAATCATGATTCTATTTTCTATTGGTTCATGCTATGCAAGATGATTATACAAGTAAGGTGGAAAACATGTGGCTTTGACTCGATTAGTGTGATGACATGGAATTTCACACATGTGAAATGTGGCACATTCATGGATTTCCTTTGTTAATGAATTTTTAGAAATAAATTAAAAACAAAGTAGTGGGTCTATAACATGAATTGAGTAGACAAATTTGAACAATCTAAGGTATCCAGGGTTTCCTTGATTACCACCCTGTCCGCAAGGTCACCTTCGTCACTGGTTAATCAAACCAAAACAAACCAAAGATTAGTACTAAAAAGATTTTTTACCAATACAATAAATCCAATTCATACCATAAGAGTTGGATTTCTAATCCATTACATGCCTCTAGCTTGAAATGGCTTAAAAATGAAAAAATAGATAACGTTTTTCTCCAATTTTCAATTTCTTATGAGTCATATGTCCTTTTTTCTTCATGATTACATAGGGCTTGAACAAATGCTCCACCATTTCCATTGTCGAACATGATTCGTAGATCAGAAGGCTTAAACACAAAAAAAATATGAAAATAATGGTAGCATTTGACTTTAACATGAGCAAGATCTCATCTAAGCTAATTTGTTTCAAAGAAAAGGGATACATGAACAGATGCAATTGCAATAGTTCCTTTCATATGAATTAAGTTGTCTCTCTCATGCATTTTAGGTTTGTAATTTTCTACAAATACTCAAATCGATGCAAAAAAAGATGATTACATTGGTAAACATGGTTACAAAATGTTTCTTGACTTCATGACTGCAACGAGGTATGAATGCATTTTATTTGTTATTAGTGATAATAAAAGCCTCGGGAAATCATCTATGACTCCCCCTGTTGACATTAGATTTCTACAAGTTCTCTTTAATGAGTCGCATGATTAAGAAGTTGACCTTAGCCCCTATTTCCCAATATTTCTTGTTGTGTATCAACCTAACATACTGCACACAACATTCTTCTAATGTCTTAACTATTAATTTTTTGTAGCATCGGAAAGTGCTCTAAGCCCCAAATTTGGTGGAGAGGCTTAGACACAGGTATTCCAAATAACCCAGAAATCGTTTGTGAAAATTCCACTCGATTAATGTTTTATTAAAATAATTAATTATTTTAATGGAGACCCTAAGTCTAAACTTAGGGAAATTAAATAATTAAAGGACATTAATAAAACAGAGTGAGAATAATCAAGAAAAGGTGGAGATCAAGTCTAATATAATATTAGCTATTTATTATAGATCTAATCTTGGTCGTTGATTTCTCAATGAGAAGACTATAAAGGAAGGCTTGAGGGTTATTTGGAAAGAGACACACAAAGTGAACCTTGAGATCGAATTCTTCTGACTATGCATTGCTAGGACGAAGATCAGATCTAAGTGATTCAATGCAGTGAGGGGCATAGTAGCTTCAGGAAAGAAAGATTTTCTCAGCCGGAGAATCATCAGCAGAGAGAGGAAAGAAGACCTCCAGTAGAGCTAGCACAGAACTAGTCAGGCTAACGCAGATCCAGCACAGAATCGGTCAGGGTTATGCATAGGTTGCGCAGAGGTTCAGAGGGTTTATGATATTTTGTTGTCGGATCAGATCCAAAAGCCATAAGTTGGGGTGTGAGACCGGGAGGCCCATATTTTTGATTCCAAGGGTCAAATCGATATGTTGCTAGGGTGACGCAATGCCTAGAGGAGGTGACGCGGGGCCTACACATTCACTGCACAGAGGTTGCGTAGAGACCTCAAGAGGCATCTTTTCCAATGATCGTATCAACCAGATTTTCTAGTGATAGTGTGAGGTAAAACTTACAATCTTTTTCTATCAATATTTCTCTCTATAACTAAATAACCCTTGAGGTATTCAGAGATGTATTCAGAAATTTCTACTGCTTAATAATACAAACCCTTAGATCTGTTGCACTATTTTTCCCGCATGGGTTTTTCTTGAGACTTGTGTCCAAAAATAATTGTGTCCTATGTGTGATTTCCCTTGCTTAGTTTCCTTATTTCAAATCATATATTTTTCAGTGTAGGTTGCTTCAATAGTTACTTCAATAATTCATGTCTGAATTAATTCTATAAAAGTAATTTACATAATAGGAGAAGTACACTCAATTGTTGCAATAGGATTCCTAATATTTTCAGATCTAAGAATTTTCACATGGTATCAAAGAATTTGATGTGAAAAGGGAAGAGCATATATGAATCTGAATTGAAGGCCAAATTTCTACAACAACAACAGATCAAATCCCTGGAGAGGTTACAGGGATCTAGCCAGGAGGGTTGAAGTCTTGAGGTTGTCTCTCTCTGAGTGAGTTGACAGAGAGGTAGGAATTCCAGTTTGAGATTTTGTCAAGGTAGAGGGAGTTGTGTAGAGCCTTCACGCATATCCAGAGGGACACAATTTTTCTGTAGGTAGTTGTTGGATCAGAGAAGCGTCAGAAGAAATAAAGAGCACATAGCAGGGAATTCTTCCTCAGTGAATTCCTAGCCGAGGAATTCAGCATTTTTCCAAGATCTGAGTAGCATATCAGGGCAGCAAATCTACAAGCTCTAGAAGGAGTGTGTAAAATTGCATAGGTTGCGCAGAGGGGGAGAAAGAGGAAGAAGCTCGACAGTTGTTCAACTGAGATGGCAACTCATGGTCTTAGAGATCAGGATCGGTTGGAGGGTTCCTCCAACTATGTAATCTAGAATGAAAGGATTCAGTTTCTTCTAGAAGAATTTGATCTCAAGACATTTTTGGCGAATGTGGTTGTTGTACCTACAGATCGAGATAAACTTAAGAGGTACAAGTCCGATATGGAAAAGTGCAAGAGGCTAATCCTTGATGGTGTTAAGGATCACATAGTCTCACATTTAGCTGGCAAGAACACCACCAGGGAGATGTAGGAAGCTTTGTCTTTGTTGTACGAAGGAACTTTTGAGCAGCGAAAGATGTACTTGGAGCAGAAGATCTACATGAGCTAGATGCAAAAGGGAGAGTGCATTGCTTCATTCCTTATGAGGCTTCAAGAGATTTGAGACCAATTAGCAGTCGTGGGATCCACCCTAACTGAAGAAACAATGGTGAGGTTGGCCCTTAACACAGTAAGGAGGAGTGGCAGGTTTTTTTCCATATCATTTGGGGCAGAGCTACGCTTTTGAGTTGGGAACAGATATGGTCAACACTTCAAGAGGAAGAGCTAAGGAGAGATCTAGTCAAGTGCAAGCTCAATGAAAATAGCGATAGCAGATCAAAGACATTGGAGGAGGAGGAGAATGTAGCCCTCGCATCGAAAGCACAACAAGGGAAATAGAGACAAAAGAGAGATGTATCGAAGGTGAAATGCTTTATATGCGGTGAGATGGGCTACTTTGCATCAAAGTGTCCTTTGAAGAAAAATGACAAGGATGAGAAGCATGATCCAAAGGTTTCAGTCACAAAGATCGAGCAATATGAGTTTGTTATGAGTGCCTATGCTTCTGCTGGTAAGAAGTGGGGTGATATTGAACATTAGTTCACTTTTAACTTTAGTTGGGCAGGATCCTTGAGGAGCCGACCTCATGGATCGTTACCTAGTTATGGGAGCCCATAATCAGTAGCAGTGAGATGGATGAGTTTCAGTGAGAGCCGAGGAATGATGGAGATGATAGTGCAATAGGTACCAGCGCTCATTTGTAGAGCACCGAGAGCAGAGCAGTAGCAACATGGTAGTAGCATCACATTTGATAGGAGTGCAGAGTAGTGCTACACAGTGCAGAGCAGCAACATCGCAGTGCATCAGAGAGACAGCGCAAAAGTTACCAACATTTAGAGTCTTCAACACCAAGGTGCATCCACTGAACACTTGTTCAGTTTTGGGTGATTTCAGTTGTTTCTCTCAGTAGTTGAGTTTCAATGCATATGCATTGTTAGCAGTGGCAGTGTTAGTAGCATAGCAAATGAAACACTTGAGAGGGAGTTGTAGTACAAATGCAGCAGTGGCAGTGGCAGTGTCATGTGCAGCAATACAGTTGCAACAGTAGCGCAATGGTTGATGGACTTCAATAGCATAGAGGATGAGTCAAGTTCAAATCAGTATGCAACAGACATATTGTTAGACCAACTTCCTCGCTAATATGGAGTGTTGATTTTTGTAGCATCGGAAAGTTCTCTAAGCCCCAAATTTGGTGGAGAGGCTTAGACACTGGTATTCCAAAGAACCTAGAAACCATTTGTGAAATTTCTAGTCAGTCAATGTTTTATTAAAATAATTAATTATTTTAAAGGAGAACCTAATTCTAAACTTAGGGAGATTAAATAATTAAAGGATATTAATAAAATAGAGTGAGAATAATCTAGAAAATGCAGATATCATGTCTAATATAATCTTAATCATTGATTAGAGATCTAATATTCATCGTTGATTTCTCAATGAGAAGGATATAAAGGAAGGCTTGAGGTTCATTTTGAAATAAACACACAGAGTGAATCTTGAGATCGAAATACTTTGACGGAGCAGTGCTCGGACGAAGATCAGATCTAGGTGATTTAGTGCAGTGAGGGGCAGAGTAGCTTCCAGAGAGAAATATTTTCTGAGCTGGAGAATCATTAGTAGAGAGAGGCAGGAAGATTTCCAGCAGAGCTAGCACATATCCATTCAGGATGACATAGAGCCAGTGCAGATCTATTTAGGGACACGCACAGGTTGCATAGAGTTTCAAACAGTTTTCGAGAATTTTTTGTCTGATCATATCCAGAAGCCAGAAGTTGGGGTCTGAGACCAAGAGGCCCAGATCTGTGATTCCAAAATTCAGATCGATCTATTTTTGGGGTGACACAGGGCCTACGTAGTCATTGTGCAAAGGCTACACAAAGACCTCCATAGGCAGCTTTTCCAATGATCGAATCAGCAGGATTTTCCAATGTTTGTGTGAGGTAAAACTCATAATTTATTTATGCCAGTATTTCTATCTATAACTGAATAACCCTTGAGGTATTTAGAGATGTAATAAGAAATTTATATTTCTTAATAACAAAAACCCTCAGATCTGCTACATTGGTTTTCCCGCATTGGGTTTTTCCGGGGACTTGTGTCCAAAAATAATTGTGTCCTATGTGTGATTGATTTCTTGCCCTGTTTCCTTGTTTCAGAATCATATTTTATTCAGTTAGGCTGCTTTAGTAGTTTCTTCAATAATTCATGTCTGAATTAATTGTATCAAATTAATTTACATAATAAGAGAAGTACTCTCAGTTGTTGCAGTAGGATTCCTAAGATTGTCAGATCTAGGAATTTTCGCATCAATGAAAAAGCTAAGTTATATAATATAGGGCTATGAAATATTCAACACACTTATTAATTCTATGGATCCCAACAAATTTTTTAGCTTTGAAAATAATCTATTGCAGAAGCTTGAGTCTGAAAGCCTTTTTCGAGAGCCCTTAACAAAACAAAAAACAAGCAGGTTTTCTCCTTTATCATGACTGACATTTTATGAAATTGTTTAATCAAATATATTCATTGCACCAACCACTACTAAAACATATCTTCAAAAAAAATTCCAAGAGCATGCTTGATAAGCCAGGATTTTATTTTAACCTTGATCCCATGTTATTGTATTCTTAACTGATTTATGCCACATTCTTCTCTAATATAAAATTCATCCACAAACTTCTCCCATTCCCAATGTCAATAACCCAACCCCATAACTATAAACATCAACAATTTCGTTAATTTCCCATCGACGGAATAATAATTTGGGCTATTGACTCATATTTCCATGGATAGGGACTGGATCTTGACCCTTTGTTTTAGGCTCTGTTATTGTTGTTGCTACCTATTTTTTAACAATTTTCATTGGTGGGAAGAAGTGCTATGTGGGAGTTGCATAAGGTGTGGAAGTGTGGATGTCTCCCCTGCATGTTCCTCTATCTTCACACATCCCCAATTCCACAGATCCACACACATCCCCCCTCCACACACTTATTGTGTACACCTCTCTCCCAAACAACACTTCCTTCACACGCACATAAACTATTTTTAATCTGATGCATGAAAAAACACACTCAATAAAACCATTAGATCAGAAATGTCTAGGCATAATTTATTTACGTGTACAGTAAATGGACTAATTCATATGGTAATGTTTTGATTTAATGTAAATCTCAAGTCCTCGACATGAAAAACTAATCTAATAACTGCCAAAAGAGGCACATGACCATCAGATTATGGGATTTTCCTGCAATTTTCAATCGACACAAGGATGCCCCATTCACACACTTATTCCACACATTCCCATCTCATGCAACACTCTCTTTTAACATGATTACAAATTAATTATTACCAGCTTACTTCACATATGATTTACTTCTTCACATATTTCATTTCTACATAGACTTTTTCTTCATACATGCATTGCTTCCACACAACCTTCAACTCCGCACATCCTATTACTACACAACACTTACCCTTCCCTACATATTCCCACTTTAGCACATACATAGTACAAATCGAGATGTTGAATGGTGGACCATTGGAAGCCTATTTCAACAAGAAATGGTTGAAACTGTATAGGGACATCCAGTGCTTCGCAAGTAGTAGATGGAACCATTTTCAATAGTTCTCTTGTATATAAATAAGAAGTAGCAGTGTTAATTTTTCATTGTGTTGCAGGATAGCTCACCTTAGTTATTTTGGTTGAAATTGGTTTCCATATTTATACATATTGCACCAATACTTTTGTAGTGTAGGAAGAAAAAGGATGGCACAAACATATCAAAAAATGTTGTTGTGCAGGAAGAAAAAGGATGGCACAAACATATCAAAAAATGTTGTTGTGTAGGAAGAAAAGGGATGGCACAAACACATCAAAAAATGTGCAACATATAGTGTTGGGGGCAAGCCCCATGAAGGAAGCCATGTGTTTATGCTTAAAATAGTTAGGGATTTGATAATAAAGTTAAATGATTGGTTATTGTATCATATCAATGTGGTTATTAGAAATCATACGAGAAGTTGATATCAAAGATCATATTACCTGGATTGACACATGTTCCAATGGCCAACACATCATCTTATCATACCTTTGATTAATGTAGTGACAATTTGGATGCCCTTCATGAAGATAGATATGAAAATTTTGAGGCTAGGTGGGACAATTACCAAGTTTAGGCACGTGCCCACCACCTTTTCCCTGGTGCCATAAAGTTCCACAATAAGTTAGATTTGAGAGTCTTCGATTCACATCATGTTGTATTTATTTAGATTATTTGTAGTTGGGTGATCACGGGGTGTTGCAATGTGGTGAATTTTTTACATAAGGTCAAGGGATGAGGTTATTCATTCATTATGATGGTGAGGATGAAGCACAGTTTCTATAGGAAGAGGGTTTAGGTTATGGGACGATTTAGTATTAGGCATCGTTGGAGTTTCAAGAAGAGTATATTTGAGTTATTATATAGTTAGGTGTCAAGATTTACGATCGAGCGAATAGATTTTTTTTAGGATTGTATGATATTATTGGATGGGTGTAGGGCCACTATAAGAGATATTATAAATGCGTAGGTATGGTTGAGTCAAATAGTTTATCATGGCACTGCCTACAGTGTATATATGCGGGAATAATTTGAATGGAAATATCATAGTGGTCGCTTGAATAAGGAGCACAACATCCAAAAGGAATTATCTTTTCATGTGTTGAGGGGTAGCATGATTTTTTTTTTTTGTAGAAATAGGGATTGTAGCCTCTATAAAGATTCTTGTCATCGACAACAGTAGTAGCAGTCAACAGCTATAGGTGTGACGAGGAAGAAAAATTTCAATTCACTGAAGAAGGAGGCTCCCTCAAACAGTGGGAATAGCTAAAGGGTTGAGTGGCTTGGGAAGAGCCACAGGTGTGTGTTGGGGGCCTACTGGAGGCAAGTTTTGGAATATTTTTGGTTGTGTACACATAGGTAGAGGAATTTAAAATAGTGTGCTAGAAAATCGCACGATTATGGAAGAGCATGCAACATCAATACACTGTGGAGAATTGTACAGCAGACAATGGCATGGAAGCAAAGGAGTGGCTAGGTGGGAAATTTCCAAATTTGAAAATTTCAAATGCCTGTATTTTGGATTAGTCTAGTTTTAGTAACAACAATTTATTTTCCCATAGTATTTGTTTTACTTGGGTATTTCCCATGGACCTAATTGTGTACATGTACTTCTATATAAGTTAGTATAAGCCAAATTAGACCATTAGTGTATATTCAAACCAAATGTATTTCTCTCGGCTCTATGTTTGTGTTCTATGCATGAAATTCATAATATGCATTAATTTTTTCCAATACATAAAATTTTATGAGTTATTAATGCCCACAAGTACCATGAAATGATAATTCATTCCTGATATTTTGATCGAGATATAACCCAAGAAGTTTGCGCAAGAGGTATGGAAGTGTGGATGTCCCTTCTACATGTTCCTCCTTCCGCACACATCCCCACTTCTACATCTCCACACTGGTAAATCATATTCACATACCTCCATCCCTTTCTTTCACCAATGTTAGTGTTAATAGGATTTTTTCAAATGGAGACACTTGTAACACAGACTTATATACATTACCAAATGAGAAATACTATCATTTTTCACTTTCTTTATAGATAAATAGAATTATAAATCTAAATGACACCTTCTGAACATGGTTTACTCTGACACATAGTTCATTTCTACACAGAATTATTCTGCCTAACTCCATCCCTTACTTTCACCAATGTTAGTGTTAATACGTTTTTTTCAAATGGAGACACTTGCAACACAACCTTATTAACATTACCAAATTAGCAAGACTATCATTGTTCAATTTTTTAATAGATATATAGCATTAGAAATCTAAATACCACCTTCTGTACATGCTTTACTCTGACACATAGTTCATTTCTACATAGAATTCTTCTTTTGCACATGGGTGAGGGTCATTGATCATGATTAACCAGAGAAATTAAATTTAATCTTGAAACTTTCCAAACGAAAAGAAGAAAAAGAATCCATGAACTAGACAAACATTCAGAATCCCAAAGATGCTTACCAGGTAATGAAATCCGTAGAGTCATCCTCCCAAGGGAACAAAGTAGAATGCGACAATGGAAGACAATATTTTTAACATATGTGGATACTTCTCAAGGAAATAGGACAATGTGACTTGGTAGGTAGATTTAAGTTATTATACAAAGTGGTGAACGTGGTAAGAAGGGTAGCCAGGATAATTAGAAAAAACATATATTTAAAATAAAAATTAAAAATAAATTTTATACTTAAAAGAATATATGAATATATGTCATTCATGTCAATTAGTATATCCCTAGAGCATATTTCCATAGAGACTAAATGGCTATGAAGTGAAACTCGTGGATTGTTTTAACAAGCCAAAATAATTGAGTCAAGGAATACCCAAAAAATCATATTTTATAAAATTTTAAATTTTCAACCTCGCTTGACTCCACATTTCAACCTTCGTAATTATGCATATTATGGACGTATGGTATGGTGTTTCCTTATAATAAAGATTTAATTATTTTTACATTTAACCCTTTTCTTTTACAAGAGATATTTGTATCATTTATATCACTTCATAATATTTTCATTGCAATTTGTGCTAATCTAAGTTCACTAAATTAAATATTTTAGCTAACCTTGCATAGAGCTCATTAAACCTGTCATAATCTCTATATTTAACTAAGTTTTTCTAACCAATCTTCGTCATTTCTAAATTTGGAAATGACTATCTAGTAAAGCCTTATGTTTATGACAATCAAAACACAAAAAGAGACTCAATATCTTCTAATCTCTAGATTATTTATGACTCTTTATTTCTTTCTAATTTCTAATAAAAGAAGTTTTCATTGTTGTATTTAGAAAGAATGTCGTTGTAATAAAAGTTGCAAATTCGACCTGTCTCGTAATTGTTCCCAGACAATAACACAATCAGATAAATTTAATTAATTCATATTATTACTTGGATGCATATAACATAAAAATAGGGCCGAAAATAGTAAATTACATTTAAATTCAAAATAATTATCCAATTGGAAAAAACTTTATAATAATTATCTAATTGGAATAACTTTGCATAGTTAAATATTGTGCAAAAGGAAGCCATGTGTGAAGCCAAAGTTGAAAAAATAAATAATGTGCGAAGCTTAAACAATATATAAATTTTTTTACCGATCATAACATTTGGAACTATGGTAAAACGATGCAAGGAAATATATTGCAAAAGAAAAGATGACATAAAAATATGAGCTAACTACAAACTTTTTTATAGACTCCATGCATTTAAATACATGGAAAAATAAGACATACCATATCGATGAAAAGCATACAATACTAAAAATAATTCACATTGAGCACTAAATATTATACCACAAAACATTTGTAATGATAAAAGTTAGCATAATTCATAGAGAACTAAGCATAGAGTGCTAAATATTATACCACGAAATCTCTGTAATGAAAATAGGTGGCATAGAAGAAGTTAATAGCATTAAGTGCAAAAGCATGTGAGAAAGTAAAAATGTCATAAATAAATTGTGGGGAATAGTGCTTATGCAGAAGAACTCGTGTTTAGTGCAGATATGCATCGAACAAGTGTGCAGAAGCGGGAATGCTTGTGCAACTGCAAAGGTGGAAATTTGTATGAAAAGGGAGTTGTTATGTGGCAAAAGGATGTACAGATTTTATGAATGTACGAACGCAAAGCATGTGCAAAGGAAAATTCCATATAGAAATAATTTATCTATAGAAGTAAAGCACTAGTATCATTTTCTTGTTTCCATAATACTCGAGAAGCATGAAAAATTCAAAATTTATTATATATTGGAAGAATTTAATGCATATTATAATTGAAATGCATATGTTAGGTCCCTATATTACTAGTGTAGTGCCTTATTGTTGTAGTGTAGCCTCCTTATTTTTATTATTGTACCCCTGTAGTCCCCATACTATTATTATTGTGCCCCATGAAACCCCACTATTGTTATTGTTGACACTTAGATTATTATTGTTAGGTCGGCTAGGATTATATTGTGACCCCATGGACTCCTATATATAGAAGGACGTTTTTTCATTTGAATCATCCAAGAATTGTTCATTTATGTAATGTAAAGTAGGTTTCCCCTTAGAATTGGTTGATTTCTAAGGCATTGATCTCTTTTTTCTTCTATTTTTGGAGCTAGTTTCATAACATTTGGTATCAGAGCTTTGGATTCTAGGGTTTCGCTGCTTCAAACAGGTCATCGTGGAATTTTCGCTATAATTTTTTTTCTATGAAGGTTTAAACAATGAAACAAAAACCCATTTTCAAAGAAATCCTAAGGAATTTTGTGTAAAAATTTCAAATCTTGGTTTGCAATATTTTTGGAGATATGATCTGTGGAAGTTAGGGTTTTTGCAAGCTCCAGAATTTCATCTCAAAGAGGTGACCTTGGGAAAACCGTCATAACTCTATCTCTGAGCATCAGATTGGAATTTCGTAAAAAGTGGTCGAAATCACACAGACTGTAGTTTTCTTTGTATCAATTTTAGAGTCGAAGGAGGAAACAGTGACACGTGACATACCATACAAGTTCGTTCTACTGAACCATTCCATAATTAGGTCATTGTGGGAGATTAGGAATAACTTTGCCTTGAGGAATCCAAATCATGTCAGACCTGTGGCATTGGAAATAAGACTCAGAGGGCTATTACAATACCTAAGCGTAAATCTTGTTGATCTGAAATTACATAGATACATCAGTTTCAATATCGAGCTCCTCAAAAGCAAGAAAAAGGTGTGTATTTTTTTTCAAATTGCATAAGTCTTGTTTGAAAAATCAGTTTGAAGTGATTCCAAGGGAATATTGAAGCATAGATATTAGTATTTGGTTCTAAAATCCCCCCTAAAAAGATTCAACACCCATTAAGCCCTCAGAAGGCTCTACTGTGACTCATGAAGAGGAAGAATTGCAACATGATATATCCAAATTACAAGAGCAAGTGCACCAAATTTCGCTCTCGTAAAGAGCAACAAAAAATGAAATGGGAGTTTTGAAGAAAGGAATGGAAGCCAAGATGGATGGTTTGAAGAAAGGCGTAGAAAATAATATGGATGGTTTGAATAAAGGCATGGAAGCTAATATGGATGGCATGGAATCTAACATGGAAGACATGAAGAATAATATAAAAGCAGACATGGAAGGTTTTAAGGAAGGTTTGACAAATTTGATACAAGAAATTATTCCTAATGGTGAAAATGTAGTACAGGAAACTCATGATGAGAACAAAATAAATGTTAACCGTGATTTCATAAACTTTATTGTTGGATTGAAGACCCACCATATTCCAAATCTAGATATGAGGAAGTTTGATGGCAAGGATCCCGTAACATGGATACTACATATGGAGCAATATTTTGATCTCCATAATGTGCAAAACACAAAAAAGGTACGCATTTCGACTTTACATTTAGAACAAAATACATTTGTATGGTATCGATGGCTTTGTTCTCGTAAAAAAATTGTCACTTGGTCAATTTTTACGGAGGAAATGATAGCACATTATGAGGATAAAAAGAGCAACACCTTCTTTAGCCACTTGATAAATCTTAAACAAAAGGGTTCAATGGTGGAGCACATTGAGGACTTCAAAAAATTGAATATATGGGTAACTGATATTCTAGACGAACACAAGATTGATGTCTTCATAGGGAATTTAAAGGATAACATCCAACATGAGGTTCGCCTTTGGGAACCTGATTCATTGGAGAAGGCATTTAGGTTGGAAAGAAAAATTGAAAGTAAATTTATGGCAACAAGGAAGCCTACCACTAACATCTATAAAGATGGAAGTGTTGCTACTCCTACACTTCCACAAACTACAAGGTCGACACCACAACAATTGGAAGAAAAAAGAGCAAAAGGGTTTTCCTACATTTGTGATAGCAAATACACTAAAGGTCATAAGTGTGCTGAGAAAAAAAAAATACATATATTGTGAAGAGGAAGAAAATGAACAAGAAAATTCAAAAGAAGAGGATATACACCAGGAACCAACCCTAGAAAAAGAAGAAATGAGTCTGGCCATATCTTGTAATGCATTGGTAGGAATTACCACTCCTCAAAATCTCAAGATAGAAGGACATATCAAGAAGAAAAAGGTAATAGTGTTGATTGATTTAGGTAGTACCCATAATTATATTCATTGTAAGGTAGCCAAGGAATTGAATTGCTTCCTATACCCATCACCAGAGTGTCAAGTGATGGTTGCAAATGGAGGGACTATAAATTTCTCTGGAAAATGCCATAATATCAAGCTAACCATGGGGTAATATGTATTGAATATTCCAATGCTTTCCATTCCAATGGGAGGTGTTGATGTTGTACTAGGAGTAGAATGGTTACAATCTTTGGGAACAATAGCTTTTAATTTTCAAGAAATTTTCTTGATTTTTTTTCAGAAGGAAAGGAAGTTGAATTACGAGGTATCGGAGGGAAGTCGGGAAATATAGTAAGCTCTAATTTCGTGACAAAGCTTCTCAATAAATAACAACGAGGCATAATTTCACAATTATGCTCACTAGAAGTTCCAACATCAAAATCATTTATTTCTCTAGATCTCCAAAAAGTCTTGGAAAATCATTCCAAGGTGTTTGAAACTACCAAAAGACTCCCACCTATTTGTGATCATGTTCATGCTATTCATTGGATTCCAGTAATTTTTCCTCTGAACATCAGGCGTTACAAATATCCTTATGTCCAAAAGAGAGAAATTGAATTTATGATTGCAGAAATGTTAGAGGTTGGTATAATTCAACCTAGTCAAAGTTCTTTCTCTACTCCAGTAGTATTGGTGCACAAGAAGGATGGATCATGGTGCATGTGTCTGGATTATAGGGAGCTCAATAAGCTCATTATTAAAGATAAATTTCCCATTCATGTGGTTGATGAATCACTAGCATATTTGGCCCAATTTCAGACAGCGAAAATGTCTCTATTGTGACACATAGGTATCCCAAGAGCGACAATTTGAGGTTGGGAAAAATGTCGCTTCCTGTACTGTTGCATATGCCACACTTAATAATTGTCAGTAGAGCGACACTAGACACGACACATGTCTTCATTTAGTCAATATTTGAATCGCGTTGTTTATTGTCGCTATTCCGACATCATGTGGAGACGTCGCTATTACGACATCGATGCCTTCCTATAATGTGTCGCAATATCGATGGCCTGTCGTCGCACGTCTAGCTTTATTAGTTTTCCAGTGACGGAAACAACTGTCGGAAGTGCCATGAAAGTGGTCGGTATTCTGACAACTTGCATAAAATTGTTGCGATGGTTGGGCCATATCAGCGACGGAAACAACCTTCAGAAGTGACACCACATTCGTCGTTATTCCGACACTTAGCATAACATTGTTGTGATGGTTGGGCCATACCAGCGACAGAAACAACTGTTGGAAGTGACACCACAGTTGTCGCTAATCCGACATGTGGCATAACATTGTTGGGATGGTTGGGCCATACCAACGATGAAAACAACCGTCGAAAGTTCCACCTTATCTGTTGCTAGTCTAACACTAGTCTTAGCAATGTTTGGGTCATACCAGCAACGGAAACAACCATCGGAATTGCGACACAACTCCTAGAAAAACAATTTGGGGCAGAAGTAACCCTGAGATGATCATACACTTTAAGAAGGAACTCACATTTGGCTTATGGCATGATATCAATAGTTGATAAAGGAGAAAGGAATATGTACGACCTCCCAAGGGAGCTGCGATGCAAGACAATTGTCCTAGTTTTCTTGCATCCTAGCCTAGCTTTCTTGGGAGGTCGTCGATCTTTGTTTCTCATTTATCAACTATTGGCATCATGCCAAAAGCGAAATTTGAGTTCCTTCCTAAAGTAGATGGTCATCTCAGGCTTACTTCTGCCCCTACGGAGGTATCTCTAGTAAGAATTTGGTACCTTTTTTATAATATCAAGGGCATGTTCATTTAACAAAACTACCTTTTAATAGCCCTTTGCATTTCCCTCAAACCTGGCATCCAACTATCAAAATTTGGAAGACAGACTAGAAACCAATAACGTCTTGGTAGCTAAGAGAAAAAATTAGATATCTGGATGTGAGATTCTAGGTGGCTCATACAAAAACATTATATGGTCACAATTCTTTTTTCCAATTGCTCAATTTGGTGACTCACCAAATATGTACAAAAGAATTCACATTTTTACGATATAAATACAAATGAAATTATATTGGAATACAATAAACTTGATGTTTGTGGGTGAATGGCCTAATCATGTACATAATTATTTATTCTAGTTTCCCAAAAAACGTGATCTAATCATCATGTTGCACTAGTGTAATATGATTCTAGTCTTTGGTTCATCTGGGTTAGCAGATTCAATAGGCATAGTGGTTACTCAGGTTGTAGTTCCTTTCCCTTTTTCTCTAGTTATCCCCTCTTTGCCTTTGTTCATCTAGGCAGGCTGGTGTATAGAGATATCATTTATGGAGAGAAGAATAGATTCAGGGTGGTATTTTTTGTTGTTTGTTGTGTTTTTATGCATGTTATACGGAATTTTGATCTGTGGATAAACCAAATTCCCTAAGTGTGGTGTTTTTCACTTAGAACAACAGAGGAAAGAATAACTATCACTTTCTCTAAAACAAGCAAATATACAGAATGGGAAAGGAGCCTACTTGTTATTCTTTCGCTTCTCCTTCTCCTTATGTCTTTGTTGTCATCGCTCTAAATCCAACTCAAGTCGCTAGATCAATTTCTGTAAACACAAATAGAGAACTGCAAAAAACATGAAATATATAAGATATCTACTTATCTTACTAAAATCAAATCGATTAGATCTTAAATACATACATCATTCAAGAATACATTGCACAAGAAATAGAGACATATGTATGGGAATATGAACAACAATATTTATTAAAGAGTAGAAGGGGAATATTACAACCAATGGACCAATTTTTTGTCAACCTGCTCCAGCTTCATTCCAGCCTCATCACATCCAACATTATCCCAACAACATATTAGTACTTTCACTGTCTTATCAAATGATAATCCAACAGTATAACTTTACCAAAATTCTTCCTTCCCTAGCACTAGGATGAGTGCTCGGTTTATAGGGAAACTGATGGTATTTTATCAATGAATGACTTTCTAATAATAGGAAAGCATGTTTCCAAGTTCAGAGGTGTTAGATAAGCACTTGAATTCGAAGTTTGACGTAGTATGGACTCTTCTAGAAGGCACTGGCCATGTAGAGATTCCCAGAACAATGAGAATTCCGCTCCCAAGTGACCAACACACCCTTGAGTGTCAGGAAGTGCACTGTAGTGCACCCTTGCATGGAGGATTTGGCACTGAAACGAAGTTAGGCCCTTGCAAATGAGCGGTGGTGAGTCAGTGGGTCATATAACATATACTTCAAACCTTGGAAATCTCACAATAGAAGCCATGAATGAAATTTCTTCACTTAGGGAATATAGCAACTGAAATATAAGGGAATGATAGACCATATTTCATTGGTCCTAGGGATGATGTACAGTTTGACCAAGTCTTAGGGGATGATGCCCAAATTGACCTATAATAGATGCCCCCTAAAGCATGAAGTCAACATAATAATGTTATTTGGATGAGATGCTTTACGATGTGATGAGCCGGAACTGAAGTGGAGGGTGACCTACATCAATATTACAATACATTACATCATGTTATTTTTCATCTTTATCACGAATTGTTGAGGTAGGCATTTCCATGCTCAGCACATAAACTATATAATAACATGTACATAATTCAAAAAGTCATCTACATTGGAATGTTTCCAAATAAATACATGCCTATAGATATAGGCCCATGTTTGGATGACGATCTGTATGTAAATTCATCGTACATATGATGTGTACAACAATCCTGAAATCGCAGCCTGGATGGCTGAAACTAGATCCAAGGTCTTGTTATCTCGTTCACTCGATCGTTTAGGTACAAGTCTAGCCATGTGAATATTTGATTTTGTAGTCAAACATGGTAAGACGTCGTTTTATTACTAGCCAATGATGTGAGTTAACAAACACGAGAGAACTACCATTGATGTTAGTGGCTCTCAAGGTACTACAATACAATTTTCAGGGCGTGAATAGATGATTTGATGTCGAACGCCAAACAAAATATCTCAGTCAAAGGTCCAGAAGCGAGAAGCTTTTCGATGATGTAACAAGCCTCAGGGTACTGGAAGATGTTTCTAAGTAAACTTCCTAGATGATGAGCTAATGTTGACAGGAATTGTGATCTACAGATAAACCAAATTCCCTAAGTGTGGTTTTTGTCACTTATAGCAACAGAGGAAAGAATAAATATCACTTTCTCTAAAATAAGGAGATATACAGAATGGGAAAGGAGCCTACTTGTGACTCTTTTTCTTCTCCTTCTCCTTTTGTTGCAGTTGACGTCGCTCTCAATCCAACTCAAGTTGCTAGATCGATTCCTACAAACACAAACAAATAACAACAAACAACATGCAATATACAAGATCTCTACTTATGTTACTCAAATCAAATCAATTAGATCTTAAATACATACATCATTCAAGAATACATTACACAAGAAATAGAAACATATGTATGGAAAAATGAACAACAATATTTATTAAAGAGTAGAACGGGAAGATTACAACCAATGGACCAATTTGTTGTCAACCTGCTCCAGATTCATTCCAACCTCATCACATCCAGCTTTATCCCAACAGCATATCAGTACTTTCACTCTCTTATCAAATGAGATTCCAGCAACGTAACTTTACCAAAATTCTTCCTTCCCTAGCACTAGGATGAGTGCTCAATTTATAGGGAAACTGATGGTAGTTTCTTAATGAATGACTTTCTAATAATAGGCAAGACATGTTTCCAAGTTCAGACATGTTAGATGGACACTTGGATTCGAATTTTGACACATATGGACTCTTGTAGAAGGCACTGCCCATGTGGAGATTCCCGGAACAATGATAATTCCACTCCTGGGTGACCAACACACCCTTGAGTGTCAGGAAGTGCACTGTAGTGCACCCTTGCATGGAGGATTTCACACTGCAATGCATTTAGTCCCTTGCAGATGAGCGTTGGTGATTCAGTGGGTCATATAACATATACTTCAAACCTTGGAAATATCACAATAGAAGCCATGAATGAAATTTTCTTTCACTTAGGGCATATAGCAACTGAAATATAAGGGGATGATAAACCCTATTTCATTAGTCCTAGGGATGATGTCCAGTTTGACTAGGTCTTAGGTGATGATGCCCAAATTGACCTATAACAGCTGCCCCCTAAAGCATGAAGTAAAAATAATAATAGTATTTCGATGAGATGCTTTATGATGTGATGAGCCGTAACTGAAGTGGACGGTGACCTGCATCAATCTTACAATGCATTACATCGTGATATTTTTCATCTTGATCAAAAAATTTTGAGGGAGGCATTCCCATGCTCAACACATAAACAATCTAATAACATGTACATAGTTCATAAATTCGTCTACACTGGAATGTTTCCCAATACATACATGCCTACATATATAGGCCCATGTTCGGATGATGATCTGTATGTAAAGTCATCGTACAGATGATGTGTACAACAACCCTGAAATCGCAGCCCAGATGGATGAAACTAAATCTGGGATCTTCTTATCTCGTTCACTCAATCGTTCAGGTACAAGTCTAGCCATGTGAATATATGATTTGAAGTCGAACATGGTAAGACATCGTTTGATTACCAGCCAATGATATGTGATTTTAACAAACACGAGAGAACCACCATTGATGTTACTGGCTCTCAAGGTACTGCAGTACAGTTTTCAAGGCGTGAATAGATGATTTGATGTTGAATGCAAAACAAAATATTTCGGTCAAAGGTCTAGAAGTGAGAAACTTTTCTATGATGTAACAAACCTTAGGGTACTGGAAGATGTTTTTAATTAAACTTCCTGGATGATGAGATGATGTCGATAGGAAGAAACTTTATCGCAAAATAGGAGTTACTGATTTCGGAGACAAATTGTGACTTGATATAGCAATGTTCAAGGATGACTGTCATGAAAATGAAGTTTTATGAGTATTGCAGAAGGATGAGGATTCATTGGATGACTTCTCTTGAACATATCAGTGACACTGAGATGATTTGGCAGCATTGACCCAAATCCGAAGTGAAGGTATGAAGAACCATAGGTATTAATGAACCATCAAGAATATTACTCAACCCAAAAGTCACGATGATGGAGTGAAAGTGTCATGTTCAAGAGCGACTTGCTACCATAAAGTGTTATGTTCTTTTTCCCAAATTTTCCCAAGTAATTTTTCGACCAGTACCTCTTTATTTTTTAACAAGCTTGAGGAGGGTAACATATGCTTGATCTATAATTCAAACCTTCATGTGAATGCATCACTATTTAATAATTTAATGAGTCTAGTGATAAATTAAACTCGATTCTTGCCATGATCGACAAGTTCATTGCTATTTTATGTTTTAACAAGCCTAATGATAGTGATAACCCAGTCCTTTTTCATGTTTAGAGAGTTTGAAAAAGAGGACAAAAGAAAAATCCATGAGTCCTTTTTCGTAAATTTATCGCTCAAGTCCGAAAAAGTGTAAAATGAAACCTGAGAAAACCTCTTCACCATGTTCGACTAAGGTTTTCTTTTTTCGTAAATAATCTATCTCATTCTAGAAAAGGGTTAAACTTATACTGAGTAGATGTCGTTTCATTTACTTTTACAAGCTCGAAAAGACAAGTGCTTGGAAATATTTTCACATTATCAGAGTATGAAAAGAGCTAAAAGAAGAATCAAGAGGTTCCTTTTTTTCGTTATCGAAGCTCGAAAAAGACATAAAAGTGTGCTTCGATTCTTTTTTCATTCTTATCAAAGCTCGAAAAATAAGGATAAAAGTATGCCTTGTGGTCAAATTATTCTTGAATAAGTGTGCACGACTAATATGTTGTATCAACTGTAAAACATGTTCATATCACCATCAAATGGATTAAAAATACATGTTTCATAGAAAAAATGAATGAAACCCATAGTAACAACATTAAATATGTTTTAAAATAATCAAATTGACTAATTAAAAGAGTTTTTACCATTCATTTTTACAATTTGAAAAATAGGAGCTTTGAACCATTTTTTTCCCCCAAACCTCAGTAGTTGATTGTGATAGATTATGTGGAAGATTTTCCTCATTGTTCGATCCAGGTTGGAGCTATGAACCTTCTCTTTCCTTTAATATCATTTTCACTGCATTTCATGGTAAATTTTTAGAGTTTTGAGCCCCTTAAGGTAAATATACTATGCTTAGAGGGAAAAACACCCTTGAATGTCGAAAGGTGTGTTGCAGTGCACTGAAATTGAAGGCCAGATGCACTGCAATGCTCTGTCCCTTGACTTGGGGTGTGTTGGGTGCAATTTCCATTCTTGTTTTTATTTGTGTGCCCAAAAATTCCCAATTTTTTTGCATGAAATGGATCCTAATGAATCTTATGATTGTGTTTTAGGTATTCATTGGATCAAAATGACGATTAAATGGAGGGAAAGAGAACATGAAGAAAATAACATGATTTCCCTAAATGATCCGGGTACAGTAAGAGCCCTCAGAGACTATGGATTTCTAAAGTACTTTAGATTGTCGGATATGAGGCAAAAAATGGAACTATTGGAGTTCATTGTTTGTTCATGGGATCCAGCGATACAAGATTTTCACATTGAGGACAAAGTGGTCCCAATATTAGTGGAGGACATTTATTTTCTCACAGGATTATCGAGGTGAGGTTCACCCATTTCTCTTTGAGGGTCTGCTCATGGAGGAGAGACAGTGAGAGATTACATACTACAGTACTGCCATCCAGGGACTGAACCTAGTAAGGATGGGAAAATAAACAGCCATGATGTATGTGATTTTCCTTTGAGGATCATCCTATTCACTATCACAAAGCTTGTCGGTTCTGCTACACTACATGTGGAAAATAGAATACATGCAGTATGCACTAGAGTATTTGGAACCAAAAGTATTTAACTGGGCTAAAGCAAACCTCTTTTAGATCAAGGCAAAGGGAGGAAGGAAGAAAAATTTCAATTATGGCTCGATCCTGATCTCCTTCGCCTTAGAGCGGATTCCATTGATGCAACCCCAACATGTTACACTGGGTATATCTGGCCCTAGAGATCCATAGATGTAGAGATGGGTAGAATTGATGGCTAGACATGTTTTTCAATCGACCATCGTATTCTCTACTACATTCTTTGTCTGTTTTAGACAACAGATGATTTCCATCGATGATTATGCATATGCAAGAGTAGACTTCTGAGGAGATCCAGACTTGATTCTACCAGATGGTGCTCAATGGGGTGCAATTTGTAAGAATGTTTTGACCATGTTTTTTAATTTTTCTAAGGTTTATACATGTTTTTTTATTTTGATGTTTCCCAAGACTAAGCTATAGTTTTGATGTATGCAAATGTAGTTCGAGTTTGACCAGTGGGTTAGCCAGAGAAGAGAGGAGAGGAGCCAACAAAGAGGGTTGTCGGGAGAGGATTCCTTCGGGATTTAGATATGACCGAGACCCTTGCTGAGCTACGACAGCACATAGAGGGATTGACTTTCCAGATTCTAGATTGCCAGATCGAAGAGTTACCCATGAGAATACAACACCACACTATTGGTGTTCCTAACCGTTGGATGTGGTTATTGCATCGGATATCTAGATTAGTAGTTTTTTATCATGAGCATCACTAGTTTACCTTTAAAATTTTTCATACATTTTAAGGTCTGATGACCAATGTGTCTTGGGCACAAATTTTGTAAAAACCTATGACTATATATCTATTCATTTTCAGTGTTTTCCTATGTTTATTGTTCAATCCTATTCAATTATGTGATGTGATTTGAAAGTATGTCTTTACATGTGTTGCAAATCTCTGTTTATAACATAATTCGCCAAGCAATCGGTTAATGTGTTCAAGTTTCTGGAAATTTGTTAATATTGAATGAAATCAAAATGTCTTTCCAAAATTCAAACTCTTAGGAACATATGATGCAGTGTTGGATTTATGACAGTATAAACACTAGTAAGTTACAGTACAACAAGTTGTGAGTCTAACCTACTGATGATGTCGTTAATACCAAATGAAATGGCATCAGAGAGAAGTTCGATCAACGCGCTATACTCAGCGATATTGTTTGTATATCGACCGATACAAATCCCTTGAAAACTCACTAACTCGTCGTTCGATGTGAAAATGGCCCACGTTGTAGAGGATAGATTATGTGTACTACAACTAACATCATCAGCATACCCAACGAATGGTTCAAATATTCAGAAATCTATGATGAAATTTAAAGTGGATTACTAACTTCAAGAAAACTCTAGAAAAACAAACTAAGACAGGAAATGCAAATCAAAATCATATATAAAATATAATACAAAATTTCACTACGCTCATGTTTAAGCATAGTAATGTTTCAGATACAACCCATTTCGAGGTTGTGCCAATGGAATTCCATCATAATCTACCAACTCATAGGCACCCTTAGCAAGAACTCTTTTGAAAATATAGGGGCCATGCCATAAAAGCTCAAATTTTCCTATACCTATTACATCAACTTCCTGATCATAAAGTAAGACCAGGTCACCCTATGAGAAGATGTGAGGCTGGACATGTTGGTCATATTGTGCCTTGATACGTCTCTTATGTGCTTTGTTGGCCAATGCGGCTTCACGACGCATTTCATCAAGATGGATGAGGTTTAAAAGACACGCTTCTTCAATATAGGTGTCAGGTAACAAGTCAACGACGAGTTTTAACAACAGTATTTCACATTGGATAGGCAAGATAACTTCCAGACCATACACCAATTGAAAGGGGGTAAATCCAGTTGCGTTTCTCACTGAGGTTCGGTATGCCCACAAAGCTAAGTATAGGATCAAATACCAATTTCGTTTATGAACTCCTATCATCCGTTGAAGCATTTGTTTAAGAATCTTGTTAATAGCCTCAACTTGTCCATTGGATTATGGATAATAAGGAGTAGAACTATCATGCGACAGTCCTAATTTGGCTCATGTGATTGCGAAAATGTGTACCATGATCTGTTATTATAGCCTGTGGAACACCAAACCATGAGATTACATGATTTAAAAATAATAATGCAGTTTTTTCGCCTGTGTTATCGAATGTATGCATCGCTTCGGACCACTTGGTAAAGTAGTCTACTACGACAATAATATAACCATGCCCTCGGGACAAACAAGGTTTGTAGGTCATGAAGTAAATGCCCCATTTTGAAAATGGTCCCGCAGTAATAACAAGATGCATTAGTGTTGGAAATTTGTGTATTTTATGATCAAATATCAAGCATGCATGACAACTTCTGACTGTGAGGATGCAGTCGCAAAATATGGTAGGCCAAAAGTAACCGGCGCAGACTCAGAGTATCTTCTGTGCGGTAGCGTATCTAGACAAGTGTCCACCACAAGCCCCAGCATGACAATAATTTAGAACCTTCTCGGCCTCCTCATGAGTGAGGCACCTCCTTAAAATTGTATCGGCACCGCGATGATAAAGTGTATCGTTGATGATCAGATAATCTTTGGCTTGGTATCAAATACGTTGTTGTTGAGAGCGAGAGGTATCTGGCCTAAAATTCTAGGTTTGGAGATAAGTAATAAAATCCCCATACCAAGGATTAGATGATCCGATCAGAAACAGAGACTCATCAGGAATTGATGGTTTTGATGTAGTTGCAGTACTATCAAAGGGAAGGTCACGAAGAAGCTCAGCCAAAACTGAAGACTTATTTGACTTGGATTTGATGAATTCCAAATCAAATTCATAAAAATTGAAAATCCATTTTGAATACTTTCCCCCAGCAATTGACGTGACAGAATGTAAGTCATTGGGTTGCAATCTAAAGTGACAATGGTCTTCCAGAACATGATATAATGGTGAAATCTTTGGACAACTTAAACGGCCGCCAAGGCGAGATTTTTGACATATGAATACTTCACTTCCGTATCATTGAGATTACGACTCAAATAATATATCGAATGTTCTATCCCATCTTCTTCTTGGACCAATATCATAACAATTTTCATATCAGCCATGGCGATATATAATAAATAATCACTCTGATAATTGGGGGGATACATTAATGACGCCCAGGCAAGTGTATCATTGACAACATCAAAAGAAGCTTGCGCAACCTTATCCCAATGGAAGGTAATCCCCTTTTTCAAGAGACGAGTAAATCCTTTAACCATTTCAGCGTAGTTGGGTATGAACCTCCTTAGGAATTTAGTGATCTGAAATGATTGTATTAGTTTTTTTGTGCTAAGTGTCTTTTCAGCTTATAAACATGTGCATACTTGTCTCATTAGTTTGCTTAAAGGATTGAGGTTTTTTTCCATGAAATGTAGATGATTTTTAGTGAATTAGAAGCATGAAATAAGCACAAAGAACACAGAACAATAGTTTAAAACAGAGAAATAAGTCACCACATATAATTTATACAGTAGGCATGATGAAGCAGTTCACCCCTCCTGGGCTACATCTATTGGTCCAACTCTCAATGGCATGTCCATCTTTCATTATTGTTTGGTCAATTTAGTGTGTCCTAAATTGCTACATTAATTTGTCAATCCGGGATTCGTAAGCTGACGAAGTGTGGCGCACTATATGTGCAAGATAACCTATCTCTTACTTTTTGTCGTTTTTGGTTTTTTTTTTTTATCTTGGTTGGTTTCCTAATATGAGATGGAAATTCTAGAAGACAAGTATAGATATAAATGTTAAAGGAAATGATGTCCTTAATAATGATTTCCAAAACTTCAAACTTCAAAAGGATTTTAAAACATACAATGACAAAATTAATTCCTAAAAGAAAATAAAAATGTGCCACTATACTAGTCAAACAAACAATGAACTATTGATCATGAAACCCATTACCCTTGCTGTTGTCTAAATACAAAGGAAACTGTACTCAAAGAAATCCAAAGATTGCAAGCAAAGTAAAGCTAAAATCAAATTACATCAACTCATATTCTGACCCCTCACCATTAGTCTCGCTATGGCTTTCGAAGGTAATCATAAACAACTTGAGTAATCTGATATCTAATTTGCAGAAAAATAAACTAATACCAAATTACACACTCATACTTCAATCCCTCACCATTAGTCTCACTATGGCTTTCGGAGGTAACTGATAATGACATGAGCAATTTAATATCTAACTTGCAGAAAAAATAATCTAATATCAAACTACACACTCATACTTCAATCCCTCACCATTAGTCTCGCTATGGCTTTCGGAGGTAACTGATAATGACATGAGTAATTTAATATCTAATCTAACTAGTAAAGCAAATGTACAAAACTGAAATGAATAAAACAGTGCTGGAATTAAAAGCTAAGAAAAATAAATCAGCAGAAGAACAACATTGATTCCATGTCATTAGTCATTGCAAAACTATGTGCAAATGCCTGGGCTGCCTACTATAATCTGGAACGAAGACATTGATCAGTTAACAGCAGTATAAAGCATGAAAAATTATGAACAGGAACAAAACGTTAATACCATAAGAAATGTAATATATACACGTGAATAACTATGGCATAATAAACGTAAGAAAATAAAGCATGACACTATACAGTAATGAACAAAACCTCGGCGTGTGCAGGGGCCCTCTGCACAATCCTCGGGCAACAACTATCAACCACGAATTATGCTTATGAACAGAGTCTTCTCATATATTCAAAACGCAGTCATAACAAAGAAATAATGTCACAGCACAGTGGGCTTTCCTTCCAGCAAAATTACATTACAGAAGTTAACTACTATGCATATGGGAACGTATTATTTATAACAGAGGATGACATAACTAATTTCCTACAATCTATGCTGATGAAAGACACGTGAACAACCACGTCCAGAAATCTAGCATTATGGCTGCCGTGAAGATTAAATCTATGGAGAGTGGCCATTGAATTTGGCTTATGGAGCAGTTCACAGGTGTTGATATGTCCCCTGTGATTTAGGAACGGCCACGTACGTCTTCACGTGGTGAAAAACAGAGTTCTATCACCGTAGGACTCTTAGGTTGACCGCCGCTTGGCTTCATTTGACCACGGCCTTCTTTGTTGAATTCGACTGAGCCAATAGGACTCGATCCATGTCCATGTCATTTCCAACTTGCCCACGTGGCTTGATTTGCCTGAAGACACCTGCAATATAGACTTTAACAAAATGGCTGCGGAAAGTTGAAGCAGCTGCAGAAAGTGACAAGATTCCACAGCTCAATGAGTAAAAATCTAATTCAAACAGCATACACAAAACATACTTAAAACCCACTTTAAATGCTCTTTCATGGTTAATATGCAATGATGTTGATGACTTAGGAGGTCCAGGTAAATGGAAAAAGTCTAGAAAGGTGTATAGGAAAGATGTAGATTTGGGACTCAACATACCCCCACTGTGAAGGTGTTGCATGTCCCCATGCAACCAAAATTTTGATCATCCTCCTTCAATTCATATGCCTTGATACCTCTGCCAGTACATCCAGTCATCTTTTCCTCTTTCTTGGTGCTGCTAACATCCTGGGCTTCTTCATCAAGCATCTGAATTTGAGATTAATCAGTGCTCTACTTATCTTCTTGCATTTCTTCTTCAAGTTCCTGTTCTTTTTGTGCCACAGTCCCAGATGTAGCATAGTGTTGTCATGAATGATCTTGTCCAATCTGTTTTGCTCCTTTAATGCTTCATTTTCATTTTTAATATGTCTATTTAAAACCTCCAACTCAAAAATTTCTTGTTTCAACGATTGGACTAGATCTTCTTGTGCTGTGTGAGGCTGAGTGGATGAAGTGCTGGGACCCGTGGCTGTTCTTTCTAAGGATTCTATGTAATCATACACCTCTTGCTAATTTGGATCTATCTCGGGTGTCGTTTTCCTTGGGCTGTCCCCAAAATGCTGTGGAGGAGAATTGACTTCAAAATCTGGCCGAAAAGGACTCATGTCAACATCTTGAGGACTAATTTCAACATTTGGCTGAGAATGAGATGGACTAAAGCCAGCTGGAGTTTGTTCAGGTGTTCCTTCTCCCAAATCAACAAAATGGGGTCCTTTTGTTTGTGTTTTCTTCCACTTTCCTTTAAGCCTGTTGCTTCTTCTTACACGCTGTGGACTACTGTCTTTTTCTTTTTGTTTTTCTTTTCCTTTCTTTTTGGCCATAGCTGACTGTTCCTGAAGGTGAACTAGTCTCTCAGATAATACTTGATGGTCTTCTTCTGAGGAAGGGGTTTGATGTACAGCTTCAATGCTTCTTTTCTCTTTTGATTTTGTTGGCTTTTTACCCTCAGTCTTTTCTTTCCTCCTTTTAGACAGTCTTTCTTCTCTACTGGTTCTTTCAACTGTGTTAATAGGAGTGCTTTGAGTTTTATCACCTGTTCTCTTTCTTCTACTTCTTTTTGGTGTACTGCCTTCAGGGGTTTCTTGGGGTTCTTCAAAGAAATTTCTAATTAAAAACTGCTCCCAGGTGTCCTTTTTCTCTTTTAATTGTTTTTCTATCAAGATTTTCACGAGACCATGGTGATACAAATGTGGTTCTACGTCCCCCAGATGCTTTTGGACGGTTACAGACATCTTTTTCAAACTTTTTAGTAAAAAGTATGGCAGATTGAGGGTCTGGTTGTCTAGGAAATTCATCAACAGTCGGGTATGATACATGTACATTGATCCAAAATGTCCCTCACAGGTAATAAACTTTTGAATAACCAACAGTAAACTGGCCCACTCTTCTTTTAAAGCATGAACAGGAATTCCCTTTTTGAAAATGGTGACATCCATACCTGGATTACGTAGGATCACTCTCCAGGCTTCCTCGGCAATGCTCTTGTTCTTGAACCAGCGTTCACCTTCTTGGGGAAGTTCTATAGTAGCTGCTATGGATGCCTCAGTCACTGTAAATTTGAGGTCCCTAATTTCCACCTCCAGACTGTTGAAAGACCTCGCAAAAGCTTTTGTTACCTCCTTATTATAGCTTTTAAACTTTTGAATAAACCAAAGCCATTTCTCCTTTTTCAATATGTCTTTGACTTGCGGATATCCTTCCATAAATTTGGGTCCCTCTGGTTCTGTTCTCAACAACTGACCCATCCTTCCTTCTGTTCTTTAAAACTAGGGTTTAATGGAGGTAAGACGGCTGAATTAGCGGAAATGAACAAGGTTTATGAAGGAGACCAGTGACTGTAAGTGGATATCAGAGAATAGGTACACAGTATGAAGCGGAACAGAGAACAAAATGGGGTGAAGGCTTATGTGAGCACAGTGGAATGTAGCCGTGAGGTCAATAGAACAGTAGGGGGAGTAAAGTGCATCCGGCAATATTTAAAATTGAGTGGCTGCAGATTAGACGCAAGCACGTTTATGAAACGGCTACAGACTTTGTGTCGTTGAGAGAATCTGTAGTCAAATCAACTACGTTCCTTAATTACAGGTGGAGTATCAAAGTATAGCCGAACACTAGTGAAGATCGGAGGCTTGATTATGAGGCCGTTTTAAAAATGAATGCAAGGATTGTGGGGGAATCGTATAGAGATCGTGGGATGGTTACGGAGTTATCAACGCAATCATTGCATATAATGGAGCTATGGTTTATAACTATGTAAAAATGTGCTTGAATGCCATTTGAAATAAATTTCTACTCATACCTTGGAATTCTTGCCATTTTTCATTGGTCTTCAATCAGTTGCTCCTCATTGATGCTTTTGAATGCCTCATGTCTTCATAATATGTCTTCATACCTGCATTTGATTTCATGATTGTTGAAATAACATCTGACTATAAATTTTTGAAAAACAGAGTGGTGGCTGCAGAAACTGCTTCTGGCTGCGGAAAATGGTGTCAGCTGCGGAAATTGACACAACAATTATTTGGGTGAATGGAGATGGATAGATGATAACTGACTGAATGAAAATGGTCATGAAAGAAAATTTTATTGGTGAAATGAAATGAAATAGATGAAATGGAGTGAAATGAAATGAAGTGGAGTGTAATGAAGTGGAATGAAGTGGAATGAAATGGAATGAAATGGAGTGGGTTGTCATAAAACTTGTGAAATAAGAGAGAGAGAGAATTTTTTTTTTTTTGGAAAATATAGGGTGTCAGGTGTTCCTGATTTTCACCCTACATTTTCTGTATAAGACTGCCAATCAGTGATTGGTTTTCAAGCTTATACAATTTTTTTTTTTTTTTTTTAATACTTGAAACTGAAAAGAACAAAGGCTAGGCTGGTGGAGAAGAAGGATTCTTCTTCACCGGCCTTATTGCAGAATTATCTTGAAACATTTTGACAAATTCCTCTTTTGAGAGTGGCTTATGATAGATCTTTAATCTGTGGCCATTCACAATAAGAGGAGTTTGAGATTCATCAATGGTCTTGATTCTTACCGCTCCATTGCTAAAGATCTTGTCAATCTCATATGGCCCAAGCCAATGAGTCTGAAATTTTCCTTTAAAATCTTTAAACTTTGAATCAAATAGCAATGCCCAATCTCCTTCTTGAAACTTCTTCTCTTTGATGTATTTGTCATGCCATTTAGCTCTTTGATATTGAACTAGATCAGTTCTTAGAATTGCCTCTTGTCTGATCTCATCTAGCTAATTCAACTGCTCCATTCTATGCTTTTGGGCTTCTGATAGATCCATCCCCAACTGAACTACTATCTTGAAGGTTTTGACTTGGAACTCAATGGGGAGCAGGACTTCTTTCCCATAAACAAGTTCATAGGGAGAATGTCCTGTTGTATTTCTCCATGTAGTTTTGTAGGCCCACAAGGCTTCAGGAAGCCTTTCTGCCCAATCTCTTCTATGTAGATGAACAGTTTTGGTGATGATACTTTCAAGAACTTTGTTTGTAGATTCCACTTGACCATTTGCTTGCGGATGGTAAGGAGTAGATCTTCTGTGCTTGATTTTGTATTCTTCCATCAACTTCTCCACCAAATTGGATGTGAATTGGCTCCCCTGATCTGTCACAATTTCTCTTGGAACACCAAAGTGAGTAAAATATCCTCATAAAGAAAATTAACAACTGAATTTTCAGTAGCAGACACTAATGCTTTGGCTTCCACCCATTTAGTAACATAATCAGTACAAACCAATATATACTTCTTTTTCTTAGATGGTGGATTAATAGGTCCAATGAAATCTAAAGCCCATTTTTCAAAGGGTTCAATGAGTACCTGTGTTTGCAATGGCATTTTATTTGAAAGGGTAGGTTTCCCTACTCTTTGGCAGCTGTCACACCTTTTGACATATTTTTTTGCATCTTTGAAGAGGGAAGGCCAATAATATCCTAAAGAGAGGATTTTATAGGTTGTCCTTTTGTCAGCAAAGTGTCCACCGCATGGTTCATCATGACATGCCTTGAGGATATCAGGCATTTCATCTTCCCTGACACATCTTCTGATCACAAGATCTGGGCCTGTTTTAAACAATTCGTTAGAAATCCATGAATATTTTTAACTCTCCCGAATAATATTTCTTTTTTCACTTGGAAATAAATGTGGAGGAAGTTTCCCTGTAACCAAATAGTTAGCAATATCTGCATACCAAGGAGTCTTAATAGTTACTGCAAACAAGTATTCATCAGGAAACTTATCCTCTACAGGAGAATCTTCTTTAAAATTCCGAATCCTAGACAAGAAATCAGCTACTGTATTTTGTTTTCCTGGTCTATCCAACACAGTAATATTGAATTCCTGCAAAAGTAAGAGCCATCTTGTCACTCTGCCATTAGTAACAGGTTTGTTCAATAGATATCTAATTGCAGAATGGTCAGTATGAATAAAAGTTTCATAGCCTGTTATATAATGTCTAAACTTATTGATTGCATGAACAACAACTAAAAACTCTTTTTCAGTCACAGTATAGTTTAACTCTGTGGGAGTCAAATTTTTATTGGTATAATAAATGGCATAAGGAACTAAATCTTTTTGACCCAACACAGCTCCTAGAGCTGTATCTGAAGCATCCGTAGAAATATGGAAAGGGAGTTTCCAATTTGGTCCTCTCAAGATAGGTGCTTCAGACATTCTTGTTTTCAAAGTTTCAAAAGCTGATTGACAATCAGGATCCCATTTAAATTCACAGTCTTTTGTAAGCAATTTGAAGAGTGGAGATGCTATTTTAGTGAAGTTTTCTATAAATCTTCTATAGTAACCAGTAAATCATAGAAAACTTCTAACATCTCTTTGACAATTTGGAATAGGCAACTTGGAGATGACTTCAACTTTTGATCTATCAACCTTAATCCCATCTCCCGAAATATGATGTCCTAAAACAATCCCTTCAGTAAACATCATAAAGCATTTTTCATGGCTTAATGAAAGGTTTGTTTCTTTACATATTATAAGGACTTTTTCCAAATTTTCTAATGCCTCTTCAAATGAATTACCATAAACTGTAAAATCATCCATATAAACCTCTACACAATCATGGATTAGATCAAAAAAAATTCCTAGTACTGCTCTTTGGAATGTTGCAAGTGCATTACATAACCCAAAAGGAAGTACTCGGTAGGCAAAAGTTCCCCATGGACAAGTAAATGTGGTCTTATCTTGATCTTCAGGTGCTACCTGAATTTGATTATAGCCACTAAAACCATCCAAAAATGAAAAGTACTTTTTACCTGCTAATGTATCCAATACCTGATCGATAAAAGGCAAAGGAAAGTGATCCTTCAAATTTTCTTTGTTCAATTCCCCGTAATCAATGCATACCCTCCATTTACCATTCTTTTTAGGTACTATAACCAAAGGAGAAACCCATCGGCTATCTGAAATTGGATAAATGAAGTTTACATTGAGTAGTTTTTGGAGCTCTTCTTTCACTATCTCCCTAAGATTTAGATTCATCCTTCTCTGAGGTTGTCTGATTGGTCTACTGTTTTCCTCAATATAGATATGATGGATGCAAGTCTTAGGATCAATACCTTTCATATCAGTATACTTCCATGCAAATGCAGTAGAATGTTTTTGCAAGATTTTGGTTAGTTCTTCCTATTGTGACTTTTCCAAATTTTTGTTGATATTTAATGTTTTTCCTGGAAAAATCTCAATGGTAGAACTACCGAACTCTTCCATAGAGTAAAGAGACATTTGTCTTGATGATAAATATTCTATGTCAGATTCCAACTGAAATTGTGTGGGGTCATATTCTGAAGATGTCTCAAATTTTTCTAATGTGTTCAGAATTTGACTATCCTCACTGATTTCAGAAATGGTAAAGACAGGTTGTATAGTGTCCTCATCATCAACCCATTCATTGTCTCCTACTTTTGTGATTGATTTTGCTGGAGGATACAAATTGAATTTCTTTGTCGAATTACCATTAGAAATGTACATGTCCCCAGATCTACAACTAATAAAAGCATCAGCTGTGGCTAGCCAAGGTCTTCCTAAGATAAGTGGGTGCCCTCCTAGATTACTCTTGGAAGTCAAAATCATAAAATCTACTGGATATTCCCAAGAATCTAAGGAGACTGAAATATCTTCTAATACACCATCTGGTTTAATAATTGATCGATCTGCAAGTTGCAGTAAAGTAGGTGTAAAAAGAAGGTTAGGAAGTTTTAGCTGGTCCATAGTCTGTCTACTCATAATGTTGATAGCAGCTCCTAAGTCAATCAATGTGTTTGGAATTTCTATCCCATTTATATGTGTCTTGACAATTGGACTTCTTGGATCTACATACTTCTGCATGGTAATTTTTCCCATCATAATATCTACAATCTTTCCTACCAGGTGGATTCTTCTTGTGTCTTTTAGTTTCCTTCCTGGTCTTTTGAAACTCAACTCCTTTATTGTTTTTGCTAGAATAGGAATCTCTCTAATGGCTTGTAGCAAGGGAATCTTGATACAAACATTCTTTAATTCATCTAGAAAATCATAGTTAGGCAACAAGATTTGCTTTTCCACCCCTTTATCAATTTGTAATCTTTCAGGGAAAGGAGGTGTGGATGAAGATGCAGGTTGCTCAACTATAGGAGTTGTGGGGGTTAACTTTTCTTTCTCTTTTTGAATGTTTGAGTTTTGAAGAGATGCTTCCTCAGAACCCTTATTGAATTTAAGAGAGTCCTCCTTAGAGGTATCTTTCTCTTGGACATCTATAGAAGGTTTTTCTAAAACTCTACCAGACCTGAGTTGTACATCATTGAGAGGAACAATCATATAGGTAGGAAATTGTTGTCCTTCTATAATGTAAGTATTCTGAGGATTTTTATTGTTAGGATTTGGCAATGGCTGAGCTGGAAGTTGATTTGTCTTTTGTTGGAATGGAAGCATGAGTTGAGAATTTGGATTTTGTTGAGAAGGTTGTTGTTGTGGAAATGGCAATGAAAGTTGTAGATTTGGGTTTGGAAGTTGTGGAGCTTGTTGATTTTGAAAAGATGGCGGATATTGATAAAATTGAGCAAATCTCCCATAAGGATTTTGCATACCTTGTACCCATGAATGATATGGATTTTGAGGTTGAGGCCAAGGTTGTTGCCAAGGATTCCAATTTGGTGGGGGTTGAAAATTCATAGGGTTGTTAAACCCTTGAGTTTGTTGCCCCTGCCAAGGTCTTCTTGCAACAAAACAGAGAGATTCTACTGAATTTGGATCTTCTTGAAAGACAACTTTGAGTCCAGGAATTGAAGGACAATCCTTGGTCTCATGATTCTCTGAGAAAATCATACATGTTTCTATAACTTTTGCATCCAAGGGACATTCCCTTAAAGCATGTTTCTTCCTACATTTCGGACAAAAGATGGCTAGAGCATCTGTTTCTGCTTTCTGCTTGTTTTGGATTTTAAGGGTGTCTAGTTGTTCACTAAGGCTCCCTAAGATATCATTTTTGAATTCATCAAGCATATTACAAATCTCTGCCCTACTTACTGATCCAATTGCAGATTTGTTAGCCCTAATAAGAGAAGGATCCCTAGGCCCTTTTCCTGTTTTAGATTTTCCTCTTGAGAGATGGACACATAGTTCTGTTATGTCACGAAGTGGAAGTTGAGAAATGTCTCCTTTCCCCATCATGTTTAAAATATCTATCCATTCATCTCTGATGGCTTTTAATATAAGGGCTTTCAAATTTTCCTCATCTAAGTTGCTCATCTTTGCTCTTTTTAAGTTGTATTGAAATCTTTCAAGTAAATCTTCCAAATTTTCATCTTCTTTTTGCACCATTTTGAATACCTCATCCTTGTGATTGGTGGGCATGCAATAGTCCAGGTATCTATCCAAAAATGTTTGTTTCATATCATTCCAAGTCCTAATAGATTGGGTGACCAATCCCATGAACCATTTCAAAGCGGCTCCCTTCAATGTTGAAGGAAACAGTTTGAGTTTTTGAGAGTCTTCCATATAGTCATAGGTTCGGCACACGACTTCAAACTCAAATAGAAATGTTTCAGGATCCTCACTTCGCAATCCATAAAAGTTGGGGAGGACAGATGGTGAGATGTTTTTCATCGTTGTATGAGTTTCCTCATCAACTATAGGGAATCCAAACGAGTTGTGTCCTTCCCTATTTCTTCCATTATTACCTTCACCTCCACCATTGTTGTCTCCATTGTTTCCTCCTCCTCTACCTCTACCTCTACCTCCGAATCCATCTATTATTTCCTCTGCCATGATAGTTTCTTTAGAGTCCTCAAAGTCCTCTGGTTCTTCTATCAAGGGAGGATGAGAGGGAGTCTCTTCCTTTTCTTCTTCAGGTGATTCTACTTCTTTAATTACAATATACTCTCCTGTAGAAGTAAATAAAGGGTCCTCTTCTAAATGAGATTTGGTAGATGGTGTAGGAGAATCCTCTAATTCAACTGCTCCTTGAATTCCAAGAATCTTAAGGCTAGGGGTAGATGGTGGTGAATCTTGTCTATGCCTTGAAGAAGATGGAGTTGTGAAAATCGAACTCTTGGCTCTAGCTATAAACCTTCCCCTAGAATCTCTTGCTCTATGCATGTCATTTTTATTATATTTTTTTTTAAGTTGGGCTAATAATTCTCTTTCTGATCTTCCAGGTCACACTAGGTGCAAGAAGAGAGCATACTTAAGAAATTAATGAACCAATAACTCTCTTTTCTGATCCTCCAGATCACACTAGGTGCAAGAGGAGAGCATACTTGAAGAAGTTATCAAGTTTTCCCTTCTTTTATATATTTTTTAAGAAATTGGCTACCTAGTTACACTTCCCCGGCAACGGCGCCAAAATGTTTGGTCAATTTAGTGTGTCCTAAATTGCTACATTAATTTGTCAATCCGGGATTCGTAAGCTGACGAAGTGTGGCGCACTATATATGCAAGATAACCTATCTCTTACTTTTTGTCGTTTTTGGGTTTTTATTTATCTTGGTTGGTTTCCTAATGTGAGATGGAAATTCTAAAAGACAAGTATGGTTATGAATGTTCAAGGCAATGATGTCCTTTATAATTATTTCCCAAACTTCAAACTTCAAAAGGATTTTGAAACATACAATGACAAAATTAATTCCTAAAAGAAAATGAAAATGTGCCACTATACTAGTTAAACAAACAGTGAACTATTGATCATGAAACCCATTACCCTTGCTGCTGTTTAAACACAAAAGAAACTGTACTCAAAGAAATCCAAAGATTGAAAGCAAAGTAAAGCTAAAATCAAATTACATCAACTCATATTCTGACCCCTCACCATTAGTCTCGCTATGGCTTTCAGAGGTAATCATAAACAACTTGAGTAATCTGATATCTAATTTGCAGAAAAATAAACTAATACCAAATTACACACTCATACTTCAATCCCTCACCATTAGTCTCGCTATGGCTTTCGGAGGTAACTGATAATGACATGAGCAATTTAATATCTAATTTGCAGAAAAATAAACTAACATCAAACTACACATTCATACTTCAATCCCTCACCATTAGTCTCGCTATGGCTTTCGGAGGTAACTGATAATGACATGAGCAGTTTAATATCTAACTAACTAGTAAAGAAAATGTACAAAACTGAAATGAATAAAACAATGTTGGAATTAAAAATTAAGAAAAAGAAATCAGCAGAAGGACAAGATTGATTCCATGTCATTAGTCATTATAAAACTATGTGCAAATGCCCGGGCTACCTACTATAATCTGAAACAAAGACACTGATCAGTTAACAACAATATAAAGCATGAAAAATTATGAACAAAAATAAAACGTTAATACCATAAGAGATGTAATATATACACGTGAATGATTATGGCATAATGAACATAAGGAAATAAAGCATGAAACTATACAGCAATACACAAAACCTCAGCGTGTGCAGGGGCCCTCTGCACAATCCTCGGGGAATAGATATCAAACACGAATTATGCTTATGAACAGAGTCTTCTCATGTATTCAAAACACAGTCATAACAAGGAAATAATGTCACGGCATAGTGGGCTTTCTGACAGCCAAAATTACATTACACCAGCTAACTACTATGCGTATGAGAATGCATTATTTATAACAGAGGATGACATAACTAATTTCCTACATTCTGCGCTGATAAAAGACACGTGAACAACCACGTCCAGAAATCTAGCATTATGGCTACCGTGAAGATTAAATCTATGGAGAGTGGCCGTTGGATTCGGCTTATGGAGCCGTTCACAGGTGTTGATATGTCCCCCGTGATTTAGAAACGGCCACGCAAGTCTTCACGTGGTGAAAAACAGAGTTCTGTCACCGTAGGATTCTTAGGTTGACCACCGCTTGACTATCTTTGACCACAACCTTCTTTGGTGAATTCGACTGAGCCAATAGGACTCGGTCCATGTCCATGTCATTTCCAACTTGCCCATGTGGCTTGATTTGCCTGAAGACACCTGCAATATAGACTTTAACAAAATGGCTGCGGAAAGTTGAAGCAGCTGCGGAAAGTGACAAGATTCCGCAGCTCAATGAGCAAAAATATAATTCAAACAACAGACACAAAACATAGTTAAAAACCACTTTAAATGCTCTTTTATGATTAATATGCAATGATATTGATGACTTAGGAGGTCCAGGTAAATGGAAAAAGTCTAAAAAGGTGTATAGGAAAGATGCAAATTTGGGACTCAACAGCCTAATAACCTCCATGCACCAAAATCCTCCATTCCTAAGCACAATGTAGCAAGAGAAGTAACACACAAACAGATTGCTACAAACATCAAGAAGTTCCTTCAAAATCAAAGTTGTTCATGGAATGCCAAGAAGAACAATAACGACAAATGCATAATAGACTACAGGAGAATGAGAATGCCACCCATGGCATCTCAAGCACCCCACGCGGCATCCACAATAGAGAGAAACAACAGACAATGATTAGAAGCTCATTCAGGAATATGCTCCTTCATCAAGCTTCTCACTGAGAGAAAAAGAATATGGTGAAGAACACAACATCTAAAAAGGCTTGTCTCAAACCTCCAACTCCTACAATAGCCTTGGAAACAATATTTAAACTCAGGTATAAGCTTTCACCCCTTGCTACGCATTCATAATAGCCAGAAATAATTAATTTGCAGACTTAGATTTTGAGCGGCAGAAAGGTGGCTAGTTAACTCTCCCACCACCATGAGGTATGGCTGCAATAAAAATGGGAGTACACGTCACCTGGGCATGAAAAATAAAAATTTTAAATCAATGGAGTAGAGGAAAATGCGTAGTTCATCCTTAATTAACAGGGAGGAGGAACCAATTTTCTACGACAGAACTGGAGTTGAGCGGAGTTATATTGGCACCCCAAATTAGTTATGTCATCTAATAAAAGGAGATGTAGTCTCATCCAAACCAGTGAATTGACAATTTTTAAAGGGAGAGGACCAACAAAAGCATGCAGTGCTTGAAGAAGAAGAAGAAGAAGAACCAAAAAGAAGCAGAAAACAAAGAGGAAACCTGGGGTAGAACCAAAAGAAATAGGAAGAACTAGAAGAAGAGCAGGAAGAACCAACAGAATCAAGAAGAACTAGAAGAAGAAGAGATAGAGAGAAAGGGCCAGAAAAAATAGAAGATATGGCCATAGAAGTCATAGAGATAGCATAAAGTGGCCGAGACATAGACTCACAACCCAACGTCACATCCCCTCAATACAAAAAGATAACTACCACCATGGCTCCTCTGAGCACAAAAAAAAAGGAATAACTCTAGGTATTCTGGAGCTGACAAGAATCAGAGAAAGCCAAAAACTTCTCCCATAAGCTCGATCGTCATTTAAGAATCACCAAGGGGAGAGGAAATAATCGAAGAAACATTTCTGAAGGAGAAGTTGCAGAAGGCACATGCGAAGAATGTAGCGCTAAAGGATAAATTGCAAAAAAGAGAGGAGCAAGTAGCTACCATGGAAAACTTATGCATAGAAGCCCTTCAACACAGATTCCCATATAACTCATATGTTGTGTACCTCAAATAACAATGGCTTCTATTTCAAATCAACAATCTAGCCTCCCATGGATCATTCCCTTTCCAATATTGTAGGAAATTCATGAAGTTCTACAAGCAAGCCAACATAGCTGATTAGGAAAAAATGGAAGAGTTTTATATGCATAACTTTGTGCTCACAAATCTAGAGATTTGGGAACCCAATCCTATAACGGGGGATAAATAGTTAATAGCTCTAGCATCTTGGATAGTGAATGAGGACAATAGAGCCAAAGAGATATGGAAGTTCATGGGAAGAAGAGATAGAGAATGGGCGAATGTAGAAAAGAATGATGGATTTTACCCCTTTGGGGAAACTCCCACACTTCTTCCTCGGGAAATTAGGGGGGCTGTCAAAGCTTTGAAGGAAATGGAGGAGGGGGATCAATTACTCAGAGGATGAGGAACTATTCAGTAGGGAGGTGATGATGAGCTCCATCATTACACATATTTCGAGGGGTTGATAGTCATATTTTTGCCTTCTTAGATCTCTTTTTCTTGCATTTTTATTATTATTTGGGTTTGTGATGCTATTATATGTGGTGATTAAGGCTAACATACTATAAGTGCCTAATATAAGGTTGAGTGAATAAAATCATGATTTATTAAGAATTTTTATAAATATTTTATCACAAAGGATTGGAGGAGACAGTAAGGAGGAATTATAAGAGGATTGTCCACCCTCAAATGCAGCAGAAGGATCCCAAATATTCTCTCCAACAATTCGAATTCCACAAGCAGCCAAAGGATCCCCAAGGATTCTCTATAGAAATTCAAATTCCAGAGGCATTTGAGCAACTCAAAGAGGAGAGCACTCAAATTTGGTTTACTTGAAGTCCAGTGGACTCAATCACCATTTTATAGGGAGCTTTTGGTAGCTTCCCTATAGAATAAATAGAGCAGAGCTAGAGCTAGGAAGAGTTAGTCTATCCTAGTCGCGATTCCATTCAGAATTATTTTTGTGAACTATTGAATATTTTTTTTTATTCAGGGATCCAAAATTTTAGAGATATATGTAGTTATTATTTTATGAAATGGGAATAATGATTTCATTTGATTGATTTAAGCTCAGAGGGATAGGCTCGTGGGTTATGGTCCAATCCATGTTCCTCACCTTCTCTGCTATTATTATCTTTTCCTTTCTGTCATTTAGCTAGTTTTTCCTCTGTCATTAAATTTAGATATTCTTCTGATAAGCTTCATTGCTATTTAGTTTTTGTCCTGTTGTAGTTTTAATTGATTATGCATAGTGAAATAGAGGAAAAACTCAAAATTGTGGTCAAGTTTCCCCCCTCATCCCTGTCAATAGAGTTCGAGTAGTGCAGACCTTCCCACAGGCCAAAATTTCTTTCTGTTCGAGTTCGGGGAATAATTTGTATTTACCAAGTCCAAGACTTTCCTTCACTGTTTCATCCTTCATTTCTCTTTGTTTCCCATGCATGAATCTCTAGGTGTGCTTCACTTCTAAGCACTACTCTTATGCTTCCATTTCCCTCCTTTACTTCTCACCTTAGCACAACACTTACCTTTCTTTCGAACACCCTTAAGCCCTTCAACCTTATTTCTCTCTTTTTCTCCATTCATGGCCTCCTTACCCTTTTTATGAAAAACACATGAAAAACCGTAAAACACCACTGAAAACCCAACCTTCGCCTCTACTCCTCGAGACTCCCACCACCATACGTTGCAGTTTTCAATCACAACATCTAACGTTTACCTTAACACTTATTTCCCATTCCTTGTGATTGTGATGTTGCAAAATTGCAAATCACTCTTTGCACAGGTTACCTTCTACCATTAACACTAACCACTCCTTCTTTTCAATTGCGAAATCACAAATCGCAACTCTTATCTTTTTCCACTGCCACATCATCCCCGTCGCACATCACATCCTGCAGAACTTACCACATCACAAATCACATCCTGCAGAACTTATCACATCACAAATCACAACCCGAAACATTTACCACAGTGAAAATCGCTCTTCGCAAATTTTATTTTTTTCCAGATAATCCTTACTGCTATCTTTGTAAACTTGTGATGTTGTGATTCACGACCCGCCTCATCACTCTTTGCACTTTGTACTGTGCACCATTTAGTTTATTTCCATTAATCCTTACCGCTATTCTTGTAAACTTGCGATATTATGATTCTAAACATGCCACATCACTCTTCACATTTTGCACTACGCACCATTTAGTTCATTCTGTTAAGTCCTTACTGCCATCTATTTAAACTTGCGAAGTTGCGATTAAAACATTTCACATCGCAATTTTTTTTTTTTGCATCGCATTCCACCATCGAATTTCAGAGTTCTTCTAGCTATGAAGTCATTTCTTGCGTTATAATAAATTTTTCTAAGGGTTTAGCCCCCTTTTTCTGCTTCCAAATCTCATTTCATGTGTTAAACCCCCCATTAGCCCTCTTAGCCCTTTTAATTCCCTATAAGCTGCAAATGAATTCTTTTAATTAAAATTAAGGCATGGATAGATTAGTTTCATGGAAAGGAGTATGGTAGATAGATCATAGGATAAATAGAGTGCATTTAGCTGTTTTTCCAAGTTAACTGTGGTTTAGAATTAATTTACTTTCTACTATCTCTTTTCTGTAAATTAAATTAGTTTCATTCTTGGCATTCCTTTCTAGCAATTTAGTTTAGTTTCCTTTCTGTCATTTCCTTCCAGCAATTTACGTTGCATTTGTTCTCATAATTTAAGAAATAGCACCCTTTCGTGAAGAAGAAGAGGATGACATGAAAAAAATGCATCTACTGTGTATATAACACTGTCACCTCAAAGTTTATATGAACCTCAGGTTGATAAAGTAAAGTAGGGAAGCCCCTGGGAGTTGTAGCATTATTGGTGCAATACCAGGGCTCACCAGGATCTATAGAGAGGATGGGAGCTATAGAGATAATGATGATGTGGGAGGATATAGCTGTGGAGGAGTAATTGTCCATATTGACACCGATTCTAAGGGATTATTTGATTAATTGACCAAGTCCTCCTCCATCTCATATGAGATATGGTGATGGGAAGCTCCTTAGATTTGGCTAGGTGATATATCCCAAAAAGATAGTAAATATTTCGTACGTGGAAATCCCTAGTTGCCCAGAAAGTGGAGGGCAGGCCTGAATGGAACTAACAACACCGCTAAACCCATCACATTCAACCAAAATTGAAAACTGTAGCCGTATGCATTCGTGAGCAAAGGGTTAGCTACCACAGTGCGTTCACCATCTTTCCTCCCCAACAACCTGTGTTATTAATTTATGGAACAACTTAGTTAATGTATAATACACCTATAATTTTAGTTCATAGTGCACCTATAATGCACCTATAATTTTAAAAACTAACTCCTTCACATTTGGGATGTTGTTAAATCACTAGGACACTACAAAAAAATTGCACATAACATCTATACAAACAATGATTCAAATAGGTTGTACACCTATTGAAAATGTAGCGAGCAAGGTATTTTGGCTTCTACCTTAGCTAGTGGAGACCTTGAATTGTCCTCATGAGTTAGACTTCAATTATGATGAGTCACCTCCAGTTTACTGAAATAATCATCAAGTTAGCATGTGTAGAGTTATAGGTTCAGTTAAGTGGAGTCTTCATCAGTTTGAAATAAGAACATGGTGGCACTTACAAATCTAGTTAGAGCAAGTTAGTATTCAGTCTTTATTGAAGGAAGAACAAGTTAAGAACTCAAGTGTTTATTGAAGATAAAAAATTGTCACTCACAGTTAACTCGTGAATCATAACTCAATTTCTAAATTTTAACTGAGCCTCCTTGCATACTCCAATTTTTCCTATAAAGTGGAGTATGAAGGCACAAGGAATTCATTGTTTTGTGTACAAAGGTTTGTGTGACAAGACAAATCTCACGAGTTTGTGAGATTAAACTTGTTTGTGGAGAGTGCAGGCATTGTTTCCTAAGAAATAGGAGGAACACATGCGCTAGGATTTAGGAGTTTGTTTTGCACAGAGAAGAGGAGATGGGGTCCTAATAAATAAAAGGATAAAGTGTGCTATGAAATATGGCACAAGTGCATTAGAAAGCATAACCTGAAGTGCACAAGGAAATATGGAATTTTCTCAAGTAATAAGGTTTCCAAGTACACAATGAAGGAGCATAATTGAGCCATTTAACACTCAAGTTGGCCAGTAAATGATAAAAAAAATTCCTTTCAATATCTGACAAGCCAAAAATATGGTTGTAATATTCTGTAATGAAGAAGCTTTTGAATGTTTCATCTAATGTTTTCAAATAACATAAACATCTTCCACCTATAAGAGAAATTAAATATTCAATATAACTTGCTCAAGCAACACAACTACCCAACAAACTCCTTTCCAGACTTCTTTCATTTAAAGTGTTGTAGGTCCACAACTCTATTAGTCCACAAGAAGAAAAATGGTGTTTGAGCAATAATTTTCACTGTTGCAAATATCATTTTGGAGAATATATTGATAAGGATCTAGAAAACATTATAGGAAATAATGGAGAAAATATCAAAAATTATTAGAAAATATAAGAAAGAATAAACTTAGACATGAATAATTCTCAAAATATCAGACAAATAGGCAACCTGAAAAAATTTGGGAGGAATCATAGATATTTGCAAGAGTGCTAGTAATAGAACAATAAAAATAATCATTGTTTAACCCAGATATCCTCTTCCTATAATTTATGATGTTATTGACTGGTTGTAAGGTAAATATTTTATTAGAAAAAATCTTCCTGGAAATCATCAAAAATAGGAAGAACTTATAATATTCAAATTATATTTTAGGCTAAATAAGACCTTTTTGAATAGTTAATGATCCTGGTTCAATTTAGAAAATTGTACAAACAAATATTTAACCGACATCATCATCATAATAGTAAGCCTTTTCGGGTACTTATACCATCCAACAAGTTCTTGAAGCATACAAATTTCACTTTTATTTCTTTGCTAACTAGCTCTCTCAGGTGTTCAACAATAATTTCCCAACTATGTGAAAACGGGGGGGGTTAACATCCTCTTAAGAAATAGGAAATGATGAAACATGTCAATGTAGTGAAATGTAAGGTGATATGAGATATAATTTTATATTTATAGAAGACTAGTAACAAAAAATAGTTTTCCCGCATCTAATTTGTTAGTTAGCATAATTTTTTCTTACTGTAAGAACATTTTGTTAATACTTTACTATACATTGACGTAAGGGACTAGCCCATAATTGTCAATTCAGTCTAGCCCAAGTGGTTCTGGGATTAAATTTTGTCTTCTAAGTGACATGGTGACTGGCGACCTCATAATGAGTATATTGTTGTAACAACTTGGAGCCATTTTTTTGACCTCACCTTGTGCAATGATGAAGCTGGGGTTTAACCTAGTACCATTCTTGAATAAAGCAGAAACAATATCTCATCCACTCACCTTTCTCACATCACCCATTTCCTAGAGAGGCCCCATTATTCAGCTTATCATGAAGAGGGAATTTTCATATAAAATATTGATTTTTGATTTACAAACTAAGAGGGGTAAAAAATGAAGATCTATAAGTCAATTTTTATGAGTAAAATATTACCACAACTCTTCAACACTATTCTACAAAGGTGTTAAAGTAATCAACTTATTTTTGGTACTGAATTCCAGTGGAAAAAATACATCCATAAAAACTACTATTAAAATATTATACAAGTAATAATTGCAACAACTATTTATTTTGCGGTATGGTAGACCAATTGGATGACTTAATCACTGTCAACAGGCACAATCAGGGTAGAGAATCATACACATGAAGCAATGTAGAGTGAGGCTTCACTATTCTTCAATCGATGTGCGTCATCAACCATTAGATCATTCCAGTTGATATTTGAGAGAATGGCCGTATACTTCAAAAAAACCTCATATGTGGTCAACAATATCTTGAATTTAATAAGTCCATGGAAAATTTTAGGGGCTCGTATTCGCAAGTGGGCTAATTTTCCATGATTTTTCCAAAAAAAAAGATTTCCTAATTTCCATTTTTTTATAAAAAAAATTTGCCCAAATTTTACAATATAAAATTATTTTACCCTAAAAATCACCAAAATTATATAGAGAGTATATATAAAATCATTATAAATTTGAATAATTTTAGAAATACATGAATGAACATTTTATAGTTTCCATATTAGGGACTAGTGAGATTCACCAATGTTTTTAAATTTCAAGCTAATTTTCCATCCTTAAAATTTCCCCTAGATAAGTTGGACTGTCCTCTTGTTGGTATAGAACTCATGATCCTCTCAAACGTGACGAAACATAGAATCTTAAATTAGAGAAGAAAATTCATAATTCTAGTGAGTATTATAGCATCTACATGTAAGATCAACCAAACCATATTTCTCTGCATTCCAACTTACACCAATAAATGGTCCCCTATCATTCTGAGTAATTAGACACAATGGGAATTGATGAAGATAATGATTGATCCAATGAAGTTGTTTTCAAAGAATAATCATGAAAAAATTATGGTTTGGCTTGCTCGTGAGATGATGCTTGTAATGTTCCTAAATTAGCTTTAGCTAATAGGAACATTAATTTTGCCTTGTTTATTTTTCATTTCATGATTGACGAATAAATTGTAAAAGAGGACATGTAAAACTCCTAAAAAACAGGAATAAATATATGAATATGTGAAAAAAGATATATCTGGGCTATGTAAATTATGTCTTGCAAGTGTGAATGGGTTAAATCACAAGAATGGGTCATCTTTGACCAAGTTAAACAACGCAGTCTAGATGCATTGAACCTCTTTGAGGGACAACACAGTTCTATAAGGAGGATCTAATGTGAAAGGGGTTAAGTGATTTAAGGTGTTTTAGGGTTTGGCAAGACTCCTATCTTATAAAAGGAAGAGGAGGGTAGCAAGGAAAGGGTTGTTGAAAATCATCATTTCACAAGGAATTGTCTGCGAGACATCCCTTGTTGGGCATCCCTATTCAGGAATCCCACCTCCTTCCTTGAGTAGCTCTTGGAGGAGAATTTTGTTAAAATTTTCCATTATCAGGCCTGGGCCAAGCTTCACCTTACATCTACAGCACTGCTCCTATTGAGGGTTGAGTTGTCCTTGTGAGTTGCAGCAAGTGGAGGACTAGATCTTCTCAGATCTAGATGATAACGATTAGCTCTCGGTAGAGTGTCTTATAACTTACTGCTGAAAGAGTTTCAGTACTGGTCTACTTGGATCTAAATCTTGGCATTAGGCCAAATCATCTTCAGAAGCTACATTGTTGTTTCTCTCCCTAAGACAACGTTATTTGCATATCTACAACTGCAGTGTGTTTTGCTTGTATTTTGGAGGAGAGATCTCCAGTGAAAGGACTCTTTTCCTTCACTGAGGTGATCCGTGGGTTGGCCAACCAATACATGTTCTATTTCAGTTCTGATATACTATTTAATTCTATTATTCAGAAATTCTAAATCATTCTGTAGATCTGAAGTCTTAGATCTCAGATCTACTTCCGGTGCTTCCTGTTTTGAGAAAAACCCCGAGGGGGATGTATATATCAGCCTTTCTTGTACATGGATCTGTATTGGATCTATATTTTTATGTATATATCTAATCTAGATCTGAAGAATGAATAAAATACTGCTTCATCCATAAAAATAACGCTGTCATGGTTGTATCACCTCATTTATGAGGATTTCTCCTGTATTTATTCACTCTTTATTTTGTAAAATGTATGAGTTATGACTCTAATATTATTTGTAAATTTTCAGACCTTATTTTAGTCAAACCATTCAAAAAATTACGCTCTAATGCTTCAGTAAATTTCTGCATACTCTGGGTCATGGGAAATCAGGGTTTTCTAGCCTAGTTAGGAATGGAGGACCTGTTTAACATAGAAAAACGCATTTTTTTTTGCTTAAATTTGACATGGGAGTCCCTCATAACCATAGCTATCAAATCCAGCCTCTTTCCCATCTTATTTTTACACAAATCTATGAATACACTCATTTAGGGAAAAAATCATCACTTTTCCCCACATTTTGCCTTATAAAACGTTGTGTAAGGTTGTTGATGTATATTTTGTTGAAGTATAAGTGATTTTAAATCTGCATGAGGTATATGGATGTAGCTATACATTGGTATTAACTCATATTATTCCCAATAGTGTAGTTGTTCCTTAGTTGGGAACATTACAGTTGTATCAGAGAAAGATCTTTGGCTCAACCTATGGCTTCAAGCCAAAGTGCTGTACAGAGAGGAGAAATTTCAGAATGATGAAGAACGTGATCTTACTCTCATTAGTTTTCAGATCTAACAAGAACCTCTCCAAGGAGGGTGAACAAGAAGAAGAAATAAGAAGTAGTGAAACTCCTAGGAAGTTTCAAGAGCAGAGAGATCTTTTGATTAGATATACAAGATCTATACATAGAGGAAAATTCTGAATCCTCATCCCATAGATATGTGCACTTAGCCATATCACCAAAGCTTCATCGTCCTGCCTATGATTTCTTCATGAAGAGGAAGAAAGGAGGTGTACCCAAGAAGGAGAGTCTTAGAGAGTATTTGTAGGAGTATGAAGATCAATCCAAGGAGTTCAAATATAAATTGAACTTCCAAGGGTTCTGTAAGATCAAGGAGAGAAAAGGCACAAAGGAGGATAAGCATGGTAAGGGTATATTCTATCTATCTATATTTGATGGATCACCTAAATGTTCAGTTAGGGTTTGGGTGGAGGAGCTAGAGAACTTTATGCAACAACATCAAGTTTCAGAGATTGAAGCCATCAAAGTCGCAATGCTGCATTTTGAAGGTAAATCATATGCTTGGTGGTTGTTTCAGTCCTTTTCCTTGAATAATTAAAATACACCTACTTATGCAAGGTTTATTGCAATATTGATAGAAAGGTTTGATGAAGCTCCATGTGTAACATCTTCTATTGACACTATCAAACCACATCAGACAAATATTTTGCATGAGATGGAAGGGTCTATGAATCTAAATCCATTTCTGGAATCCATGGAAGAAGGTGTGAGTTTGTTTGATTCATTTCCAAGGGAAAGATATACATTGAGTGAAGGGTCCTCTTCTCAAGAGGAAAGCATGAAGGTTTCTCCTTCAATAGATGACCAAGATCTAAGGTCTCTTATGGATGATGGGAAAATTTTAGTCATTGAAGAGGAGGAGGAGATAGGAGATGATAATGCAGTCAAAACACAGGCACCTCAAGAATCTCATGAAGAGGAGGATGGAACAATTTCTCCAAGGAAAGAAACTCTTTCACTCTTGCAAAGAGTTCCACAAGGTCTCACACATAGATCTCTTGGCGTAACACATGAGCATCATGTACCATCATTTTCAAATGATGAGATCTTGAAGATAGAAGGAGGAAAAGAGGAGGAAGGGAATCACATGATGAATAGCATGAAATCTTCTCTGTTTCCAATATTGGAGGCACAAAGAAAGTAAGAGGATCTATGCAGTAAGGGTGGGGGCAAATCTATCTACCTGCATCCACATTCTACTCTATGCCTTTTCACCTCTTTGCAAGGAGGTACTTTACCAAGAGAACCTCTTGATAGGAGGAAATCTAAAGTGTTCTCTCAACTATGGGAAAAATATGCATACTTGGCTAAGGAAGGAGCCTTGGGAGAAGCTGTCACAGCGCATATAATCTCTCATGAATTCAGAAGAGAGATGAGCAATTTTCTGAAAGGGGAATTGCTAACTCCCACTCGGATGTCTACGCTGAGAGAGGAGAAATCAGAGATCTATGGTGGCATGAGCATGAGGACACATGGTAACTCCACATATTTGGGGCAGCCCATGATTTCTTCATTCACAAAGAATATTTATGAACATGGCAAGGGGATGCTAACCCCCTTGTATTCTTGGGCCAAGATGAGGATGTTTTGGAAGACAAGGACTTTCCGAGGGGAAGTTGATTTCCTAATGCTTCAATCTTGTCCTCAGCAATATCAGCTGCAAATGGGGCAGCAAAGGGAATATTATGATGCTCTAACATGTGATTTTGATATCAAGGATGTCAAATATGGGAGCCATGAGAAGACAGAGGCTGCATTTTATACCTCTACAATGCTATCATTCTTGGAGAGCTTGGATTCTTATTGGGATTCCCAACTCAGGATGGAATACTCCAAGGATATTTTCACATGTGGGGTTCTTGATGGGGAATTAGTGGATGAAAGGTTCAAGGTGGTGGATGGAGTTATATATTTATATAACCTTATTCTTTTGGTTAGTGACTCCAAGCTCAAGGGGAGACTACTAGATGCCATCTATGAGATCTTGCTTTCCAAACCCAATGGTTTGTCAAAGCATATCATACTCTCTTGGGTGGATTCATATGGGAAGGTTTCAAAGAAGAGGTGCACTCTCACGTGAAGATGTGCATGGATTACTTGGTAGAGGAGGAGGAGAATAGCTCTTGGGAAGAGCCATCATTCACATCTCCTCACCCCTTGAGTGTGATAGGGAACTCATCCATGAGTTACCCCACTAATGTAAAACAAGTATAGTAAGAGGCTCATCCTAATAAGCATTATCATGTATCTCCTATATGCTTATATTTTTCTAACACTCATTTGTAGAACATAGCTCCAAAAATGGGCACTATTTATGATGGGTTTCATGGGCTACTCAAGGCCATGAACTATGTTGATGCAGGACATTCCTTGGAGAACCTTGGAAAGCTATTATATTCCTCATGGTGTGATTCTTTTACACCAACCATGATGTACATTCTCCAAGCATTCCAAAGACATGAGGTAGCAAACAAGTGTTGGGGAAGGCACTTGGCACATCCTATTCTATGGCAGTTAAGGATAAAATTGCGTTGGTTGCACATGAGAGAACATCTTCCTTCTCATTTATCATACATGGCAGCTAGAATGATTCTAATCATGATTCCTTATGTTGAAAATGTTCTTACTCTTGGGAACATGGTTGGAGAGGAGGTACTTTGGTGGGGTGTGTCTTTGGGGGAGGGAGCCCTCCATTATTTTTGCATTACATGCTTCCATGGGAGCATGAGATTTTTTATGGCTACTACGATAGATCACTTTCCTCTTTGTAAAGTGAGCCATATGTTTTTTGGTAACATGCCTCTCATATGTGTTAGCCCCCTATAAATTTTTTGACAAGCAAAAATGGGGCTAAATTGTTTTTGAGCCTTCAAGGAATGCATCTCCCCTGAAGACACATCATCCTTGAAGTCTCCTGTGTCTTTTCCCTTGATAAAAACCCCTCTGCTGATTCCCATTATAAATCCTCTCTGATTGTGACAAATTGTGTTTTCAAAGGCCTTCATTTGCCCTTGAACCCATGCAGAACCCCCGATTTTGACCCTTGTTTTCCCTTGTCATATTCCCTTCTGATCCCAAAAATCCTCCCAAAATCCCCTTTAAAACACGCATCTGCCCTTGGTTTAACGAAGAGACCCCTTTATCTCTCTATCATTACCCCTTTTGGCATTTAATTTCATTAAAATGGGCAAAAAACCCACTTTGCAACTTACATTAGGCCTTAGCCCTTTTCTGCTAGCCCCTCAGCCTTTTCTGCACGAGACCCGGGCACTGAAACCAAGCGCCAACCTGAAAGGCGCTTACCACAGATGGATATCGGATGCAGTTTCAACCATCGATCTGTATATATTGGACGTCGATCATGGCTCCCACAGTGTCCATTTTTCACCCCGTTCATCGCCTCGATCACGCCATCGACGTCTATTTACCTGCAGATCCGACAGTTAAGAGTCTACCCGCCCTGGTGGTCCCCGTGTACTATTCAAAAACCATCCGATTTCTATCGCACCGCCTTTGGGCGGAGGGCAGTATTTTCTGATAGCTTAGCGATTCCACTCAGCATTCAACACGAGGCTCCGACACTATTTCAAAACCACTACCCCATCGCGCATTAACGTTCATCCACAGATGCGTAGCAATATGCACGTGCACCGTCCGATCTGGGGCAGTTGATCCAACGGTCGTCATTCCACTGAGCTGCACATGAGTTAACCCATGGTAGTCGTACCCCTAGCCCACAGTCCATCGCCCTCCGACGTGCTTTCTACCATCGATCTCCACCGAGATCGGACAGTCCTGATTTAATTTCCCTGTCGTTGACCAGCCTGTCATCGCCCGGTCCTGCCACATCACCCCCACATGTATCCACCGTACATCCGCCCATCCCATTGCATATATTTGTTTAAAAGTCAGGTTTGTTAAGGTTTTTCATTTAAATTTCCTTTGCGCTCCGCCAACCTTCACCAAGGCTTCCCTCCATCATTCCTCTGCATTGTTCTGCCATTTCACCAGCTGCACGACCATTTTCATCATCTGCACTGCATCCATTACCCCCCATTCATGGATTTCATAAAAAAAATTCTATTTTGCAGGGTTTTGAGGTGGTGAAAGCCGCCATGATTTGCACCCGCTATCACAGTGACAAAAAACACAGGAAAAGGTTGTGTGCAGAGGCAGAAATCATGAAGAAAACCCGAGAAGGTCCAACGACAGGAATTGCATTAAAAGACCAGGGTATTACTCTGTGAAAATGTCTCGGTGCCATTAACACACAAATTTCATAGTCAGAGATTTAAATTAAGCAGTAGAGAGCTTAAGGCACGAAAATGAAGATATATAAGCCTTATGTTAAGAGATTTAAAGGTAAAGAATCAGATTGAAGACCCATGGATCATGCAGAAGGTACAACACGAAAATCAGCGTATCATGGTTTGTACATCAGCAGAATGTTTTTTCCTAAAAGAGGATGGAGTGCCCATGTATCTTTTATTATACACCATGTTCCTAAAGAAATTTCCACCCTGACAACAGTCCGAAGCTACCAGATCATTTGTTTCATAAGTATGGTCGACTTCTTAGTCATTCATTTATCTTCTATTTATTCACCAATGGTACCACAAAGTCCTGTAGTGAAAGTACGTCAGATACATACCTAGGGTAAATAGAAGTATGATAAGGACCACTCTTTCATCCACAGAGTGCCAGAAATGAATGCTCAGAATTTATGCAGAATGAGCCTCGAACCTCCTGCTGCTTCAAAGTTTTAATGTTGCATTTAAGTTTACATCTAATCCTGTTATTCTTTTCTCCTATAAGAATTCCCGAGAACATATTGTAAAAGGTTGTTGTTCGGTTGCCGTCGTTGTAGTTAGAGGGATTCAATTTTGATTGTTAGAACAGTTATGGGAAAAAGTAGTAGAGTAGTTTGTATTACAGTAGGCTGGGAGGATAAGTTGGGACTGTAACAGCCATTGAGCTCAGTGTATGTGACTGGTTTTGCATCAATTAATCAAAGCACATTTCACAGGATCCTAGTCTATTACTATTGGGGATGTTTTTCTAACTTTGTTTATTACATTTTCATAAATTTCATTTTCTGGTGGCTTGCATCAAAAATATGGTATAGGATTTACCCTTGTTAGGTACCCTATGCTTCTGCTCTCCTTGCCTTCTATGTTTTCTGCTAAATGTGTTATCTAAGGGTTGTTTTCAGTTAATTTAACTAGTGTAGTAGTTCCTTATGCTGCTAGCTGATGTATGAATTAAATGAATCTGTCTTTATATGTTCTTGTTGGGTTTTAAGCTGGAAGATTTGGGAACACTGGGGATTAGATGTAGCCCTGTCCACTAGGATCCTTGTGCGACCAGCTGGCCTTTCTAAGATCTCTCTGTTAAACTCGTTCTCTGTTTTTCCTCTTGGAGCATGCTAAAGCCGACGTGGAGTTAGATGACCTCTGGTCCGATCTATAAGCTACCCCTTTGTCCCTCCTTTGAAAGTTGCCTTTGAGTATGTCCAAGCAGGTCTGGAGTTAAATGACCTCTGACCTGATCTATAGATAGAAATTAAGTTGCTCTCCTTCTCTCACTTTCTTTCCTTAATGTTCCATCCCACCATCTAATCTAAAATATCCTTTAGTATTAGATGACTTGCCCTCTGAAAGCTTTGGCTAGTTGTTGCATGTAATCACCTTTCATGACTCCATAGCCCAATGGATGGCACTTTCTTGACCTATCCTCTTTGCTGAAACATCCTACTGTTTTGTTCTTTTCCTTCCATTACTTTCTCAGTCCATGATCTCATGACCAACCCAGCGACCAACCAACCAAATCATTTAAAAACCCCCCTTTGTGCTTCATACCTAGCCTAACATCTCATTTTGAGCTTCAAAGATATACCATTCTTTGCTCTATTTGGGAGAGATCCCTCTCCGGGTCCAGGAGGGCTAGATCCTAGGGCCCCAAAGTGGTTCTGATGTTGTCTCATCTTTTGGTCTTGAAAATCTGGCCAAAACATGGGAACCCCAACATAATGGTGACTCCGCTGGGGAGTTGAGTGCATTTCACCTTAAACATTCTTAGGCACTCAAAGACCCAATATCTCTGGTTAGATTGGCATTCATTTTCTGATGGTGGACAACATCCTGCTTCAAACATTCATATACATCCACCTGGCGACTCCACACTCCATAACTCCTAAAAGACCAAATGACTCCACTTGTAGAAGACTCTGAACTGGATGAGAAGATACAATGACCTCTTTCTGATTTACAAACATGCTTCCATGCATATAGAGAAGATATGCCCCAATGAGTAGGGAGCATATCCCTGGATTCCCACACAAAATGCCTGAAGTAGACTGGTTAAAAAACCTGCCTACCTTTCAGGGTGAAAATGTTGATTATCCCTTGCTACATCTCATCAAGTTTCATATACAAGTGTGGAAATTTAAAGTCGAATGGCATGAAGACTTCCTAATGAAAATTTTCATGGCAACATTAGAAGGAAAATCTAGGGTCTGGTATGAATGGTTAGAACCTAGGAGTTTGTTTTCTTTAAGGGACATGCACCAAGTATTTTACAAGAATTATAAAGGAGACTCTCCATCCTTATCATGGGATTGTTGTGATCAATCTCAGGATATCATACAGTACCTATTAGATATTGATGAGGATTTGGTTAATATACATCCTGAAGATCTGTTAACAGACATTCAAGCATTTCATATGCACCCTAGCTATCACAAGAACATAGATGAGTTAGCTGAGAAAGAAAATAGTCAAGAGACAGTAGACATTCTTCAAGATACTCCTGAAAACTCAAATGTTGATTTATCATCCTTTGTAGTTGAGGCTCAAGATGACATCCTGCCTCAAATCTAGGCTTCAAGGGAGACAGAGAGGTGATGCACTTCTGCACAAAGGAACACAAGATCATCTTCCCCTTTGACAGAAGAAGAAATAGATCAGATCGTCAATGGACAGCCAGCCTCTGAAATTTTTTACACAACATACATTCTTATCCATTCATCTGATGAGCTTCGTTGTACAGAGTTGGAAAGCTCACATGTAAATCAAAGTGAATAAAAATCTACTTATAATCCAGTATGTCCGGTTGGAAGCATTACTTATGTTCATGATTTTCCTATTTTTGATCTATCTGATGATGATGTTCTCCAAACAGAGGATGATCTTGCAGGGTCATCATTAGTAGATTTATGGGAGGAAAATCAGTCCCCTTTACTTTCAGAGAGTAATGAGCCAATGCGGGCTATTTATGATACTGATGAAGAAAGCTTTAAGAGTGCAGAAGAGGGTGAAGGATCTCTAGATCTTTGCTTCACTCCATTACAACTCATCAGTAATGGTTTTCACATGATTGGAGGTCAGCAGCCTTTCATCTCAGAAGATGAAGAGGAAAACAAGGAAGCAATTTTTGAGCAGACTGAAAATAGGGAGTTTTCTCTTGAAGAAGAGGAAGAAATAGATCAAACCCTTGCTCAAGAATACATGGATCTCTTCACAGAGCTCAGCACCTCAGAGCAGAATACATCAGAGCTCCAAGAAGACAACACTGCCATATATGATGAGTCCTCCAGTTCAGAAAATGAAGAAGATGAGGGAGATTCTCTTTCTCAAGAGAGTCTTATTCTTGATCCAGTGGAAGAAGAGGAAATCCTGGTTGAAGCCTGCCTTCCATATATTCATAACCAGGTATCATTTCGTGATCCTTATGTACATTTCCTGCACACATTTGAAGAAGGATCAAAGGTTTTTTTGAGCAACATGTTGCAAATAGAAAGCAAATTTTTCGAAGCTGCTCTTATTGGACAAAAAGAGTGGGAGCAGCCTTGCCTATCCAGCATGCTCAAGGAGTTGAGCAAGAGAGACCAGTCATGGGATCACTTGATGGACTGGTTACATTGGAAGACAATGTTTGTAAGCTAGACTTGTAAATATTCTAGTTAGAGTAGGGTAGGTAGAAAAAGCTCAAATAAGCTCAGTCTGTGAGCATGTAGTTAGTTGTTTTAATTTCTGCAAGGTCCAGCAAGTCAGACAGTCTAATCCTGGCTTGATTGTTTTCAATTTTTGTCTTAGAATGTAGAGAAGAAATCTGCTAGACAGTCTAATCCTCGCAGATAGTAGTGTAGGTAGAGAAACATATGAGACCAACAGTCTAATCTGGTCTCATGGACTAATAAGGGTAGAAATAGAATAGGTTTATTTTCTGTTTATAAAATAAATGATGTAAAGGGTCTGCTAGTCTAAATGCACCCTAAAAGAAAATGCTAGGATTGTTGTCTGGGTAGGTAGATTGTTTGGGAATGTTTCTACTGATATAATGTCTTCAGGGTTTGTGGCAGTTGATCTAAAGAAAAAAAGGGATGTGCCAAGTAGCAGGCATCTGGCCTACACCAAATATTTATCCTCTTAATTCTTGACTCCTTCAAGAAGAAGCCATCCCCATGTGGAGCCACTGTTAGCCCCCTGTAAATTTTTGACAGGCAAAGTAGGGGGCTAAATTGTTTTTGAAACCTTCAAGGAATGCATCTCCCCTAAAGACACATCATCCTTAAAGTCTTCTGTGCCTTTGCCTTTGATAAAATCCCTTCTGCTAATTCCCATTATAAGGTCTCTCTGATTGTGACATCTTTGTACTCCTAAAGGCCTCCATTTATCCCTTGTATCCCTGCAAAACATCCCTTTCAACCCTTGTTTTTTCCCTTTGTTAAACTCCTCCTTTTTACCCCCAAAATCCCTCCCCTAATCCTTCTCAACCTTCCCAAAATCCCCTCTAAACCATACACACATCCCTGGTGTGGTTTAATAACCCCTTCTTCCCTCCATCGTTACCCCTTTTGGCCTTTAATTTCATTGAAAATGGGCAAAAAACCCACTTTGAAAATTACATTCGGCCTTAGCCCCTTTTTGCTAGCCCCTCAACCTTTTCTCCATGAGACTCGGGCGCTGAAACCGAGCGCTGGCCCGAAAGGCGCTTACTGCAAATGGATATCGGACGCAGTTTCAACCGTCGATCTGTATAGATCAGACGGCGATCGCGGCTCCCACAGCGTCTATTGTTCACCCCGTTCATCACCCCAATCGCGCCATTGCCGTCTATTTACCCGCAGATCTGATGGTTCGGAGTCTACCCACCCAGTGGTCCCCGCGTACTATTCAAAAACCATTCAGTTTCTATCGCACCGCCTTTGGGAGGAGGGCGGTATTTTCCGATAGGCCAGTGATTCCACTCAGCATTTAACACGTGGCTCCGACACTATTTCAAAACCACTACCCCATCGCGCATTAACATTCGTCCGCGGATGCGTAGCGATATGCACGTGCACCGTCCGATCTGGGGCAGTTTATCCACCTGTCGTCGTTCCACAGAGCTGCGTGCGAGTTAACCCATGGCAGCCGTACCCCTGGCCCACAGTCCATCGCCCTCCGACGTACTTTCCACCGTCGATCTCCGCCGAGATCGGACGGTCCAGATTTAATTGCCCCGCCGTTGACCACCCCGCCATCGCCCAGTCCCGCCACGTCACCCCCACGTGTATCCTAGGGCCCCAAAGTGGTTATGATGTTGTCTCATCTTTTGGTCTTGCCAATCTGGCCAAAACATGGGAACCCCAACAGGCCGGCTTCGAAATTCTGTAACATCCTAAAATGGTACACAAAAGTGAGGGAGTACCTTCCCTTACAGGTTGTGAATTTCTGTAGGATGAAAAGGAGGTCCTGCCACTGTCCCAGAAGGGCACTGCGTGTAATTCCTTTCTTCCAATCTACCTTCATATTCTTGTCGACGATGAAACGCTGCCATCGCTTCCTTTCTAGTTTCTGATTTTTAAACCACTGCTCACCAGTATTTTCCAAGCCTGTCATTGCTGCTATAAACTCTTCCGTAACCTTAAATTTTAGCGGCCCAATTTTTACTCGGCCATTTTTGAAACTTCTGGAAAACTATAGGGCCACGTCACTATTGTGCCCGTCAAAATGTTGCAGGAATTGAAGAAAGCCTGAGTCTCGCAATAGTGAAATACTATTACGATACTCAGAAGTCTGTTCTAACCTACTGAGAGACGAAGTTTTGCTTCGAACAGGCGACATCGCTGCTTAATGGTTATGAACAGACAAGAATTTACATGCAACACCGGGAAAATTGGTTCTTATAGATAGGGATCCAACCATACACCATCCCTTCCATCTTATCACCCATTCATTCCACTGAAATAGCAGTGGATGCACGGCATCTTTGAGATCGTGCCGGACTAGTGCTTGCGGCGAAATTTTAACGGCTAGGTGAGGTAATCATTACGAGTGAAGGACATCTAGGATTATGGCGGAAAGGGGCAACGGTTGAACACTTCCACGCTCCTTCATAATTCAAAAAAGAACTTTAGCATTCATTAAAAATGATCATGATTCTTAACTTAAAAACACCTTGCACTTTAAATAATTTTCTCCTAGTTAATAGGATAGCACAAGTACTCATCGACTAAGTGAAAGGACTTCTTATAAAATTTCATTATGACCACTTTCCTATGACGTATGCTATGAAAAGAACAAATTGTACTATGTTTCTGACAGGGTGCATGCTTACACCGCTTAAACTATGATATTCTGCTGGTACCATTCTGCTTGCATTATTATATAGGATGACATGCTTGCACTAGTGCAAGCATAATATCTGAAAAAAGAATAGGGAATTTAAGTAAAATATAGGCTGGACTTCCAACATGGCTTTTTCAACTTATACTGGAAATTTGTTTCGCCCTTTCTTGATGCTTCAGAGCATATCTTTTTTCTCCTTTTGCGCGAGATCCTGCAATGAATTCATGAGGGAACAACAAAGTGGGAAAAGGGAAATTTCAGAATGGGGAGGAACTATGTTACAGGGATTCTAGGAATAGTACCACAAGAGGGGATAAATAGAAGTGGGATAAGGAAAAAAATTCAAGGGTAAAGGAGGGTTTTTACGAAATGGATAGGGTAAATTCAAAAGAAAATGGGAAGGTTAATCATTCTGGGATTGAAGAAGGAAATTGAGGGAATATTATGAAAGTGGAATATGAAGAAAGGCAGAAAATTTTCTGGAAGGTCTGCTTGCACTGGTACAAGAAAAATAACTGCAGCGAGAATTAAGCGTTACTTGAATAAAAATATCCATGCTAATTACCCCAATTGTATAAAGGTTGGTTCTGCTGAACCTGCTTTTACTTGGTGGTCGCTAACATATCAAAAGATCAAGCAACATTCTCTTTTTATTAGAAATTTTTGATCTTCCTGCCAGCAAGCTGGTTTTCAGGTTGATCCTTCTGCAATCATGTCAGTGAACTGATTTTCATAATTACAGGAAAATATTTTTTATTTATTTTTTATTTTAAAAAAAATTCTCTTTTAATATATATATATATATATATATATATATATATTTATATTTAAGAATAATAATTCATGTTTTCAAAAGGTTGGTATTACCATTCACCACTACCATCCCGAATTGTTGTTGGACTTGTTGTGTAAAATATTTCCTGGCAAGTGGCTGAAAATGCTTCTTTAATCTATGTCCATTTACCAAGAATACTTAATTTTTTCCATCAATAGTTTTAACTTATACTGCTCCATTCTCGAATACTCGAATCACTTCATAAGGTCCCATCCAACGTGTATGGAATTTCCCTTTAAAAATTTTAAATCTAGAATCATAAAGGAGCACCCAATCACCTGGTTGGAATTACTTTTTCTTAATAGACTTGTCATGCCACCTTTTGTGTTGTTGCTGAATTAATATGTTCTGCTGAAAAGCATTCCTATGAAATTCATCTAACTCATTTAATTGGAGAGGACGTTGTTGTTGTGCCTCAAAGAGATCTAGTCCTAACTGAACTGCAGTTCTGAAAGTTTAGATCTGGAATTCAATTGGTAACAGAACCTGTTTGCCATATACCAACTCATATGGCGTATGTCACATGCTATTTCTCGAAGTGGTTCTGTATGCCCACAAAGCTTCTGGTAATCTTTCAGCCCATTCTTTCCGATGCATATTTATTATCTTTGTAAGAATGGATTCGATCACTTTGTTTGTGGATTCCACCTGGCCATTTGCTTGCAAGTGATACGGAATGGATTTCCTGTGCCAGATCTTGTATTGCTCCATCACACCCTGTACCAGATTAGAAATAAACTGTGGACCATTGTCAGAACAATTTCTCTAGGCACACCAAATCTAGTAAATATTTTAGTAAAAAGAAAATCAACAACAACTTTTTCTGTAGCAAAGGAAACAGCTTTAGCTTCTACCCATTTTGTAACAAAATCTGTACAAACCAAAATATGTTTTTTACTTCATGATGTTGGATTTATTGGCCCTATAAAATCAATAGCCCATTTTTCAAATGGCTCAATCATAACTTGGGGGCATAAAGGCATTTCATTGGTTTTATTAGGTTGGCCCACTCGTTGACTGATATCACATCGCCTGACATACTGTTTGGAATCCTTAAATAAGGAAGGCCAAAATTAACCAGCACGCAATACTTTATATGCAGTCCGCTTATCAGCGAAGTGGCCTCCACAAGGTTCATCATGAGAAGGTTTCAATCTGTCAAACACTTTCTCTTCTCTTACACATCTACAAATAATCAGATCTTGACCAGTGTAAAAGAGATCTCCTTGAATCCAGGAGTATGCAGCGCTTTTCTGAATAATATTTTGCTTTTCACGAGCAGACAAGTGGGGTGGTGTTTTCCCAGTAACCAAGTAATTAGCAATGTCAGCAAACCATGGAGAATCTATTGACATAGCAAATAGATTTTCATCCGGAAAATCACCATTAACAGGAGTTGCTTCACCAGGATTATCTAATCTAGAAAAAAAATCTGCTACAACATTAGATTTTCCTGGTCTATCAACAATAGTAACATTAAATTCCTGCAACAATAGCAACCACCTAGTCACTCTACCGCTAGTCAATGGTTTTTTCATCAAATATTTAATTGTGGAATGATCAGTATGTACAAATACTTCATATATTGTAATATAGTGCCTGAACTTATTAATTGCAAAAATTACAGCTAAAAGCTCTTTCTCTGTAACTGTATAATTTAATTCAGCGAAAGACAAATTCTTACTAATATAATAAATAGCATAGGATTTTCTATTTTCATCTTGTCCTAAATCTGTGCCAATAGCCAAATCTGAAGCATCAGAGGAAATGTGAAAAGGCGGGGACCAGTTAGGACCTCTCAAAACTGGTGCCTGTACCAACTTTTCCTTCAATGTTTCAAAAGACTGTTGGCAAGTTGTGGACCAAGAAAATTCACTATACTTAGCTAGAAGTCAAAAAAGAGGGGCAACTATCTTAGAAAAATTTGTTGAAAATGCAACAAGATGATGGAGCTTAGTGAAAAGAAGTCGCCTTCACTAAGTGGGCCCGCAGGCTATTTTTGGCGCAAAGTCTATTTTTATACTATGTCTATTTTTAGACATATGGATCATGGTCTATGCGTTGCAGGATGCTATTTATGGATGATTGGTCGAGTTTGTAAAAATAGATGGACCTCTATTTTTAGACATTGGGCGGATTCTATTTTTAGACTGCCGGGCTAAAAATAGAACAGTCAAATATTATTAACCCTTAATAATATTTAGACTATAAACATTATCTTATCCTTTTGGAGCACTTCAGTTTGATGCTTGGATGTGGCACATGCAGCTGACAGAAGGAAATACACTTTTCCTAAGGGTTAGTTGAGCTATTGCATGGTTGACTTCAGTTAGAACTCATGTGGCAGAGTTTGGTGGAGTTGATGAGACAGTTGGTGGAGTTGTGTTCTGTTTAACTTAGTTGAACTAGTTGTATTTAGTCTAATTGAAAAATACACTAGTGATGAGTGGTGTGAATTAATTATTAATTAATTCACTAATTATTAACTCATAAATCAACTAAAGAACACATCAGTTAATTGCAATGCATGGATAGTTCAGTGGAGACCAGTGTTAGAGGTGGGTGAAAGGGTGAGTCTACTATCAGTTGTGACTATAGCTGTGCATGAGATTTGAACACACATTGATTGAGATTGCCAATGAGGATTGCACAGTACAAGCCAGTGGGATTCGAACTTGGATCTCATCATTATTCATCTTGGATTGCGCAGTAGAGGGAGGCAGACTTGTGGAGGAGATTTGAACCTGTGACTTGTTCAGATCTGAGCTAGTTTGTGTGTAACTATTGGAGATAGTACTGAGTACTTGTGAGGAGTATTGTACTATGATTGTTACATGTTCTCTATCATTATAATATACAGATAGTTGGGGGTTTTCAGTTGTATGCTTTCCCCATTACATACTGTGTTATATGTGTGCTTGATTATGTTTTAATGTGCGCATGCGACTGCTTCTATTTCCGCATATCGATGATCAATTGTAGAAGAGGTTATGTATTATGCATGAAGCTTAAATAGTGTGTAATCAGGATAATCTCAGTGAATAATTCAGCTATTATTCAAATTTATACATGGTATCAGAGCGAGAATTGATCATCGGATCTATTATAGTGATTACAATTTATTTCGGTAGACAGAGTCTATAAGCGGGCCAGGTAGCCTCTGGATCCATCCTTTCTTTGAAAGGTGATATATCCAATAAACGCCCCTACAGTCGATCTCTGTGCTAGAAATACTTTGTTCTCACAGATCCAGAAGCAGTTGAGTTTTGAGCTTGGAATTCGAATTTTGCAGCAGTTTCTTGGTGTCGAAGTCAAAATGTCTTTCAACAGATTGCAACTAGAGTATGCCCTTGAGGGAAGCTCAAATTATGTTTCATGGAAGGACAGGATGGAGGCCGTATTAGATGATAATGGGCTGAAGGATTTCATAGAGGCTGAGGTCCCAAAGCCTACTGATGCTGCTCAAGTTGAGGCTTGGCAAAAGAAGATGGAAAAATGTCGAAGGATTCTGTTGGAGGGCATGAAGGATTACATTGTATCCAGCCTGCATGGAAAAACTTCTCCATACTTGATGTGGAAAGCGTTGACAGATTTATTCCAAAGGAAGAGCGACCAGAGGAAGTTGGCGCTCAAGGATAAACTCAGAAACATAAAAATGGAGAAAGGCAACAATATACCCAAGTACCTCACGAAGTTCACCCAATGCAGGGACGAGCTGGGAAGTGTGGGGGTGACTGTCGATGATGAGGAATTGGTGAGCTTGGATCTCCTTATTCTTTCGAAGAGTTTGCATGCCTATCAAGATTCTGTCAATGGTCGGGAGAAATTGCCAGGATGGGAGCGACTTTGGTCGGATCTTGTGCAAGAGGAGATAAGGCGGAATACCAGGGACGGATCTTCATCAAAGGCATTTGATGAAGAAAATTGCGCTTTGGATGCCAAAGAAAAGAAGGGGAAGAGCAAGAAAGCTTCTCATTCCGGTGCGAAAGTCAAGAAGAAGGACATGTCCAAGGTGAAGTGCTTTCACTGTCACCAGCACGGACATTATGCCACAAATTGTCCGCAAAAGAAGAAAAATAAGCAGGCTGCTGGATCTGAAGCGGGAGAGGCCTTAGCCTCGCAGTTTGAGCTGGATTTTTCGCTGATCGCATGCTTGGTCTCAAGTGTGATGGGATCAATATGGTTCTTGGACAGTGGTGCGTCTTTTCACATGACATGAGATCGAGATTTGTTTTCTGATCTCGATGAGAAAGATCTTGGAGTGCACATCGAGATGGGCGATGATGGTAGATACAGTGCGACCGGTATCGGTACCATTTCCTTTGAGAGGGAGTTTGGTAAACCCTTCGTATTGAAGGAAGTGATGCATGTTCCAGGATTGAAGAATCGATCTCCGTGGCGATGTTAGAAGACAGCAGTACGATGTTGTCTTCAAGGAAAGGTTTTCTGCGCAATAAGACAACTAGAGCAGAGAAACCCTAAGATAGGGGTTTCAAGTCAAGAACCTTATCATTTGCAAGTAGACTCTTACAAAGAATGGTGGCAAGTGGGGAAGGAGTGGTGAGCGTGGATGATGGGGCAAGTCGTGTTTCAATAGATTGGGCGCTCACTCATGGGAGCTTTCAAGATACTTGCAAAGAGATTTTCATCGGGCTTCCTAAGGGCACTTCACAAATGTGACGTTGGGCCAGGGCAAGGGGTGTACCTTTGGGAAGTATGTGAAAGCCACCTTTCATGAGAAGGATAGTCGCGCCACGACGATCCTTGAGAGAGTTCACACAGACGTGTGTGGTCCTTTCTCAGTAGCTTCGACAGCAAAGCACAAGTACTATGTGATCTTTGTTGATGATTTTTCTCAGAAGTGCTGGATCTTCTTCATGCAGAAGAAGAGCGAGACATACTCAAAGTTCTGTGAGTTCAAGGCACTGGTTGAGAAAGAATCGGGGAAGCAGGTGAAGGCTCTTAGGAGCGACAATGGTGGTGAATTTATCTCTGGCGAATTCAAGGACTTTTGCAGCGCAGAAGGAATTCGAAGAGAGCTCATAGCACCTCATAACCCACAGCAGAACGGGGTTGTTGAGCAGAAGAACAGAACGATCGTGGGTGTTGCACGGGCGATGTTGCATGATTAGGGCCTTCCCATACACTTGTGGGCTGAGGCATGCAATACCGCATATATGTGCAACCGTTGTCCTCACAGGATACTGCATGAGTACACCCAGGAGGTGACGCTCGGCAAGAGGTCCGATATAATTTCCAATTCTGAGGATTTTTGGTTCTACTCCGTTCACATGCATGTGACAAAGGATGCCAGGAAGAAGCTGGAGCCGACCGCAGAGGTTGGGATATTTGTGGGGTACACTGATACGCCCCACAACTATCGTGTGTATTTTCCAGAAAGTCGCAAGACTGTTGTGCGACGGGATATCAAATTCAGGAGGAGAAAGCCATGTAGTGTTTGCTTGAGAGGGAGCCACACTTGCATGCAGATGAGGAGCTATTAGTTCCTAAGGATGAGCTTCAGGATGTGGATCAGCCATAAGAGGAAGTTCATGGAGTGGAAGAGACCACTCATGCAGCGCCAACCATCAGAGGGCGGAAGCGCACTACAGAAGCTGAGTGACTGGCTCAAGATGCAGAGAAGGTTGTAGGACCACCTACAGCACAGCGCAGACAGAGATAGTCACCGGACCGGTACACTGGATACATGGCTCTTATGAGCAAATGTGTCATGACGGAGCCATCCTCTTTCGAGGAAGCTGTGGAGGACCCCGCATGGGTAGATGCCATGGTGGAAGAGTATGATTTGATTGTCAGAAATAGTGCATGGGAGATTGTCCCAAGGCTGGAGGGGAAATCAGTGGTGGGTTCGAGATGGATCTACAAAGTGAAGCAGGCGGCTGACGGGAGTGTGGAGAAGTACAAGGCAAGATTTGTTGCCCGATGCTTCTCACAGATAGAGGGGATCGATTATGAGGAGACCTTTGCACCTATCGCAAGGTACTCTTCCATACGGACGATCCTAACTCTCTCAGCACAGATAGGGTGGCACATTCATCAGATGGATGTAAAGACTGCGTTCCTCAATGGATTCATTGAGGAGGAGGTGTACATAGAGCAGCCCGAAGGTTTCAAGATCTTCAGCAGTGAGTCGCATGTGTGCAGACTCAAGAGAGCATTGTATGGGTTGAAACAAGCACCTCGTGCTTGGTACACACAGATAGACATTTATTTCACCGGACTTGGATTCTCCAAGAGTGAGGCAGATCCTAACCTGTACCAGATTGTGGTGGAGGGTAAGTTGCTGATCATTGTACTTTATGTAGATGATTTGATTTTGACGGGAGATGAGTTGTTGATACTTTCATGCAAGGAGGATCTTGCTAGAGAGTTTGAGATGAAGGACTTGGGCCTCCTTCATTATTTCCTGGGATTGGAAATTTGCCAGCACAGTGATGGACTGTTTGTTTCTCAGGGTAAGTATGCCTAGGAGATACTGGAGAAGTTCAACATGCATGGCTGCAAGCTTGTTGATACTCCTCTTCCTAGAGGTTGGAGGAAGGAGGATGCTACTTTAGCGGAGGTAGTGGATGCCACTGTTTATCGACAGTTGGTGGGGTCGCTTATGTATCTGGTCAATACACGACCCGATATATGCTATGCTGTTAACCAGCTTTCACAAGCTATGGTTAAGCCAACCAAGCTCTTCTAGAAGGCAGGCAAGCATGTATTGCGTTATCTTAGAGGCACATCGGGATATGGATTGTGGTACAGACAGGAGGATGAGGTGAAGCTATGTGGCTTCATGGATGCAGATTGGGCAGGGAGCCCAACGGAAAGAAAGAGCACATCTAGAGGGATTTTCAGTATCGAGTCGACAGCAGTTTCTTGGTACAGCAGGAAGCAGATATCTGTGGCACTCAGTTCAGCAGAGGCCGAGTATATGGCAGCGATTTTGGCTGCATGCGAGGCTATATGGATTAGGAAGATCCTGGTCGGGTTGTGCGGGTCACACTTGGAGCCTACTGTGATTTATTGTGATAACCAGAGTTGCATTAAACTCTCAGCTAATCCAATATTTCATGATAGATCCAAACACATCGACATCAGGTACCATCATATCAGAGATTGTGTGCAGCGGAGAATCATGTTACTTTCATACATTCCCATGGAGGATCAGGATGCTGATATCTTGACGAAGGCGCTCACCAGGAGCAAATTCGAATACCACAGAGGCAGGATAGGGGTTGCAGATAATCCATATCTTGTTGAAAGGGAGTGTTGAGAATGCAACAAGATGATGGAGCTTAGTGAAAAGAGGTCGCCTTCACTAAGTGGGCCTGCAGGCTATTTTTGGCGCAAAGTCTATTTTTAGACTATGTCTATTTTTAGACATATGGATCATGGTCTATGACTTGCAGGATGCTATTTATGGATGATTGGTCGAGTTGGTAAAAATAGAAGGACCTCTATTTTTAGACATTGGGCAGATTCTATTTTTAGACTGCCGGGCTAAAAATAGAACAGTCAAATATTATTAACCCTTAATAATATTTAGACTATAAACATTATCTTATCCTCTTGGAGCACTTCAGTTTGATGCTTGGATGTGGCACATGCAGCTGATAGAAATAAATACGCTTTTCCTAAGGGTTATTTGAGCTATTGCATGGTTGACTTCAGTTAGAACTCATGTGGCAGAGTTTGGTGGAGTTGATGAGACAGTTGGTGGAGTTGTGTTCGGTTTAACTTAGTTGAACTAGTTGTATTTAGTCTAACTGAAAAAGACACTAGTGATGAGTGGTGTGAATTAATTATTAATTAATTCACTAATTATTAACTCATAAATCAACTAAAGAACACATCAGTTAACTGCAATGCATGGACAGTTCAGTGGAGACCAGTGTTAGAGGTGGGTGAAAGGGTGAGTCTACTATCGGTTGTGACTATGGCTGTGCATGAGATTTGCAATACAAATATCGATTGAGATTGCTAGAGGATTGAAGGATTGCTAAAGCATGTCAGACTCTAACTTGGATCTCATTCATTCTCATCTTGATCACAAGTAAAGAGAGGCAGCAGTCAGGAGGAGATTTGAACTTGTGACTTGTTCATATCTGAGCTAGTTTGTGTGTAGCATGTGAGATAGTGCCGAGAGCTGTGAGGAGATTTGTGCTATGTATTGTTACATGTTCTCTATCATTATAATATACAGATAGTTGGGGGTTTTCAGCTGTAAGCTTTCCCCATTACATACTGTGTTATATGTGTGTTTGATTATGTTTGAATGTGCACATGCGACTGCTTTTATTTCCGCAAATTGATGATCAATGGTAGAAGAGGTTATGTATTATGCATGAAGCTCAAATATTGTGTAATCAGGATAATCTCAGTGAATAATTCAGCTATTATTCAAATTTCTACAAAATTTTAAATGAATCTTCTATAGTAAACATCATGTCCTAAAAAACCTCTTACTTCCCTTTGAGTTTTGGGTGCAGGAAGATGCAAAACAATTTCAATCTTTGCTGGATCAACCTGGATACCTTTACTAGAAATAAAATGGCCAAGTACCATTCCCGATTTGCACATTAATATGCATTTCTTGTCAGTCAAGGTGAGATGGGCTTCCTAAAAATGAAGTACTTTCTTCGGATTTTTGAGAGCTTCCTGAAAAGAATCACCAAACATAGAAAAGTCATCCATATAAATTTATACAAATTCTAGATCAGCAAAAATGGTTAGGATTTCCCTTTGAAAGGTAGTCGGGGCATTACATAAACCAAAGGGAAGCACTTTATAAGCAAATGTACCCCATGGACATGTAAAAGTAGTTTTATCCTGATCTTCGGGTGCAATCTGTATTTGGTTATAGCCACTGAAGCCATCCAAAAAGGAAAAATATTTCTTTCCTGCAAGGGTATCAAGCACCTGGTCAATGAAAGGGAGAGGGAAGTAATCATTGAGAGTGGCTTTGTTTAATTCTCGATAATCAGTACAAATACGCCATCTTCCATATTTCTTAGGTACTAGCACTAATGGAGAGACCCACTAACTGTCGAAAATAGGATAGATAAAATTGGCATTCAAGAGTTTATGTACCTCTTCCTTCACAATATCTCTTAGAGATGGATTCATTCACCTTTGGGGTTTTTGGACAGGTCGGGTTCCTTCCTGAATATAGATATGATGTGTACAAGTTTCAGGAGGAATACCCTCCATATCTTCATAGCCCCAAGAAAAGGCACTAAGATGGTTTTGAAACAAATTCACAAGCTTCTCCTGCTGAGATGAGTCCAAATCTGAACTAATATGCAAGGATTTACCAGGGCTAATCTCACAAAGAGTAGTATCAGGCTCAGGAGTACTCAAGGGAGTGGTCAAATGGAGAGGTACAAAAGAATGAGAATTATGATTATCTTGAAAATCTAAGCTGAAATTCTGGCTCAATGGCTCAAAATTAGGCATAGTGTCTATATTATTCAAAAAATATTGAATCTCATCTTCTTGTGAAGACCTAGTATAATGATGGATAAGGGAAATGGGCTGAGTTTCCTCATCACTGCTTTGATCCAACCATAAATTATCTCGAAGGTCCTGAATGGATCTAGCAGGGGGGTATAAGGTAACTTTCTTCCTAGAATCTCTGTGTGAAATATACATATCACCGAAACGACATCCAATATATGCATCGGTCATTGCAAGCCATGGTAGTCCTAAGATCAAGGGATGTCCTCCTACTGGGTTCTTTGGCTGAAGCACAATTAAATTAACAGGATATTCCCAAGAATCTAATGAGATGATCACATCATCCAATACTCCTTCTGGCTTAATTTTAGATCTATCTATTAATTCAAGCAGAGTGGGAGTAGGGCAAAGATGGGATAACCGAAGTTGATCCATGGTTTGCTTAGTCATGACATTAATGGCTAACCCCAGGTCTATAAGAACATTAGATACCAAGACATTACCAATATGAACTGAGACAACAGGGTTTTCGGGATCAGAGTATTTTTCCATAGACACACATCCCGTTATCAACTCTGCTGCCCTACCAACAAATTGAATGGTTTGGGGTTCCACTCTCTTCCTCCCGGGTTTCTTGAGACAAATTTCCTTAATAATATTGGTACAAATGGGGATCTCTTTAATGGCTTGAAGCAAAGTTATCTTAATAAAAATATTCTGAAGCTCGGATGCCAAACTAGTCTCAGAAATAGGCTCACTTATTTCCATTACTAGCCTCTCTGGGAAGGGAGGCTGGTTGGAAGAAGATGGAAAGGATTTAGAGGGTAAGGGCTATTTAATGACAGCTTTCGGAGAATGGTTAAGAGTTTCCTCTTCTCATTTCTCTTTAACAATCACTATAGGTTGCTTCTGATTTTCTGATGTTACAGTCCTTCCCAATCTTAATTGACAATCGTGAACCCCAACTGGAATAGACTGGTACTCAAATGGTAAAGGTGGGTTTGTTACATAGATCATTTGCATTGTTTTATTATTGTTATTATTGGGCATAGGTTGAGCAGGCAACTGAGGAGGTCAAAAGGCTGGAGGTAAAGGCAATGGTGGAGTAGACTGACTAGGAAGTTAAGGCATTGAATAAGGTGTATGCGTAGATGGATATGACTGCATAGGTAGCTGGTAGGAATATGGAGAATGAGTTGGCCCTCTCCAACCTTGTTTCCATGGTTGAGAAGGTTGCCCATGCTGATATTGATTCCCATACTACCAATGCTGATTAGTGTTAGGATAAGAATATGCATGTGAATTATAACCAAAATAGTTTGGAGAAAATTCAGGAGCCATAACTGTACCTACCTGAGGCCAATTCCTTCTTGCTCCCATAGCATACAAGTATTCAGCTTCAGGTTGTCCCCCTATAAATACAACTTTAAGTCCTGGTATAGAGGGACCCTTTTCTGTGACATGGTCTTCTGCACAAATAGCACACTTATTAGTTTCTTTCAAATTAAGAGGACACTCTTTAGGAGGATGCTTGTCTCTACATTTAGGACAGAAAATACATAATGAATCTTGTTCCTTCATGAGTTTTTGCTGAAATTTTAAAGAGTCTAACTGTTTGGTAACAGTATTCGTTATATCAATTTTCATGTTTTCCATTTTATTTTCTAGTCCAATAATCATAGCATCAGTAGATTCAGTTTTTATATTTCTATTTCGAGTTCCTCTATTGGATCTATACTAATTTCTTGAAAATTTCCTGCATAATTCACAAATTTTTTCAAAAGTTTGCTAAGAAATATCACCTTGTCCTAACAGATTTAAATTATTTCTAGCATTATTAGTAAGTCCTCTTAAGAACAAGGTTCCAATATTACTGGGATCAAACTTAAGTTTCAAACTTTGTAAAATATACATAATCTTTCTAAGTAATCTTCAAGAGTTTCATCATCATCCTGTATGATTTTAAAAATCTCATCTTGCATGTCTTGAGTTTTGCAATATTCTTGATATTTAGACAAGAACACTCTCTTCATCTGATCCCAAGAGGTTATAGTGTTTCCTCCTAACCCCATAAACCAGCGTAGAGCTGAGTCCTTGAGAGTAACAGAAAATAATCTTAACTTTTGAGAGTTAGTTGAATATTCATAACTTCTACACATGATATCAAACTCTAATAGAAAAGAGTCAGGATCTTCAAAAAATTTACCATGGAAATGAGGGAAAGCTGATGGTGGAATATTCTTCATTTGCGCCATAGTATTAGGATCCACAATTGGAAACACAAAATTTGATTGTTCTCCACTTACCTAGTTTTCACCAGTCCCTTCAAAATGATCTTCATGGTCCACCATTGTTTCCCTTTTACTTGTACCGCTCTCAACAGGCTGAACCACACCTAAGCTATTGTTACCAGAATCTAGGTGGATTGTTCCTATGTGATGGGTTTGAATTGGATTGGGCTTCCTGCTTACAGAAGGAGACTGAATATGATAATTGTTTTCAGAATTCTTTTGGCCCTTAGTGGGCTTCGAACCCTTACCTTTTCTAGGCATTCATTTCAAAAAAAAAAAAAAAATAACAAACAACTTCTAGTAAAAAAATGTTGTCAAAAATCAATTAACACCAGTAAAATTCCTTCAAAGAAGATTTTCCAAACAATAATGCAAAAATAAAGGAAAAATTACCTCTATTGTATAATCAGAAAATTCTTACCAAATCAGATCACCTCCCCGGCAACGGCGCCAAAATGTTGGGTGCAGGAATTACACTTAAGAAAACTCCGCAACACTTAATTTTTCAACCTGGGGGATCCGTAAACTTAGAGACAAAGCACAGGCAATGCCAGATATGGTATGAATCTTCCTAATATAAACCCCCACTTTCTTTAAAGGAAATATTGCAGAATCAAATTAAAAACTAAAAAAGGAAACTTGAACCATCAAAATAATCTAAGACTGGAACAAGGAAGAACGCATTTGCAAGAGGGAATTAAATATAAAATGAAATCACTATAGCTAATTATTCTGAGTGTGTGTTTTTCTTTAGCAGAGACACTAGCAGTCTCATCAGATGGGCCCTTTAACCTGCTCCTTTAGAGATTTCCTTCTTGCCGTAATCTATCCTGCACTTTCGCAGTCTACTTGCACTAGTGCAGGAACAGAGATTTATGCAGAAGGTATAAATGGTGTCTTTACTAAAGGCTTTTTACTTCATGCAAGGGCTTGAACTTTTCCAGGTTCAAAGCACTCAGATCTCGTGGTAAGAAACTAGTTCTTACACTAGATCAGAGCTTCCTGCACTTAGCATTTAATTCTTAAAATGAGTGCTTAATTATTGCAAGTGCTATTATATTGTTAAATAAAATTGCACACATAAAAATTGAATGTTTTTTATCTTAAAAAAGTGCAGGAACAAAGAAACAATCAATATACATTTATCCTGTCATAAGCATTTAATGAAAGAAAGAAGATTGCGGGAAGTAGACTAAGAAGGCTTGCTGCATCACACCAACATGCACTGGTGCAGGTTCATTTCTCCTCCTTGGACCAAGAGGGGAAAACCAATCAAACAGAATTGCAGAAAAGGAGATATCACACCAATGTGCACCAGTGCAAGGTTATTTCTCCTGCTTGGACCAGGCGAAGGAAAACCAATCTGAAATCAAGTGTAAGAAAGGAAATTGAAGGAAAAGGAAATTTATCTACTTCACACAATGGATCCATTTTCACTCAGATAGGAATGCATGTGCTTAAAATTAAGTCACACTTGACAATGTAAACACAAATTACAGGAAAACAGGAAATGGGGTAAACGTGCTGGGTTGGTTGGGCCCTAGCCAACCAGTGTGTTTCCCTTTTAAATAAAAACGCTGCTCAGTACCTTAATCAATTCATCATCTCAAATACAGAAACACAATTTGTGAAACATGAGGCGGAGTTCCCTTTTATTAAGTCACTGAGGTAAGTACATACATTAATACGTCGTCCAGTCCAGATTCGGGCGATAACAAAATATAGCAACCTGTTACCACCTCTCTGACTGTGTCTTTGTTCTCTTCTCCTATCAAAAATTCTGCCCCTTTAGTCCTATTTACATTCTACATTATATAGATCTTTGGCCAAAGGCCAAAATATATCATTCAACCGATTACATAACCAAACGCAGAATTTAGCTTTTCGGCCTTCAAAATTAGACAGTTAGCAAAACTGGCCGTAGCCAATCTCCAACTTTTGTCCTTCGCAGATTCGGTCTCGACTGCCTTTGGGTCAATCTTGCTGTCGTGGCTGAAGCTACTCAAAACGAGGCGGTGATCAAGGAGGTTCGGATCTGCTACAAGGATTTGTTGATCTGGCAACGGTACAAGATCCGATCCTACACTAGGATCAGTGGTCAAGGTAAGTACTCTAACTAGCAAATAAAAATTGGAGATATCGATAAGTTACAAAGAGTGATTAAAATTAAGAAATCATGTAATAAATAATTAATTAACGTTAAGTTGAATTAAAAATATGAAAAATAAATTTTATACGAAATATGTCACTGTGCTTGGACTAGTGCAAGGTGAGGGTGTATAAAAGAGGTAAATGGTTATGATTTAGGAAGGGGAAAATGGCTAAAAGAGAGCAAATTAAGGGGCTAACAACATTATGTTGATTTCATCTAGTGAATGTATGACACATACATTCTTGCATTCCTTTGAGGGAGGATATCCTTTCTTTTGATCGTGCTCTAAGGATAGATTATTGATTCAAGTAACCTGCAACCATATGAAATTACTTACATAATATCAAATGTAAGCATACATACCTCATTTTGTAGAAATTTGCTGAATAATGATTAATTATCCACCGAGACTATCCTAATCACATACAATTCAAATTTATATGCAACACATAATCTCTTCCACTCAGATCATCACACATGCGGAAATAAAACAAGCGATAACACATCAAATCATCATACACATTAACACAGTATGTATGGGGAAAGCTTATAGCTGAAAACCCCGCAGCCTATTCTGTATATTATAATGGAGAGAACATGTAACAGTACATAGCACAATACTCCTCACAAGTACTCAGTACTATCTCATGAAGTTACACACAAACTAGCTTGGTTTTGAACAAGTCACAGGTTCAAAACTCATCCACTAATTGCTTGCCTCTATTGCGCAATCAAGGCTGGTCTAGTGAGAGATCCAAGGTTCGAATCTCCTTGGCTTGACAGCGCAATCATCATGGGCAATTCCTCAAGTGTGGTGCAAATCTCATGCACAACTGATGTCACAACTGATAGCTATCTCAACCCTTTCATCTACCTCTTTCACTGGTCTCCATTGAACTGTCCATGCACTGTAGTGAACTGATGTGTTCTTGAGTTGAATATTAGGTTACTAATTAATGAATTAAATAATATTTAATTCACTCTACTCATAACTAATTGATTAGCTAGTTAAACTATTCAACTAGGCCAACTAAAATAAACGAACTTCAACTCCTTGTTCTGTCTCGTTAACTCCACAAACCTGCTGAATTCCTGAACAATTCAACCATGCATGATCTTAATAAACCCTTGGGAATAGCATAATTCCTGCATCGGATGCATGAACCCTTACGTAGCTGTTGAGAAGTGCTCAGAGAGTAAGCCGATGTTTAAGAGTCCAAATATTCCAGCTAAGAATTAATGTCTTCGCCTATATTTTAGGATAGGCAGGTCTAAAAATAGACATTGACTATGCGACACATGGTCCAAAAAATAGAGTCCCATCTATTTTTACCAACATGACTAATACTCCAAGAATAACATACTGCAACCCCTGGACCATGCTCCATATGTCTAAAAATAGACATAGTCTAAAAATAGACTTTGCGCCAGAATTTGCCTGCGGGCCCACTTAGTGAAGGCGACTTCATTTCACTAAGCTCCATCATCTTGCTGCATTTTCAACACATTTTTCCTTTGGGTCATCCAAACTTCCTGCAACAACTTCCTTGATTGAAAGAGCTTCAATCCCTTGAACTTCTTTACTTTAATGTCATGATACCATCATCCCATGAATTCCACAAGATTGAAATTATTGATGAAACACCTATTTTTTGTTATGATCAATTAACCTTTCAATGAATATTCCATTAGATAATCTTGAGGATCTAAAGTATCCCCATAAGAATGTGTTTCCTTTTGACAAATGTATTATGAAATTTGTACTAGATGACCTTGCCACTTATGTTCCTAATGAGATTCCCAAGAGCTATATCCTTGACTTCCATAGATTATAACCATCTTTAATTATTTTCTATGATGATGTCCCAAGATCTTTCTTTCTGTTAGCCCATTTATGTCAGTGATCAAATGACTCTTTCAATTGTTTCCATGAGGTCATAGATCAATATTTTTACTTTTTTGAACCAGTTCTCGGAAATAATTTTGGTCACTAAAGAAGTCTAAATCATGTTTTTTGCTCCTTCATTCCATTCATCACCACCATTTTCAAGGTCACCATCATTAGTAGTTTCAAGGTCACCATCTTCATCATCATCATTAAATAGGTCTAAGGTTATGTCATTTCATTTCATTTAGGTCGAGTCTAGGTTCAACCCTTCTTTTGGAAAAATCATAAAATTTTCACTAAAAAAAGGCAGTGGCCCTCCACTTTATCCATAAAACCCTAGTAAAGGAACAGACATGATTTTTAATTTCAAATAAATCCATCTCTCTTGTTTCATATGGTTCAAATTTTGAGAAAAGTTTCAAATCTAGTTTCACTGTCTCACTGTTTCCTGGAATCTAGTTTCATTGTCTTACTGTCTCTTTTAGAGGATCAAGAAATCATCATCCACCACCAAAGCTCCAAGGAGGTCAATTTGACCTATTGTTCCATTCAAATGCAAAAGGAGTCATTCCTAGTTTTTAAAGATATCTCATTTTTTTTGAAAGGGTCACATCCAATGTGAATGTTCAAAGGTTTTAGAAAAGCAGTCCTGTTGTCTTATTTAAAAGCATAAATTTTTCTCATTGTCTCATTAAAATTTCAAAAATTCACCTCAAGTGTCAAATATTAAAACAAATTTTACTCTACCTTCTTACCTCATCTGAAATAGCATCATGTTACTTTCCAAGTTGTTCAAAGTGTCAAAGAGTCATTTGCAAATGTTAAAAGGTAAGGAGTTTTTCACAAACTTGAAAGAGAGAAGTTCACTTTATCCCATGTGAAGGAGTAAAAGGTCATTGTCAAATGTGCAAAAAATGGTTTAAAAATGTTTTTGTAAATATTAAAGGGAAAATAAACCTTACCCTTCTTTAGTGTTTTCTTTTAATATATGTAAGATCCACTTTGATTATCTCTTTTCACTCTTGAAAAATCCTCTCATAAACTCTCAAAGAGAAAAACCACAATTCTACATTACTGTGGTGAGAAAAGAATCATTGTTACGTTTCTGGGTAGAGTGGAATTAGCTTTATTACGCTCCTAGCAGAGTGAAATTAGATTTTTTACACTCCTGGCAGTGGAGTAATACTTTGCTACACTTCTGGAAGTGGAGAGATAATTTGTTACACTCTTGGAAGTGGAATTTAACCCGTGTTACGTTTCTGGAAGCATATATTGTTGGCAATATGATGCAGAGTGTTGTCCTTGATGGCAACCTACTTGATAAAGTTGATGGCAACCTACTTGATGAAGTTGTCCTTGATGGAAACCTACTTAATAAGTTGCCTGTGATAAGCAACCTATGTGTTAAAGATGTAAGAATGATTTATCTCCATCAATGCCAAAAGAGGAGCACTTGAAACAGCAACAAAGAAAAGAGCAAATGAAATATGAAGCTGAGGCAGTTTTAGAAAGGTTAGTTGATTGGAGATCTGGAAAGGTAGAGAACAAAGGTCAGCAGAAAAAGCAGTGTAATGAAGATGCGATGCGATATTTGTATGTGCGATGCGATGAGATCGCACATCGCAATAAGCGAAAGAAACAGAGAGGCAGAGTATGCGATTGATCTGCGATGCGATGTGATATTTGTATGTGCGATGCGATGAGATCGCATATCGAAATCAGCGAAGAAACAGAGAGGCAGAGTAACGAATATGCGATGCGATGTGATGATATAAGGATATGGTTCCTACAGGGCAAGTGTATATTATAATATTCCGAAGGTTGGGTACAAAAGAGTTGAACTTAAGAAATGTAGTGCCGAATCATTTACAAAGGAATTGACGCTATTCTTAAAGATCGGTTAAAAAAACAACGGCAATGTATGTATATATAAAACCTTATTCCGGGAATCATTACCCAGCTGGGCATCATATATATATATATAAATAAATTCCGAGAATCTCCTACCCCACTGGAGGATACTCTAAAGCTGGAACATAAAAGCATATATAGCGCATTACATATTTCAGAAAGGTCCAAATTTTATATATAATTCATATGGAACCAAGCGATATTTGTTAATTTATTGCACATGAAGGGCAGAGTTCATATATATTCGTAGACGGAACCTGGAGTACGGAGCGGGAGTTTGATTGGATGGTTGATCACTATTTAAAAACCGCGAGTGGATTTGCGGAAGCAAATTTCCCATATCGCACCGCTCTTGTGGGTTGAGCGGTATTCAAGAGGTTGGCTCCGATTCCATAGAACGAGAGACACGTGTCCCTGTATGACTTCACAAAACCGCTTGTCAGTACGCGCCATCGCGCGTTATTGTTCGACCTAGGATGCCCAGCGATACTGTTGTCCACCGTTGATCTGGAGGGAAGCCATCGGATGGTGGTCGTATGAGGAAGATGCATGAAGATTAACCAAAGTACGGCATGCCATCGCGCGTTATTGTTCACGCACCTTCGCTGAGCGATATCCGTCCGATCAAATGAGGTGGTGCGACGTGATAACAACTGTCAGATGGATATGACCATTGACACTGGGGCCCATGCATACGAATGCGTTGGTCATGGTTAAGATTTGCGGATTTATTAACCATTGGGGTTATAGTTATAAAATTCTAACATTTTGTTATGAAGTGTGAAGGAAGCCCCCGAATTGAAATAATATTATATGGCGGAGATAAAAGAATACCTTTGGGACGATTCGTGCATGGAATAATGAAGGTTGGGGTTTCAATTTGGATTGGATCGATTTTTAATACGCTGGATTATCTATTTTGACCCCGTCCAGGAATACCATTAGCGGTTCGTGGTTTTGACTCATGGTTTTACTAAAGGCAAAACTATATAAGGAGAAGAGAAATAGAGAATGGCATGTGCGTGCGAAAGGGTAGATAATAAACCAATTTATTTTAGAGATATCTGTATGAATAAACTCTGATATATCTGAATCTATGGCACACCTGTGAATATGATGATTGAACAAGATCTTTAGATCAGATGATGATCAATTCCTGGTTCAATCGACTCATGAAATCATGAAGAACATATAAGGGTTGTGAATGAATACTTCACTTTGAAGTATATCTGTATGGAATGGGTAACAGCTTGCTGAATTAGGGATGCACCTCTGAAGAAAATAAATAAATCTGGTGGGCTGCAAGGTATGTTGTGTGGAAGTGGATGAAGCGTGGTCCGTAGTAGATCTGAGGGTCAAAGCCTTCAGTGAGGGGGTTGTAGCTCCCTTCCAGTGGTAGCTGGTAAACGAGAACAGGGGGTAGTAGCTCCCTTCCAGGAGAGGCTGGTAAACGAAAGAAGTTTGTAGCCTTCTGCAGGTGGGTGCCTGCGTGTTGGTATGAGTCTGCACCAACATAAAATTGTAAGAAGTTTCCTTTATAATAAATATTGAAGACTTAGATTACAGCAGTGGTGGTTTTCTCTCGAATTGGGTTTCGACCTTAAATCTTGGTGTTCATATGTGTTGCTGGTTTGTTCTGTATTTCTGTTCATGCTTACTACTTATCTGATGAATGAATGATGCAATGATCTAATTAAAGACATAATAAGATCTTTGGACATACAATTTGGATGCAGTAATGTAACATATGGTTTTAAGAGAATGGAAAACTAAAAATTGTCAGTCAGCTCTAAATACTGATTCACCCCCCCCCTCTCAGTATTTTTCCCAACAATTGGTATCAGAGGAGGTCCTTCTGCAGAAGCTTGATCGCTTGAAGGAGATCCGTCGCAATGGGAATCATGAAGGAGTACTTTCTCTAAGGCCACCTCTATTCAATGGAAGTAATCTGTTATTCTGGAAGATACGAACAAAAGCATATTTGCAAAGTCTTGGTGCAGAAGTATGGGCAATCGTGGAAGAAGGTTATCGGTATCCGGCAATTATTCCTACTGATGCAGCAGAAAGGAAGAAATATGAAATCAATGCCAAAGCAGTCAATGTTTTATTAGGAAGCCTGTCTGAATCAGAATTTGTTAAAGTGATGCAGCTAAATTCAACAAAAGAAATATGGGACAAAATCATTCTAAGCTATGAAGGAGATACAAAGGTAAAAAGTGCCAAACTCCAAACTCTCATAATTGAATATGAAAATTTAAGGATGCATAGTGATGAGAGTATTGCCAGTTTCCTTTTATGTCTAGATGATATTGTAAATCGTATGAGAAGTTTGGGTGAAACCATAACCGATACTACTCTGGTTGAAAAAGTCTTAAGATATTTGACTTCAAAATTTGAGTCAAAAGTATCTGCTATTGAAGAAAGGCAAGATCTGCAAACTCTTACTATTGTTCAACTACATGGTATTCTAACTGCTTTTGAAATGAGAAAAGAAGGTCCCTCTCAAATCGGAGAAGTTGCCTTTAAGGCATGTGCAAAAGGAAAAGAAAAGGAAGTTGTCAAGGAATCAAGTTATATATCAGAAGAAGAAGAAGCAAATTTTGTGAGAAGACTCCAACCAGGTATTGGAAGATTCAGAGGGAAACAATTTGAAAAGGGAAAGATTTATTATACAAATGAAGATAATGATGAAATGTCAAATGAGGATGAAGAAGATTCTGATCAAGATCTGCAAGTGCTCATGGCAAGGAAGCAAAAGAAGAAGGCTACTCAAAGAAAGGAGATACCTCAGAAAACATGTGCAGCAAAAAATGAAGAAGATAAAACAGGTATTGATTGTTGTTCTTGTGATTCACTTTCTTGTACATGCAATGATGAAGATAGTGAAAGTAACAATATGGGTCTAGAAGAAAATCTCAAGATCAATGATGAAGATCAAGTTAAAAGGAAGGAATCTATCTACAAAGATGTGATCTCTAGAATGAATGAACAAATAAACAAGTATCAAAGGTTGTACGATTATGCAACCAATCACAGTGAAGGACTTAAAGCAGAAATCATCTCTCTCAAAACACATCTGGAAAAATAAAATAAGAAGAATGAAGAACTTTTACAAACTTTTGAAGAACAAGAAAATGGGTTGAAAGAAGAGATTTTAAAATTGAATGATCAAGTAGAAGGAGGAAGAAGGGTCGAAGAAAGTATGAAGAAGCAATGCCAAAGATTGGAGGTTGAGGTAAATATTTTGAAAGGTAAATTAGAAGAAAAAGATAAACTCTTGAGGTTTCAAGATAGTACTAAGATTCTGGACAATATTCTTAGTAGTCAAAGGTCTCCTTCTGTTAAATTTGGTCTTGGTTTTCATGAAACTTTTAAAGGAGAATCTAGTTCACAAGGAAGTGCTAAAGATTCAAAGGATATCAATGCAAAATCTGAAGTGTTGAAAGAAATAGAAGGTCAACCGACAATCATGAAATCTCAAAAGAAATCATTCCATCCTTTGATCAATAATGTTGTCTGATTTAAATGTCATAATTATGGGCATGTTGCAGCCAATTGCAGAAGCAGATTGTTTTAGTCACAAATAAACAAATTCTACACAGAAAGGCACTCAGGTTTCTTTAAGGGATATTGCTTTTCATGCAGCAAGTTGGGTCATAAAGCAACTGATTGCAATAGAAGAAAGAATAGAAAAACACATTATGATCCCTATGCTTACTTCTCTGGTCACACAAAATGTTATGCTTGTAACAAGTATGGACACGTAGAAAAAGAATGCAGGATGAATAGATCTGAGAAATTGGATAATTTCCAGCACACAATAAGAGATTTCAAGCAAAGCTGGAAAAAGAAGGAGGACCAGTCAAGAACGTAGGGAATATTGACCCTACTGCAGTCATCTGTTTCTAAAAGGTTTACTTATCATAATGACTGCAGGAGTGATGTGAGATACATTATAGGAATCAGTAATGTATCATCACAGGCGGAGCAATGAATGATAGTTGTGTTTATTTCTAACAGTGCATCTGATGTAAAGAAGACAGGTACAGGTGGCATAAGTTCAGGGGGAGCATTAGCCTTGCTAAGAATAATGCATTGTTGGCATTATGATGGTTCTGAAATATGACCTCTCTCTTGAGGTATTTTTGCTCCAAAAGAAGAAAAAGAAACAACAGATGGCAGATTTCTATCACAAGAAAAATATCTTAAGCAAATACTGAAAACGTATGGCATGGAGGAGTGCAAATGGTATATGGTTATGGATAAGCCCTGATTATTTCTTTGATGAAGAGTATCTTTTGTTTACACACATGGATGATATGGAAGTCTTATGATTCGGAGATAAGGACAGATCATGCAGAATTTGATGCTGATGAAAAGGTCATGTTGAGACCTATGATGTAAAATTGTAATATTCAGTCATGTGTAAACGCACTTGGTTGGGTACTTGTGTCACATATGTAAATCCACTTGGTTGGATCATTGATGTAAGGTTGAGTCCTTGGTGATAGGAAAGGTCATAGAGTCATGTACTTCATTGAATATTATGTTTGAAGATTCAGCATGAACTCAAGGGGAGCATGGTAACTTCAGTACACATCAGATCTACAGAGCTCTTCTTTCTACAAGAGAAGAGAAGCTTTGTTTTGGTTTTGGTCCACCCTTTTCCCTTGATGTCAAAGGGGGAGAGTATCATGGTGTTTGAATAATGTATCTATCTGCTGTGGTGATCAAACACCATCATGGTTGCCATCAAGTCCAAAGGGGGAGATTGTTGGCAATATGATGCAGAGTGTTGTCCTTGATGGAAACCTACTTGATAAAGTTGATGGCAACCTACTTGATGAAGTTGTCCTTGATGGAAAACTACTTGATAAGTTACCTATGATAAGCAACCTATGTGTTAAAGATGTAAGAATGATGTATCTCCATCAATGCAAAAAGAGGAGCACTTGAAACAGCAACAAAGAAAAGAGCAAATGAAATATGAAGCCTGAGGCAGTTTTAGAAGGGTTAGTTGATTGAACATCTAGAAAGGCAGCAGACAACACAGAGACATTGAATAGAAGCAGAGGCAATGTAATGAAGATGCAATGTGATTGGTCTGCGATGCGATCGCAAATCGCAATAGGAAAAGGCAGCAAGGTAGACTATGAAGCAGAGGTAGCGAAGATGCAATGCGATATTTGTATGTGCGATGCAATGAGATCGCATATCGCAATCAGCAAAGAAAAAAAGAGGCAGAGTAATGAATATTCGATGCGATGCGATGATATAAGGATATGGGTCCTACAAGGAAAGTGTATATCATAATATTCCAAAGGTTGGGTACAAAAGAGTTGAACTTAAGAAATGTAGTGCCGAAACTTTTACAAAGGAATTGACTCTATTCTTAAAGATCAGTTAAACAAATAGCGGCAATGTATGTATATATAGAACCTTATTCTGGGAATCATTACCCAGCCAGGCATCATATATATATATATAAATAAATTCCGAGAATTGCCTACCCCGCTAGAGGATACTCTAAAGCTGGAACATAAAAGCATATATATATATATATATATGTGTGTGTGTGTGTGTGTGTGTGTGTGTGTGTGTGTGTGTGTGTGTAAATACATATTTCACAAAGGATGATGCAGGAGCATCAAGGCCATTTTTCATTTGTAAATATTTTAGAAAAGGGGGTGTGACATTTTTATTATTTTATTAATTAATTTGTTATTTTTAATAAAATAGGAGATAATTTGGAAAAGTGAGAAGATTTTTAAATATTCTTTTATTAAATAAAAGGATATGAGAGAAATAGTTTAGGAGCAAAATTAGAGATTAGGAATTCTATGTATGGGACTTTGTTGAGTCCACACCTAAAATATAGATTAGTTGAGGATTAGGTGGAGAGATATTTTGAGTGAATTAAATGCATTATCTATGTATAAATATGAGTGGTTTTTGAGAGGAAAAGACACTTGAATAGATTGAGAGTGTGAGTAGTGAGAGGGTTCTGCTTGGGAGCCTTTGGGAAGTTTGTAAAGGGCCAATAATTGGGAAATCAGGCCAAGAAGGAGGACTTCCATTTCAGGTTTGCATGAGTAATGAAAGAAATTGATTTTGAGTTAATCTCCATTGTAAAGCTGTGGGATTTTTGTTTATGAATGCAAATAAAATTGTATGAATCGAATTTGTAATGGACTGACAATCTGATTTGAGTAATGAGTGTCGACATTGTTAAAAAACCACAATGCAAACTTATTGAATGAAAAGGCATAGAATTAGTGCTGACTTATTGATTGTTCCAAATTATGAATTGAGTTCACTGGTTTTTATTTGTTATGTCGATTTGAAATTCAGTTGAATCCTGAAGTGAATGGTTTATTCAAGAAGCAAGGAAAAATTACATTAAATGTTTGATTCTTCCGTTAATCTATTAACTTGCATTCAATAGATTGAAGTGGCAGAGGTGAAATCTCTGTGGATCAAACCAAAAAGGGAAATCTGATCATTCCTTGCTGGAGAATGCTTGGATTTAAAACCAGTGTATAATTATCAGATAAGTTAATTCTATGTTGAATTCTGTTGGTGGAATGTCTGACACTATAATCGAACCATAAGGTGAAATTCCAAAGAAATCGAGTTGGGAGTAGTGGCATCAGTTTTATCAGTTACAGAACATTGTTGCTGCAATCAGTTTTTTTTTCATCTGATTGAGGTTGTGCAGTGTAAAGACGGAACAGTAATTACTTGGTTCACTTATTCTCAGCATTTGATTTTAAATGAAAGCCTGAATTGGGATTTGCGCAAGCGTTGAATGGAAATTGATGTTGCTAGTCAACAAGCTGGAAAAGTCATTGAATTACAAGTGCTGAAGAATTCAATCTGGCAAAGTCGAATTACAATGTTAAAGAAATGCCGGAAGGGCGTTTTGAAGGACTTCAACAGCATTGAAGACCCGGTGGTATATCATCAAATGGAATTTGATGTTGCATAATTTATCAAAAAGTCAACGTGTAATGTTGATGGGTGACGTTCTGCGATTGGTATTAATTGTTCTGCAAATGGTGAATTGTATAAGCCAGGAGCGCCGGCACTAAAACCAGCATGTTCGTGTCTGTACATGAAAACAAATTGTGAATGAGTATTTATGCGGCTAATCTGCATTAGTCGAAGTCTAAATGTATGTGTGATCGGTTGATTTGAACCAGGTCGATTCCATGTTCAGGTAATTGTCTGTATAATTGTTTAATTGCAGAGATTTCAAGCGCAGAAAGTTAGGAAGTGAGTGAGTTTTGGTATAAAATAGAAAAGGCATATACATATTTGCTCCTTGGAAATGGAAGCATGGAAGAGTTTGAATCTAATCTTGACTCTTGTAATAAAAAGGTGTATGTGAATGTGTTGTTGTATAACCGTTAAACAATGTCAAAGTCGGTTGAGTTTAACAAGTAGAAAGTTGACGATATGCGCGATTTGAGTTTAAGTGAAACTTTTAAATTGAGATTTCCACGCGGACTAACATATATGAAAGCACTAAAATGTTATCATAACTGTGGGATAACCATTATAGTATTTGGGTTTAAAACTAGAATCAAAAGAGTTTATATAATGGTTCGTGACATTCAATGTGGATTGAAATGATTAAGTCGAGGTGCATACATACCTTCGGACTTCATTTAAGGTGAGGATGTAACATATAAGTATATGTTATATTGATAAGGAGAGGACCAAAAACTTAGAGCCAAAGGTTTGAATGGTGATTTGAAAAGAAATTTCATTTGAGAATGATCTTATTATACATTGGTTTTGAACCATATGCTGAAGATAGCTTCCGCATATTAATTGAGATTGCCCAGACATTGAGGGTTTAATTTGGGAAAATGCTGAGATGCATGTTTATATGCATCGTTTACTGAAGATTCTAGGTATGGCAGGCTAGCCCTGCATCATTTTGGTATCAGAGCTTGGCTCTGTTAGAATTGAAGATGTTTGTTTTTCTGAATGAGTGCAAGAAGGTTTTGTTGAGAACTGAAATGTATTTTTGAATGTGTGATGAATGATTGAAAGGAAGATCAGATTTTTAAATTTGATATGCAAGCTACACAATTGCAGTGAACAGTATTGCAGAGATAAATGGAGGACAAGATCACGTAGGATCTTAAAGGTGAGATGATTTTCTGATTTGGAATTTGTGATTAAAGTTTATGGTTGCAGATAAGATGATGGCAGTGAACCTAACATTCAGCTAAAGGCTGGATAGGGAGGACAATTGCAGTGTCCTAAAGAAGAAGTGAGTTGAAGAGATAGCCTAGAGAGAGAGCAGAGGAGAGTGCTCAAGAGGTTCCAGAGGCAGTGAACCAGTACTTACCAAAAGACTGAGTGAGGAGAGCTTGGTGAGGTAAGTGGCGGCAGGACAGGAGAGCTTGATGTTGCAGAGGCTAGTGCAACTCATGGTGAGTGAGGAACTCATGGAGAAGATGATCATGGAGGATCAGAGAAAAGGTTCAGAGGAATGCCACAGAGATGAGATGACTGATGAATTCAAAGAAAGAGAAATTGCAGTAATGAAAGTACAATTGCAGGTATTAGAAGAATGGCTGCAAGAGCAGGAAGATCAGAATGGAGGATGGATCTTTCCACTGAAGGGAAAGAGAGTGATTTGGAAACCATTACAGATGAAGTTAAGGCAAAGTGTGATTGCCTTATTGAAGAAAGAACTTAGATTTCTTGAGCCAGAGATGGAATTTGAAGATTCCAAATCTGAGGTCCCTGAAAGTATTGAGAGCAGTCAAGGCGAAAGTCTTGTGGTTTTCGCTCTGTGGTTGTGTATGTTTAAAGTGCAGTAGGAGATGGCAGCTTTTAAAGTTTTTTCAAGAAAGTTGAATGAAGGCACACAACAATATCAAATCTTTGAGAAGCGACAAGATCTCAGGAGGAGATGAAGACGAAGGAGTCTAATCAGAATATTGGTGCAGAGAGAGAAAGACCAACTGATGACTGGTCAAGAGTTGGTGAAGGTATGGAAAATTGTGTGAAGTTTCCAAGTTCTACTCCTAATGAAGTTGTTAAATTGTATAGGAAACTAGATCTTCAAAGAAGAGAATTGGAGAGACATAGGACTTATGTGCAGGATAATTTGCTGAAGAAGCAAGGGAAGAAAGTTTTCATGAATGACAGTCCTGGAGCAGAGGATGGAAACAAGGAGAGACTGGCTGGCAGTCTCATGGCGAATGCAAAGCAGCATACTGATGTGCTGATAAAGATGTTGGGAAGGAACTCAGAGCAGCATACTGAAGTGTTGCTTGAGGAAGCTGAGGAGAAAGCCAGTAAAGATTTTCTGAGTCCTGAAGAAGATTTAGAGCTGCGGATGACTGAATCAACCAGTGAGACCATTGGGTCTTGTGATTTTGAAGCTAACAATTTGATTGTGTTTACAGGTGATGCAGAATACAGTCCATCACTTGGAATTGTCTTGGAAGAAGAAGAAATGTTGCAGGTAGAAGATGAGACAGGGATGTCTCATATGCAGAGGCTTGTTACCATGGGTGATAAGAAAGAGTTGGCTTGTCTGAAAAGCCAAGAGAAGACTGGTGTACGAAATTTTGGAACTGCTACAGTGTTAGAGGATGAGGCTACAGTGTTTGAAGAACTTGATTTGATTGCCAGAATCAATCAAGAAGATGATGGAAAATTTCTGAAGATTGTCGAAGGGGAAGATGGAGGTTATGCTGGAGTTAATTTGCAGCATGTTGATGAAATGCTGACATGTTTACTGGAGACATTTGAACCAGAGAAAGAAGTTGCAGATGAAATTGATGGCAGTAAAAAATGTTATGCGAGGGACAGGAAGTTTGGGAGGCAGCAACATCCATAGTGACAGCTAGAGCAACATGTGGGGTAGCAGCTGCGGGAGTAAAACCAATGTTAGCAACATTTATGGTGGCAGCTGAAGCAACATCTATGAGGGCATTGAAGCCTTATGGTTTTTATTCTAAGAATTGTTTTGTGAGTACAGGTTTTATTGAAGATGCTGGAGAATGTCTATTAGACAGATAAATTGAACTGATGAGGCGGATGATGATGAAAGTATTCCGGAGGAGGCCAGCAGCAGTAAAACAAAGGGGAAGCAGCAGAAGAAAGACATTAGAAGATTGTGAAAGCATAGTCAGTGGAGCGATGCAACATAAAGTGTGGAGACCTGGAGAAGAACATCAGAAATAAGCAACGGCAAGTAGAAAGTTACAACACAAGATATTGGATCCAGGCATACACAGATCTGAACACATGATCAGGCGATCATGATTAATTTTAACGTTGGGATTCTGATGCAGGAGCATCAAGGCCATTTTTCATTTGTAAATATGTTAGAAAAGGGGATGTGACATTTTTAATATTTTATTAATTAATTTGTCATTTTTTATAAAATAGGAGATAAAGTGACGATTATGTAAATATTCTTTTATTAATTAAAAGGATATGAGAGAAATAGATGAGGAGAAAAATTTGGGATTAGGAATTCTATGTATGGGACTTTGTTGAGTCCACACCTAAAATATAGATTAGTTGAGGATTAGGTGGAGAGATATTTTGAGTGAATTAAATGCATTATCTATGTATAAATATGAGTGGTTTTTTAGAGGAAAAGACACTTGAATAGATTGAGAGTGTGAGTAGTGAGAGGGTTTTTCTTGGGAGCCTTCAGGCAGTTTGTGAAGGGCCAATAATTGGGAAATCAGGCCAAGAAGGAGGACTTCCATTTCAGGTTTGCATGAGTAATGAAAGAAATTGATTTTGAGTTAATCTCCATTGTAAAGCTGTGGGATTGTTGTTTATGAATGCAAAGACAATTGTATGAATCGAATTTGTAATGGAATGACAATCCGATTTGAGTAATCAGTGTCGACATTGTTAAAAAACCACAATGAAAACTTATTGAATGAAAAGGCGTAGAATTGGCGCTGACTTGTTGATTGTTCCAAATTACGAATTGAGTTCACTGGTTTTTATTTGTTATGTCGATTTGAAATTCAGTTGAATCCTGAAGTGAATGGTTTATTCAAGAAGCAAGGAATAATCACATTAAATGTTTGATTCTGCCGTTAATCTATTAACTTGCATTCAATAGATTGAAGTGGCAGAGGTGAAATCTCTGTGGATCGAACCAGAAAGGGAAATCTGATCATTCCTTGCTGGAGAACGCTTGGATTTAAAACCAGTGTATAATTATCAGATAAGTTAAGTCTATGTTGAATTCTGTTGGTGGAATGTCTGACACTATAATCGAACCATAAGGTGAAATGCCAAAGAAATCGAGTTGGGAGTAGCGGCATCGGTTTTATCGGTTACGAGAACATTATTCTTTATGATCGGTTTTCATCAATTGAGGTTGTGAAGATATTTATTCTTCTGAATAAGGACAGAAGGTTTTGTTGAAAACTAAAGTGTGTTTTCTTTGAATGTGTGATGAATGATTGAAAGGAAGATCAGAGTTTTAAATTTGATATGCAAGCTACACAAATGCAATGAACAGGATGGCAAAAGTAAATGGAGAACAAGGTCATGCAAGATCTTAAAGGTGAGATGATTTTCTGATTGAAATTTATGACGTTGGGCACATGGTGATTTCTGAATAGATAGCCAGCGGTGAACCTGACATTTAGCTAAAGGCTGGATAGGGAGGACAATTGCAGTGTCCTGAAGAGGAAGTGAGTTGAAGAGATAGCCTAGAGAGAGAGCAGAGGAGAGTGCTCAAGAGGTTCCAGAGGCAGTGAACCAGTACTTACCAAAAGACTGAGTGAGGAGAGCATGGTGAGGTAAGGGGCAGCAGGAGAGCTTGCTGTTGTAGAGGCTAGTGCAACTCATGGTGAGTAAGAAACTCATGGAGAAGATGATCATGGAGGATCAGAGAAGAGGTTCAGAAGAATGCCATAGAGGTGAGATGACTGATGAGGTCAGAGAAAGAGAAATTGTAGTAATGAAGGTACAATTGCAGGTACTAGAAGAATGGTTGCAAGAGTAGGAAAATCAAAATAGAGGATGGATCTCTCCACTGAAGGGAAAGAGAGTGATTTGGAAACCATTGCAGGTGAAGTTGAGGCAAAGTGTGATTGCCTTATTGAAGAAGGAACTTAGAGTTCTTGAGCCAGAGATGGAATTTGAAGATTCCACACGCGGATCTGTTCAGAAGGAAGTGTTGGAGGAAGCAGTCAAGACTGAAAAGTCTTGTGGTTTTAAAACTAATGAGTTGTGTATGTTTGCAGGTACAATACAGGGAGATGGGCAAGCTTTAGAGTTTGTTCAAGAAGAGTTGAATCTGAAGGCTGTTCAGATCGATGCTGAGATAACAAGATCTCAGGAGGAAATGAAGACAGAGGAGTCTAATCGAAATATTGGTGCAGAGAGAGAAGGACCAGCTGATGATTGGTCGAAAGCTGGTGAAGGTATGGAAAATTGTTTGAAGTTTCCAAGTTCTACTCCTAATGAAATTGTTGAATTGTATAGGAAACTAGATCTTCAGAGAAGAGAATTGGAGAGACAGAGGACTTATGTGCAGGATAATTTTTTGAAGAAGCAAGACAAGAAAGTTTTCATGAAGGACAGTCATGGAGGAGAGGATGGTAAGAAGGAGAGACTAGTTGACAGTCTCATGATGAATGCGAATTTGCATATTGATGTGCTGACAGAAGAGCTGGGAAGGAACTCAGAGAAGCATACTGAAGTGTTGCCAGAGGAAGCTGAGGAGAAAGCCAGTGAAAATTTTCTGAGTCTTGAAGAAGACTTGGAACTGCGGACGACTGAATCAACAAGTGAGACCGTTGGGTCTTGTGATTTTGGAGCTGATAATTTGATTGTGTTTACAGGTGATGCAGAAGACAGTCCATCACTTGGAATTGTCTTGGAAGAAGAAGAACTGTTACAGGTAGAAGATGAGACAGTCATGTCTCATATGCAGAAGCTTGTTACCATGGGTGACAAGAAAGAGTTGGCTTGTCTGTATAGCCAAGAGAAGACTGGTGGACAAAATTTTGGAACTGCTACAGTAGTACAGGATGAAGCTACAGTGTTTGCAAAACTTGATTGGATTGCCAGAATCAATCAAGATGATGATGGACAATTTCTGAAGATTGTCGAAGGGGAATATGGAGGTTATGCTGGAGTTAATTTGCAGCATGTTGATGAAATGCTTGAGGAGAAAGGGCTGAAATGTTTGCTGGAGACATTTGAACCAGAGAAAGAAGTTGCAGATGAAATTGTTCTCGGCGAAATCGCCGGCGTTCTGTGCGCCGGCAGAGGTATATACATATTTGCAACCTTGGAAATGGAAGCACCGAAGGGTTGAATCAAATGCTGAAGCACTGTAATAAAAAGGTACGTGAATGTGTTGTTTATACATAGATTAAACAATGTCAAAGTCGGTTGAGTTTTAACAAGGCGAAAGGTCGACATTATATGCGCAGTGCTTTGAGTTTAAGTGAAACTTTTAATTTGAGATTCCCACACGGACTAGCACATATGAAAGCACTGAAATGTTATAATACCTGTGGGATAACCATTATAGTATTTGGGTTTTAAAACAAGAATAAAAAGAGTTTATATAATGGTTTGTGACATTCAATGTGGATTGAAATGATTAAGTCGAGGTGTGTACATACCTTCAGAATTCATTTAAGGTGAGGATGTAACATGTAAATATATGTTATATTAATGAGGAGAGGACCAAAAACTTAGAGCCAAAGGTGTGAATGATGATTTGAAAAGCAACTTCATTTGAGAATGATTTATTTATACACTAGTTTTGAAACATATGCTGAAGATAGCTTCCGCATGTAAATGGTAGTGTGTGAAATTTGCCAGACATTGAGGTAATTGATTGGGCAGATGCTGAGATGCATGTTTATATGCGGTAGGAATTTTGGTGTGCGGTTGGCCATCAAGGTCCAAAGAAGTTTATATATATATATTATTCTGGAACGGCGATATTTGTTAATTTATTTCACATGAAGGGCGGAGTTCATATATATTCGCGAACGGAACACAGTCTGAGACGGAATTTGATTGGACGGTTGATCCTTGTTTAAAAACACGCAGTGGATTTACGGAAGCAGTGCTATATCACACCGCTTTGCGGGTTGAGCGGTATTCAAGAACTTGGCTCCGATTCCATAAAATGGGCGACACGCATCCATGTACGACTTCACAAAACCGCTTGTCACTCTGCACCATCGCACGTTATTGCTCGATCCAGGATGCCCAACGATATTGTTGTGCGCCGTTGATCTGGATGGAAGCCATCAGACGGTGGTCGTATGAGGAAGATGCACTAAGATTAACCAAAGTATGGCAGGCCATCACGCGTTATTGTTCGCGCACCTTCGCCGAGAGATATCCGTCTGATCAAATGAGGTGGCGCGATGCGATAACAACTGTCGGATGGATATGACCATTAACACTGGGGCCCATGCATACGAATGCGTTGGTCATGGTTAAGATTTGAAGACTTATTAACCATTGGGGTTATAGTTATAAAATTCGAACATTTTGTTATGAAGTGTGAAGGAAGCCCCCGAATTGAAATAATATTATATGGCGGAGATAAAATACTACCTTTGGGATGATTCGTGCATGGAAGAATGAAGGTTGGGGTTTCAATTTGGATTGGCTCGATTTTTAATACGCTGGATTATCTATTTTGACCCCGTCCAGGAATACCAATAGCGGTTTGTGGTTTTGACTCATGGTTTTACTAAAGGAAAAACTATATAAGGAGAAGAGAAATAGAGAAAGAGGTGTGCGTACGAAAGGGTCGATAATAAATGAATCTCTTTTAGAGATATCTGTATGAATAAACTCTGATATATATGAATCTATGGCGCACTTGTGAATATGATGATTGATCAAGATCTTTAGATCAGATGATGATTAATTCATGGTTCAATCGACTGACGAAATCATGAAGAACGTATAAGGGTTGTGAATGAATACTTCACTCTGAAGTATATATGTATGGAATGGGTAACAGATTGCTGAATTAAGTATGCACCTCTGAAGAAAATAAATAAATCTGGTGGCCTGCAAGGTATGTTATGTGGAAGTGGATGAAGCGTGGTTCATAGTAGATCTGAGTGTTGAAGCCTTCAGTGAGAGGGTTGTAGCTCCCTTCTAGTGGTCGCTGGTAAATGAGAGCAGGGGGTTGTAGCTCCCTTCCAGGAAAGGCTGGTAAATGAGAGAAGGTTGTAACTTTTTGCAGGTGGGTGCCTGCATGCTGGTATGAGTCTGCACCAGCATAAAATTGTAAGAAGTTTTCTTTATAATCAATATTGAAGACTGAGATAATAGCAGCGGTGGTTTTCTCCCGAATTGGGTTTCCACCTTAAATCCTGGTGTTCATATGTGTTGCTTATGTTTGATGGTTTGTTATGTTATTTCTGTTAATGCTTACTGCTTCTCTGATGAATAAATGATGCAATGATCTATGTAAAGACATAATAAGATCTCTGGACATACAAGTTGGATACAGTAATTTAACATATGATTTTAAGGGAAAGGAAAACTAAAAATTGTTAGTCAGCTCTAAATACTGATTCGCCCCCCTTCTCAGTATTTTTCCGACACATTTTTCCCCAACATAGGATACACGATAAAGCCTAAAGATGGAGTCTCATTTAGGACCGAGTGATCAGGTGTGAATTGCAGTAAATCCTAGAGACTTGGAGACGAAAAATTCCTCAAGGATGGTGCAGGAATATAGATGCATTCCAAGCTCGGTTTGGTTTTGTGATCTTAGAGCCGATCTAGGTTAGATAACGATATGGTGAGAGTGGAGGTGGTTTAAGCTCTCGATTCCATTGGTTGTTTTGGATTGGTTTATCCCATGATATCCTACATTCATGCTTGGAATATGGCACGGGGCTGACTGCTTGAAAGAAAGATTGGGTTCATCCATGTCTATGGTAAGGTGGTACGTGGAAGACCCGAACCTGGTTGGCCCTTGCCTGTATTTAATGAAGCTAAGTTCTCTTGCTTTTTATTTTTAATTGTAATTTTTATTATGGGGTTTTTGTGGTTGTTATCCTATGGTTATTTATATGTTTATATGATGGTTATAAGCATGGACATATCACTGGTTTTAGTGATGGCACTTTTCATGTGTTTACTTGTAACTGAAAAAATAATGGATGCAAGACCTAATGGATGTTAAGACAACTAATGGGAGAGGGTGGTGATCCTTATTGTTAAGTCTCATATGAATTTTCATTCCCTTATGCTCAGACTTGCATTCATGACCTGTAGGTTGCATATTCACCAAGTGTTTGAAGAAACTTCAGTCCCGATTGGGTATGGTCAGGTCTATTATTGGTTTTAGCTTTTGGTATATAATCATTGCAGTCATGTATTTTATGTGTTCTGAAAGTTATATGGATTTATGGGAAAATTATTAGCCCCAACCCTGAAAAATGGCTTAAATTCCATAGTCGTTGGCACAACATTGAGCAGAAAAGGCCACAGTCACACTGATGCAGTCCTATGGGAGCGACTGGGAGTTTCCAGCCACATGGAGGGCTTGGGAAGGGAGTGAATGGGGATCCAGCTTAGGAAAAATTAAGTTTACTAAGGGGATGGACACCTGGAGGGGTTGGGTTACTCCTGGAGGGTCTCGAGGCACCTTTGGGAAGTCAATAAGGTTTATTTTGTCGACTCCATTTACTTAAGGTCACCTACGAGGTTGAGTCTTGTCATAAATGTCCCTCATCTTATGTTTACCTCGGGTAAGCTGGTGAAAGTGGGTAGATGTGAGGGGAGAGGTTCATTACAATGAACCTGTCCAATCTTTTGGCAATCCCATCCAGACGATTACGACCATTCCTCCAAGTATGAATAAGAGGAATTGAAAGAATATCCACTAAGTGATTTTGTCCAAAAATATCCTTAAAATAACATCCTAGTGGATCAAATTTTCTTCTCAATCCCCATATATCTTCCATAAAGATAGTAAAATTTAAATCCCTTGCCGCTATAAGGGACCCAACCTTCATCGATCCACAATTATCCATCTTGTTCTAGAAGTCCAGTCTGGAATCGTAGGGAGCATAAAAATGTAAAATGTGAAATCTAACCTTTGATCCCCTTAATAATCTCCTTAGTAATATGCCTGCAAAATATTTAAAAGCCAGGAAATTAACGATGTGTGGATCCCACAAAGCAACCAAACCCCCTAGGATATTGAGGGCATTAATCGAATAGAACTTCCACCATGGGAATACTTTCATAAAATATGATCAAGCCTTAGCACCATTATCCATAGTCTCTTGGATTAAAATAACAAATGGCTTATGTTCCACAATTAAGTGACGCGATGAATTCCATTTTTTGGAATTTCCCAATGCCCGACTATTCAAAAACACAATCTTCATGGAGGAGTAATGTGTATGGGAAAATATTATCTAAGATCCCACATATCAGAATCTTCAGGGGAAGGGGATTTGTGAGAATCTAAATAATCCAGGAATTTTAATGATTGACTTGGTGGATTAGGGTCCCCATAAGGAACCATTTTCTACCTACCCCTATGCTTCTTCCTTATGGTAACATTCCTCTTTTAACTTGAGCTAATGGGGAATCAATCTTGGGAAACCATAGATAAGTGTATGGTTAAAGGCTCAATATTCAAGGTCAGGTTGTGCTTAAATATATCAATGTCACTACCAAATAAATTTGTAGGGGAAAGATAACCCAAATAAGTGCCAAAATGAATGACAAGGGACATGTATTCCTGAGTAGGGCTAATATTCACATCTATCAGGTCATGTCCAAATCCCATCAGTGAATTCTCAGAAACTGAAGAATCAATAGCAGGAGGACAGGACCCCATATGAGGGAGAGATTTGAAAATGTAAGAAACACCCGATGACCCATACCTAATCACAAGGTTTTTATAGGGATAATTTGATGCATCCAAACAAACCGAAGGTTTATTAACAAGATAATCACCAACCGTTTTATCAACTCCACAATTAGATAAATCAAAAGAGGGTAAATTTGGAAAGGTATTATGTTCAGTACCTAAGGAGGTATGATGAATTGTTTTTTTAGTACCTTTTTCCCCCACACTAACCAACGAGGTCCAATCTCATTGCATCGTCTGGGAAAAATACTCTACCCTATGAACATACGATGGACCCCCAAACTGCTAAGAACATTTAGCAATCAAATGACCCATTTGATGGCACCCCAAGCGCCTTAATGGAATCCCCCAGTAGTTAGTTAGCTAATAGAGTGACATATCACCCCAAATTAGGTCCAATTCTACATACAATCCACTAGATAAATCCATTTATACTAATAACCATGCAATATGTTTATCCAACCCACATAAACTGCTTGAAATATTGTGTTGGAGTCTATATAGTATGAGATAATGAATGCATAATGACCATAAATAAGGCAAGCATATGTAAGAAGACCACCAAGAAACAAGCACAATCATTTAATGAGGGAGAAATGAGTCTCCCCCAACCAAATACCTCCATCAAATGATATGATTCCATGAAGAAAAGGGGTTCCATAAAGTTGATTCCCACCAATTTATTCCAATAGCTCTGAGGAATCAACCACAGATTTTCACGATGTGATGAAAATCACAAAGTGGAACCTTATACAATATCAAGTGTAACAATATGTATGTCAAAAACTTGGCGAATATGAAAAATCAACAACAAGGGTAAGTATGGAAACATATAAAACATAACATTACAAGATTTTATGGAAATTGTTATACTCACCAATTATTTCTTGACATTTACAAAATATCATCATTCAGTCTAGGTAGACATCAAAATGGTCGTGATTCAGACTTATTCCAATAGGTTGTGTGAGAATTTTCTACAATACTAACCACTATCTTGATACCATAGTGGTTAAAACAATTATGTGGAAGTAATAGCAGGAATCTAAAGAAAACCAAGATATACATCTACGTCATCTTCTATCCATTAAAGCATGATACTTTATTCCATATTTAAAAAAATTCACAACCACCTGATCTATGTTATCCATTCATTCAATGAAATTTATGGTGGCGGGCTAAGAAAATATGGGCTCCAATTAGCCTTAATGAATGATCCGATCATGGGTTGAGTACTACTCTAACCATCGTGTACGGTTTTAAGATATTTTAACTGACTATGACTTTTACATGCTTAAATGAGAATTTTAATCCACATAAACATAATTGAATGAAATTCACATAATCAAGAAGCACAAAACACATAGGATAGAGACAACCAATTGGTAACAGAGTTCACCCCTCCATATATCTGGGGCTACATCTGCGGATCTGCTTCAATTGGAATGCAGATCCTCTATATTCCTTTATCAAAGTAAGCTTCTTACACTCAAGCTCTCTGGCTGAGCATTATCCAAGCACTATGGCTCTCAATGGCTAAGTATTCTCCTGTATTCCCCCCTCTCATGGCTTACATAAGGAATATATATAGTTTTCCTCACCCAATCTCGAACAAAGAGCATTAATTACAATACCCACAATTGTAGGGACTAAATACAAGGAAGGAAAAACAAGATCCATGAAAGTAGGATCCCCAACAATCTCAGGCTCATAAATGGGAAAAGTCTCAAAACCACCTAAAGACTTTCCAACCATGCCCTTGATTCTCTCAACCTATATTTGAGCAAGAATAGAGAATTGGTTTGAGGTGGTTTCTCACATAAAACCAATTTCCCTAATTACATTAAATTAATAATATGTGAGACAAATTTCTCTCACAAATATTAATCATTCATATCAATAATGCATGGGTTTAATAAAATGCATAATTAAATACATAAGCATAATTTCACCCACTTAAATACTTGTCACCAACTTCAAATCAACATGGCGCCAAGCTCTTTTCATGTGCAAAGGTCATTTCGGATCACACCTCCCCACAAAGAGACTTTTGGTCTCCAAAAGTATCTGCTTCAATCAACTCAACTGTATGCAAATGTCTCTGAAAGGCACACTCCATCATGACTCCTTCACCTGACGTGCTTCAAAATCGGAACATAATGCCAACACCTTCAACTGCTACAGTGAAAATGCCTGAAAAGGCACATTCCTTCAAGATTCCTTCACCGCGGTCCTTCCGAATCGGAATGAAAAAGCCCACATCTGCCGAAAGCTGCAACCTATCGCTGATCATACCTTTTTACATCTTTTGGAACACTTGACAAGAGTTCATTGGTCAAGTTTACATGCCAAAATGGCTTAGGCAATCACCTCATTCAAGTTCTTGATTACAGAGAAGCCAACAAGGCTTAATGCATAAAAATATGCCTCTCACTCTCCCTCCCATAGGAGTGGTTGAACAAGCCTTTTACAATGCTTTATAATCATATTTACATCATGACTTTCATGGTGGCCACTATGGCCTTTTACATGGCATTAAACAATTTACATGCCAAATTCCCAATGCCAAAATGTGATGGCAACTGTGGCCTTTTACATGGAAATTATAAGGTAATTTTGATGTGCTCAATATGTGCACAAAGGGGGTAAATACAAGTTGTTCAAAACCCCTTTTAACATGTGTATGCACCAAAAAATTCAAACGCACTAATGGTGAAAAGAAATCAATTCCCCCCTCCCCCATTAAAAAATGTGCATTATGAAAGACTATGGGTTTAAAATAAAATACTATGAGTCTTTAATAACACCACTAATACTAAGGAGAAAAAGCGTAGTTGTTGCTAGAGTTAAGCTACTCACACATGTTTAGAGTAGCCTGATCAAACCCGTGTAAGTTGGAGTGCTAAGAGATGTTTGAGCTCCAGCTAAACTATTGCAATAGCGGCTTGACTTTGTCGATCGAAGATCAAGCATTTGAATAAGCATGAATGTTATGTTTACATATGTTATGGAAAAGTAAACGCTGAAATGGTTTTGGATGTATTGGCAAAGAAAAGCAAGTTCTCCAAGGATACAAGGCCACCTCCGAAATCAGTAGAAGGGTCTTTTCCTTGCCATCCCATTTCCATCCAATGCCTAGAGATCAAACTATGAAGTTATTTTCCTTGGAAAGCAGCAGATCCTTCAGAGCCTCCTGATGATCTGGTCTAGGGCCGTCAAAAGAAGCTTCTATGCAAATGCATTATGCATGCCTGTAATCACTCTTCATATAGGAAACACCGCCATAAGAATGGAATAAATACTTCCAAACAAAAAAATAAAAGGTGAAATATACTAACATAGCCAAGGATCTTAAAATTTCTCCGCCATTCTTTTGTACCGAAGTTTACAATGGTAAAATTTTATAATCCTGAGAACTAGAAGGGTAGAAGATGGACTATGTAAGGGATTCCTCTAAATCAGAAAAAACTTCCTCCACTTCCTCTTTGGTTGGCACCGCCCCAAACACCACACGGTGCCGAAATTTATGGTGCTCGAAGTTATCATTGCTGGTTTCTTCCTCTGAAAATTTCCACTCATTCAACGACTCCCGCTTGCAGTTCAATGTTATCTGGGGGTTAGTTGATACCAGAAAAATCACACTTATTCCTCCTTCCCATTGGCAGGTGAACGTGTACTACGACATTTATTTCTCCATTGAAAATTTATGAGAATTTTTACAGGCTAAGCATGCCTCCTGTTGTTGTTGCTGTTGCAATAGCCCTGCTATTCCGCCTCCCACTCCCACAATTCTGCCTGATGCCGCTCTCAGCATCGATTCTAATCCTCCTAGATGTGTACTTGTTGGTGTAAGCTCTGGTGCAAATATCGGAGACCAATATGTATCTAGCTCCGAAGGAGAGGGATCGCCGTGAGCTGCAAGCCATGGCTCCACCATGGAACCTCCAAAGGAATCCACCAATCGATCTACGTAGGGGTATCATTGGCTTAGACCAGGATCTGCAAATCGATCCACCAAATCAGCCACGCGGATCTTCTTCCAGGCAGGCCAAGCCGCAGGTCACTCCAAGTGAGATGGAAATCTCAATCGCTCCATCGTTCAAAGCATTAAGAACATTCTGACACAAAACGTCAAGGACGAATGGAGTGATCGGAGGCGTCGCCTTGTAGAGATAGTAACTGATAGTCAAACCACTGATTAAGATGCATGACGTCTACATGAAGAAAATAAATAAATTACAATCTCCATATTTGGCCTTCTTGGATCAACATTTGGCGGTGATGAATCGCATATCATGGGATGATTAGACTATCCCAAGGTTATAACGTGATTTCATGGCAGTTGTTAGCATCTAGCATTGATAGTCCGCCAATGCCACGATAATTCGCCTATCCAGTGGGCACTCGCATATTTAAGAAATAATTTACATATCAGTGGCATATCAGGTGGTGTTGATCTTACATATGTCTGAGCTCCCCACCTCCATCACGATTCACTAAATGTCACTTATCTTGCCAAATTTGCGAGTTCTTTTGTAACATATGAAACTAAATTTAGTTGGATCTTCATGCAACCATATATATTTTTTTAATAACTCCTGAAATGGGGCTCAAATTTCCATCTAGAGCGAGATATCTGGAAAAAAAATCCTCAATCAACTTCTCCACCATTTGCACTGGATAGTCGGGTCGAAACGAGCAACCCAATTTACATTTTTCTCTTCCTCCCGATCTATCTATAGTGAATTCTGGCTGAAATTACCTTATTCCGTGAATCTTTATCCCCATATATCCATTGATTTATCGAGCCACCTTTAGAAAGACAACATCAATCAAAAGATGTCAAAGGTGTCGCAAAGTCATTAGAGAAATTCAAAATTTTCTCCCTATTTGAAGATCAAAGTTCAGAGTTTGATGCATGAGAAATAATGGCAATCAAGTCGCTTTAATGTGGCTTGGTGGAATTTAAATTCAGTAATCCAAATGGCATTTCCTGTTGGAAGTGGTCAATTTCAAAATAAAGGGGCAATCTTCTTCTTGAGACCGATAGTAACTTATCTCAAACGTCAACTTCCACCATATTCAAGTCATTTTCGCCCAGGCTTGTGACAAGTCTGCTCACGCATTCAACATTCTTTTGAATAATTTTCCTACCAAAACCATGTGAGGCTTCTATGAGTACATAATTTCATATCTCTCAGAAGACAACAATGATGGTTGGTGGTCACTGGTTTAGGTCTTGGCCTCCACAAGCTCATCGCGGCTCTAATCAGATTACACGATGTCTTTGACACCTTGACACAACAGAGTGTGGCATTTTATATAAATATAGCATGTGCAGGCAGTTCTTCTAGACACTTTAGGAGGGAAACCCACGTTTCAGGTACTAACAACACTAATAATTACTAATTACTGTCATAAAAAATACTAGGAACAACATGCGCAACACGAGGCAGTGATCCTTCAGGTTGCAATAAATTTTCCATCCGGAGGTCATTTGACGCGATTCAAGTGCCGTCGGATTCCTCTTATCGAGCTATTCGTGATGGTGCAATTATTTTTTGATCCCGAGTCAAAAAATTATGAAAAATTTCCATCAAAAGACGGATACTTGCCCCCATAAAACTCGAAATTTTTCAAAAGAGCATAAATATAACTTGCAGAAACATCATGAACTACTTACCAAAACGAAACCAAGCTGTTTCTTCTCGTAAGCATGCTTTTCGAATGGTGGATGGAGCCTCCTTCTTCACGGGCTCTTTTACAAGCTCCCTACTTTATTTGTAGTGAATTTTTGGGTGCAACTTCCAACACTTCTTCTCCCAATGGCCATTGATCTTGTAGAAAATGCAGAAATTATGTCGTTTCCTATTGAACTGTGTCTTCATGATAGGAGGATTCAGAAGGTTCTCATTCTTCTTGATCTCCCTTCTTGTGGGCACATATGTATTCTTAACCCACTCTTTCATTGTATGATGCTTAAATACATCATGATTAGAAGATCTATGGGAGTTATCACTTCTCTTATATGCAAAAGCAGAGTTTGAATGATTCAGACTTATACCAAGAGGTTGTGTGAGAATTTTCTACAAAACTAACCACAAGCTTGATACCATAGTAGTTGAAACAATTATGTGGAAGTAATAGCAGGGATCTAAAGAAAACCAAGATATACATCTACGTCATCTTCTATCCATTAAAGCATAATACTTTATTCCATATTTACACAAAATTCACAAGAACCTGATCTATGTTATCCATTAATTCAATGAAATTTATGGTGGTGGGCTAAGAAAATATGGGCTCCAATTAGCATTAATGAATGATCCGATCATGGGCCGAGTACTACTCTAACCATCGTGTATGGTATTAAGATATTTTAACTGACTATGGCTTATACAAGCTCAAATGAGCATGTTAGTCCACATAAACATAATTAAATGAATTGCACATAATCAAGAAGCATGAAACACATAAGAGAGAGACAACCAATTGGTAACGGAGTTCACCCCTCCATCTCTCTAGGGCTACATCTCCGGATCTGCTTCAATTGGAACGCAGATCCTATATATTCCTTCATCAAAGTAAGCTTCTTACATTCAATCTCTCTGGCTGAGCATTAGCCAAGCACTATGGCTCTCAATGGCTAAGTATTATCTCCTGTCTTCCTCCCTCTCATGGCTTACATAAGGAATATATATAGTTTTCCTCACCCACTCTCTAACAAAGAGCATTAATTACAAGACTCATAATTGTAGGGCCTAACTACAAGGAAGGAAAAAAAAGATCCATGAAAGTAGGATCCCCAACAATCTCAGGCTCATAAATGGGAAAAGTCTCAAAACCACCTAAAGACTTTCCAACCATGCCCTTGATTCTCTCAACCTATATTTGAGCAAAAAATTAGAGAATTGGTGTGAGGTGGTTTCTCACATAAAACCAATTTCCCTAATTACATTAAATTAATAATATGTGAGACCAATTTCTCTCACAAATATTAATCATTCATATCAATAATGCATGGGTTTAATAAAATGCATAATTAAATGCATAAGCATAATTTCACCCACTTAAATACTTGTCACCAACTTCAAATCAATATGGCGCCAAGCTCTTTTCATGTGTGAAGGTCATTCGGGATCAATGAAGATCTTGTAAAAGCCCTTACACAACTAGAATGAGTTTATTTTAACAAAACAAACCTTACTTCGTAACCTCAAAAGCATGGGACCTGCCTTACCCACCACATGGAAATATTTCCCAAAACCTTGAAATGAGAAGTAGTATAGGTTGGATTGGATCCATGAAGTCACAAGTAAGGTAGACTATGATCTTACCTACTTTTCACTTCAAGGTTTATACCAAGATTTCAAGCTTTCCCTACCTATCACTTGAATATTTCAGACATGATTTTGATCCCAACCTTTCTCGCTTATCACTTTGCGATTGTTAATGTGATTTATTTTAGTGTGGATATGTTTCCAACACACAAGTCCATGGTATTTAGGACCACTCTACAATTCACCACTTTTTGTGATGAGCCTTGATCCCATTCATTCCTTGTGTAATCACCAAACTACTAAATAATATACATCATATCATATTCGAGGAATAGCCAAAACGAACACCAGTGATTAAATTGCATTCTCAGGAAATTCTTGATATTTTTATGCTAAATCTAGTATATTCTATGAGTATCTTAAAAAATAAGGCCATATTTCTTCAGTATCAAGGGGAATATGTAAGAACAAGAATTGCATAAACATTCTCCCATGCTCAAAATTAATTTCAAATATGGAGTACTTAGAACCATGATGGTTGAGGGTGGAACTATGAAATAGATCGCATAGAGTGTTTATCCATCGTGGTCCCTGACAACTCATAAAAATAATTTCAAAGTTACATTGGTTTTGGGTTATTGGTACATGCCATCATACCCCAATGATGAATTTTATGAAGGGTAAATAATACTTACCTTTAGTAATAGTCTACAGTTTGATGGGGAGATAGATAGACTTTGATTATAGTCTCCATGAAATTGTAGGCCATTTGAGAAGGGATACCACTTGTAGTTATTGTTCAAACATTCTTGTAAGTATGCCCACATCAATGTCAATGTTATAGTCAAAGCCTCAGTACAACCATATTAATATCCATAACATGGGTATGACCCTATGCACTATATTTAAAGCCCCATATTTATAGCCATAACATGGGTATGGCCCTATGCACTACATTTAAAGTCACTAATAATGTGATGGTCTACAAATTTTACTATATAATGTTTTTTTATTTACATTTATGTAGCTAACAAATGAATTTACTCTTTTAAATATTTATATTCAAACTTTATAATATTTAAAAATATCATTTTATATGTCTACACTATCTATAATTAAAAAATTTAATAAATATTTTAAAAATGCTTAAATAAATTGTTTATATCAAATAATCTAATAATCTTAAAAATAAAATATAATTGTTCCTTGCACATAAGATATCAAAAAAAATAAAAGATACTAATATTACAAGATTAATTCAAAACTTAGTTTTAATCTTATCATGTATAAATTTGCAAGGAGGCTTTCCTTTTTGAAATACCAAAATTTGTATGGAGATTTGAGTGTAACTAGAATAGAATGGGATTTGAGTGCACATCCATGCGATTCTACATGATTTACAATATCCAATGAAGTCATGTCATTTAAATAACCTTGGTCATAAAGGACTTCCTAGAATTTCACTTTGGCCTATGTTATCTTTAATCATAGGATTATTGTGACCTAAATTGTTTTAAAATTTTAAGAGTAAATTTGATTATCAAATGTTACCTAATAATCCTCCCTCGATTGGAATGCAAGCCAATGAAAGGGATCTGGTGGGATCTGTGCCAACAATCAAAGGAGTTATGAGAAATGACAGTGGGAGGCCAGATGGTGACCCTCCCACATACCCTCCCATGTGTAAGGTGGAAAGTAGTGATATTATAATTAAAGTGTGGAGTTGGCTTCGACTAGAAGGAACGGCTATAGGGTTTTATGTGGAGACTTCAATCTGGCGTGTGGGTGTTGAAACTAGTCTTTCTAAAACCTCTAGGGCGACAATGAAATAGATCCTCGATACCAGCAACCCAAGTGTAGATGACATCGCCTCTCAATTTGAAAGCGCCTGTTGCAGGTATGTTAATTTCGTTTTCTCTGTGCATACCCTTATCCTTATGTTCATATGCTACTTCATAATACTATGGATGGATGTTTATGAGATGGCATCATGGGACAATACTGAACCCTCTCGGGATATATGGGAGGAAAGAAACTTTTATCTAGACATGTAGTCTAAGTATTATCGAATTCTATCTATCTATTACGAAATTTCTCTTTCCTTGATATGCATGCATTCTTTGAATGAACATTTGATTTCAGTATGTTTCTCTTGCATGTGAGATTTTCCTCGAAATTTAATCTTTGTAATGAATAATTTTACTAGCATGATATGGTGAAAATTGGGGAGGAAAAACCTCGAATTGGTAATGGTATTTGTCTCACGAAGGTTATGTGACCTCAGGGATGATGTTGGTGGCTTGTTTCATCGAGCATGGGTCAATGTAGTGAGTAATTCTTTGTTTTATAGGATAACTACTTATTATCTTATTGTATTATGTTGTTTCACTTCTACAAGATTTAATCTTCCTCAGATTCATAGGGATCCTACGCTAGGTTGCCTCTCTGTGAGTTAGTCTCTAGTTTGTATGAGGTCTTGTTAAAGCCTCGAAATCTGCTGCAACAATATGGGGGATGACCACCCTGTCGGGGCCTTAAAGAAGATCCTTTTCCATTTGGAATGGTGGCTCTAACTAGTTTAACTAGGTCCAGTTACCTTCTCTCAATCTCCGATGGATTAAAATATAACTTTTGTCTACCAATGGAAAAGAGACATCAAATCATTTCTCTTGCTTATCAGGCAAGAAGTGATCTTTAAGCTAATTTGGGGCTCATCCAAACCACAACTAAAGTTTTTCCTCTTTAGGAAGAGGACTTCTAGAAATGTAGAATTAAATCTAAATGCAAAATTATTCTAAAATAAAAGAAAAAGAAAATTTATCCTAATCCTATCTCAATTAGGCAAATGTAGATCTAACCAAATCGAGAACAAGATATTTTAAATGATTGGGATTTAAATGTGTCTGGCTTATAATGAATATCAAATTAATGAAGTAATTCAATTAACTGACATAATGAATAACAAAACACATTCTATTTAGAAACCTCTTAACTAAGATAATCAACCGAACAACATTAAGGAATTAGTTCACAAAAATGACATTGATTGTTAAATCAGTATTAAAAGGCAGATTTCTGAGTAAATAGTTACTCAGAAATCAAAATTCAACCCATAAGAGCAAATATAAATAATAACATATAATTGAGACAAATTACTCATATCAACAATAGTGCACAAATATTAATAGAATGACACATTATTTCTATTATAAAATGAAACCAGTATTTAAAAAAATAATATTATAAATACCAATTTATTCAAAACATTCCTCTAACTACGGTCTCCAACAGTCCTTTACAATGCTTGAATTTTTTCTTTTAAACTAAAGCTGCAATAGTGCAAACTTTGTTCTTTGTACATAATTCAGCATGCAAAAGAAAAATCCTCAATAATCCCAAATCTGAGTTTTCTCTCCTCTACCCTACAACTAAAAATCCTCTATACAATAGTGTCTTCAAAAATCTTTGAATTGCAGAGAAGAGGAGCCTCTATTACATTCTACAATCAGTTATTTATAATATTTACAAAAGGATTTCTTCATAAGAAAGTTTGTTGAAGAGTGGTTCTGCTCAATCCATTTTCATTGGTTTAAAATCATATTCTTCAATTTTTGGAGCCTTCATATTGATTGAGATTTTATTCTTCTCATATTTTCAACTGTTTTACTGCAAAAACAAATCAAAACAAAATTAAAATGTAAAAATAAAATCAAAATGCCAATTCTGGAATTAAAATAAATCCAATCAAAATTTAATTAAATAAATAATTGAAAAGGAAATCTAAGCTTTCTATTGATGCCTGTAATGATCTAATTGGTCAAGGATATCATTGATGAATGGATCTGCACTTAGAAGAATTTGTGGGCAAATGAAAATGCAGAAAATAAAACTCGGAAAATTAGTTTTGTTTAAAAATTCGGATCTTTATCCTCTGTTGAATTTTAGACCCAATAAATGATCAAATTTGGAAATGAAACCACTTTAGGTATAATCTCCATGATTTTATCTATCTAATGAGCTGTCCTAGGCCTCATTTGGCCAAGTAAAACTCAATCTTAATAAGTAAATGACATGTGAGACTAAATGTAATAGTCAATGCTCGTGATGGCGAGATCTTATTTTGTTGATTAGTGACTAATGCCTATAATTGCTACTATGAGATCATATACTGTTTATTCCATAATATGAACAACGCTTTTTCCTCTCTGAAAAAATAAAAAAAAATCTATGAGTTTCCAAAGTTGGTATATAAAAATGGACAGAATTCTGAAATTTCTGTTGCTTGGGCTAAAAATAAAAAAAATTTAATTAAATTCTAATCCTAAATTAGATTACAGTTTTTAATAAATTAATACTAATTAATTGTACTTACATTATTAAACTTAATTAATTACAAATTATATATTAACTAAATTAAATTAGTTTAATGATTAATTAAAATATTATTATATTAATATTATAATTATATTATATAAAAATTATAATTAATATATAAATATTATAATATTAATATAATATCATATTCTAATTAAAATATATATATTTTTTAAAACATTTGTATATTAATATGGGGAGAGTGGAGAGTATGGAGGGATAAGGAGTGTTAATGGAGGGAAGAGTTAGGTGAGGGAGTGATGACGTGAGGGAGTGAGGTGAGTGTGAGTCATAAGGTGAAACGAAACTTTGCATAACATTTAAAAGCCTATCGCGTTTCCCAATCATAATTTTTTGCGAAATCATTTTTGAGGTACTTTAAGAAATTTGCGATTTGTGATATGTGATAACGCGAAATTGCAATCGCAAATTTTATCGCAAAATTTTTTTTGATCACATGTTTTGGAAAGAAGGATGTGAAGTAGGGCCCACGCGAGATTAACAATCCTACAAATTGAAGTACAACCACTTTGCAATTTTCAGATTTCGGTCTTGGCAATTTGTTTTAAAATAACAAATTGAAGTAAATTACCAATATCTCGAAAGGTGTTTTAGTCCATTGTACAATTTGGTAAGGTCATTTTGTTGGATCGTCAATGAAAAATGAAAAAAATAGTAAAAAATGAACTAAAAGTTAATATTTACAATGAATGACTATTTTAACTATGAAAATTGAAATATTGGTACACTTATACATTTTTAACCCAAGCGAGAAAATGATCAAACTTCAAAGGAGTGTCATTTACAAACCAATTGACCAAATGAAGCGAAACAAGTATCGTTGGAAATATTGTGAATAATCAGATTCAATGAAATAATCAAAATAGAAATCTGATAAAAAAGAAAAATGACAAAATTGTAAGACAATTAACTTAAATAAAAACTATAAAGGATGCTTAGCCAAAAACTATTAAAAAGGGTCCCCATTATTGAAGTAAATAATTCAAAATGGGGGGTTGTTTGGTTTTCCCTACAACAATGGCGATACACGAAAGAAGAACGAGTTATCTCTGATTAAATATAATGAACTTTAATTTACCCAGAGGTTTAAAAATAATGGAAATCATGAAATTGTCCAACTGTAAAAAATTTCCATAGGTCCCACATAAATAGATTAAGTAATATGAGTTTATAAAGATAAGTGCTTAAAACAAACTCAAGTAAAAGTGATGAATCCAAATTTATGAATTTTTTTTTTTAAAACTACCTCATATAAAAAATAGAATAAGGTAGAGATAGAAGTTGTTTATAAATCATATATCCATTTTATGATTGTCTCTGACATCACTTCGCTACCAGCAAGCCTAAATAGTACCCCGACGAAGTTGTCTTTTATGCCATACAAGCCTAGTCCTACTGCTAGCGAGCGTCCATAGCCCTGACGGGTTTACTTGTATTTCCCATGCTTCCTCTTTTGATCACCCTTTATATAAGCGCATTTGTAAGATTTTATTTTATGATGTATTTGAGTGAAAGAGGTGAGATGGTAATAGATATTTATGTTTAATAGACATAATACTTTCATAAGGTTGACTCCAAATTCTTTCCTTGCAACTATAAATCAGAGGCTTTTATGTGGAGGGGTAGGAGGCATTCATTGTGTTAAACTCAAATCAGTTCTTTCCTTGAAAAAGTAAACTCAATCACTTAGAAAGGATGTGTGTTTCTCCATGAAAAATATTTAAAGAAAGATGGCTTTATGGTTCCATAAAGATATGCCTTTAATGATAAATTAAATTCACTAAAAATAGATAGATTAAAAGATTTCTCATGTATGTTTACAACTGTTAGGTAAGAAAAAGACCTTTCGCATAAATCATGGCAAAGTCACCAAAATCTAATCAAAATTGAAAGAAAAAGGAAAATAATTCCTAAACTGAAGTAAGAAAAGAAATCAGCGAATGAAAATAAAAATAAAAATGAAGAAAGTAAAAACTAAGAGAAAAAGAAAATTTAAAAGATAAACTCCAACAAGATTGCTTATATAAATTTCTCAACAAAGGATTATAAAATAAAATAAGCATATATACATTCATTCCTATGTTGAGATTTAAATTTTTTAACTTCCAGAGTTATAACAATTGAGACTTTCAAAATGTAGAGGTTGAATTGCAGTGATGATAGATAATACGATGAATGAGAAGTCTATGTTTGTTGAAAATATTTCTTCTTCAAGACAAAATCTGCATAAAAGCATCTTAACTATTTTCTAATAAAAGTAATGCTTTTAAAGATATAGACTAGAGGTCCAAAAACTCACTAATTTGGTTGATTCGATGAGAATTATTACTGTTTCTTTCAAGAATCTCAAAGATCAAAAGAAAAGGGACTTCGAAAACAGGTCTGGTAGAGGTATGAAAGGTTTATGAAGACCTGCAAAAAACAGATTTCAAAATCAGCAAAACTAAAACCGAAACAAAAATTGAAGAAATGAAAATAAATGAAATGGGCATATAAAACTTACAATTGGAGAATTTCATTTAATCTTACCTTAAAGGTATTATTTTCTCCAAAAAAAGATAACTTCTTCCTTTAATTAGAATTAAAATAATGAAGAAGTTTTATTGACCCAAAATCATTATTTATTAAATCTAAAGTAAAACGAGCAGTAACTAAAATAAAGCAATGTTTCATGTTCAAGGAATCAGAAATAAATCAAATTCATCATAAATGAGGATGAATATATGCTTCTTTATGAATTGCAGTGATGAATGTCCTCTTTGCTTATTCCATTATGAATTTATTTATAAACCCTAAAATATTGAAGTTGATTCAAAATCACGAGTAATGTAACAATATATGAAGAGGACTTGAATCTTTATATAATAAGTATGGAGCGAAATTCAAAATAAAAGGGAATTAAAAATATGAATTAATTATCATATAGGTCAGTGCCTTGCCGGATGTTTCACATTGCATGTTCCTTTGCCATGCATAACTTTAAAAGTTGCGACTTCCACCTTTTCCTATATGCAATTGATCATTTTCTATAATAATTAAAAGGCAATGGTGGAGAGAAATATATCGATGTCTATAGCATCAGAATATCTTAGGACACGACCTCATTTGAGTTTTGCGATGCGATATAATTGTTGCAGTGGAAAAGTTGCGATATGAGCATATGCGATGAGAAACTGCAATAGAGAGGATGCGGTATCAGAAAATAGTCATATCGGAAGATTGAAGTTGTTCAATAAAAGGAAACACCAATATTATTTTAGCGATAGCGAAAATGTGATAAATGATGTGGCTCATTGGTTAGACTGGTTTTGGACATTATAAGAGATCGACAATCGACATATTTGAGCACGAGATGTAACGACATTGATACATCGATGTGTGATGAAGAACAGACTCGATCGTTTAATTATATGGAATTAATTTCATATCGGATCTGGGACATCAGAACTTTTAAGCATATGCCCTGACCAAAATTGTGATTTATGCATGGACGCGATATATTTTAAAACTGAACTTAAATTTCGTATCGGGTCTGGGGTTGTGAGGACATCGCAATTTTTTAGCGAAGTCATGTTATCGGAGAATGAGCAAGAAGGAATATCAGAGGTCTTGCATCAAAAATTTATTAACGGGAATCTTTAAGAGATGCTTCCAATAAAATGTTGTGATATATATGTGAGGCCGACGATTTCTTCAAAGTATTCATTGCAAAAAGAAAACGATTATTTTAACTTTTATTTTAAATAAATAACCCTTGAATAATTTAATTAAATTTCAGAATATTTGATCAAAAAATAATTTTATCAGAACCTTTTGATGAAGAGAGTTGTGAAATATAATGATCCGATATGATTCTTCCGATAATTTAATAAAACTTATCAGGATTTCAATGAATAGAAGCAAAATTAGATAATCCTCAAATTTCAAATGAAATAATAAATACGTACCTGAACATGTTGCAGATTTGAAAATATCCGGCAGCTTGCTTATCTCGAGTCTTCATAATCAAGTTAATGAAGACCTACAAACAAAACAAAATAGAAATAAGAAACAACCTTTGAAAAGTAAAACAAACAATAGATGATGGTGAACATGTAAACACATACCTAGAAGAATTTTGATTGTAATTTCACTTCATGAATCTTCAAGTTGTCTCAAATTTTCATAAGTTCAACATCACCTTCTTATTTTAATATAAAATTCTAAGTAATGAATTTTTCAAATTGCATCGACTCAAATTTATATCGGAGGAAAACAATGGTGAAAATGAGCACTTTTTTAGAAATACTCAAGAGTAAAAAAATGCCAAGTTGTAGTGAATCGTTGGAATTTCTTCATGTATGATCAATATGATGAATTTTGAAAATCAAGAAAATTGAAGGCTTGAAAAATATGTATGATCTGATAATTCAAGATCTACTAAAATGCTCTAAATTGTTTTTCCACAATTGGAATGATATGCCCAAAAGAAATCGGATTCATTACTTGCTTGATTGAAAATCTGAAAATCTGAAATAAATGCAAACGAAAAAGAAAATTAATCTATTCCTATTTCTAACTTAACCGAGGGAATCATGACTAGGTATAGTCATATTTCCAATGTAACCATGTAAGCAATTTAATTCTTGCATGTATGTACATTTCAAACATTAGTAACAAAAATACAAATAAAATTAAACTAAGGAAACAAAATATGAAAGTAGAATGTACAATCAATGCTAATACATTTACAATCACCTTCTCTTGAAATTCCCTTTCCAACTGAACTTCGATTAAATCATAGAAATCTGGTGGATTTCCATTATTGAGTGGGAGAGGTTTAAAAGAGAAGATGACAGGCCAAGTTGTAGAAATGATATTTCAGAAACAATGGCCTGTATGATTTTGTTAGTGTTATGTTCAAGTGTTAAATTATTAACAATCTTCCATGAAGGAAAACTTTCCAAATGTCTTTCAAATTCATCAATGAAAAACAGATGGAAGTGCGATAGATCCAACGGAAGATTATTAATTGAATTAGACTGTTGGTCACATTGTGAAAATACACTCTTTTGTTGGCACTGCTCTCGAGAAATAAGAAGTAATTGATAAGAAATGAACATCGATTGAAATTGAAATTGTAATAGCTCTTGATCTTCATAATTATAATGTGTATCTTCATTTTTCCATTGAGGTAATGCATTAATTAAGTGTTCAAAATTGAGCTTCTCAATATGTCAACACCAAGTGTCTAAAAATCTAAGATTAAAAACCAAAAATAAGTATGAAGTTAAGAATAAATGATGGAATAATAACAAAATTAAATCATATTTTACACTAGTGTTACAATTATTGTTACAACACAATTGGGACTAACTTAAATCAATTTCATCTTCACAAGAATTGCGCAGAATAATGGAATACGAATGATTGATAATACCAACTTGTGAATTTGAGAGAGGGTTGTGACTATGAATGGGAATGAGAGCTTTATCATTATATAAATCATAGATTGGAATGGTTTCTTGAATCATGAAATCATGAATATGATTGATTGTTTGAAAATGACAACTATTTAAAACAATTTCTGAATTATATTGTTCTTCATTTTCACATGTGATTAGACTTTGATCATGAGGATTCAATTGTAAAGAATACAAATCAATATCCTCAATGTCAAAGTAGCTATCATAAATGACCTCAAGACATTCATTAGAATTCCCTTCGATCTCATTCAATGTATCAAAACAAGCGAGTAGTCTATAATGCAACTTTTTGAAGGCTTTTACAGTAGTTTTTTCTAGTCTAATTTCTCTAAATTCCGGCAAGAATTTAGTGAAAATAGAAGTTTGATGAGTAACCTTGCACAATTGAAGTGCCCTAGAGGTTTTTTAGGATGTTGAATCCATATATTCAGTCAAAAAACCAGTTTAATTAAAAAAATCAAGATTTTACCTCTATATTTTTCACCGGATTCCGGCACCTGAAACTGCAAAAAGTCACACTAAAGACAACTCCTCAAAACAAGAAGGAATATTGAGCTCGTGTTTATTAATGCTAGAAGAATGATCAATTATTAATTCTCTATCTTGATAAAAAATAATCGGAAATTCATATAGATCAGCCTCTCTATTTTCTTAAATATCTTTAAAGTGAAGAGAGGATAAATTGCTATTAGAAAAATTATCAGGATAAAGGGAAAAATATGAATCCGAAACAATGCATTTTAAAATGTCTCTATTTGAGAACTCTGTTGCATTGTCTTCATTGCAAATTTCAGATTTAAAAACATTTACTTGGCTAATTGTGCTTTCTTGAAGAATGTTACTTTGCTGTCCTGAATTTAGCATTTTCTCATCATAAAAGAATTCATAAATTTGTACAACAGATTGTGTATTATTGGAAACTTTAATCGCTTCTTGTACTTGTCGACTTATGCTTTGATTTTCTTATTCTAATTCACACTGATTTTCAGATTTCAAAGCAACATCTTCTTCAAGAGTTTTGTTAGTATATTCTTGCGGTTGAATAGTGAAATTTTCCGAGCTTTGTGATTGAGATTCATTGACATGTGAAGGTGCACTTTGATCTTTATAAATATTGTAGGGAGTGTCCACTAAATTAAGGAATTGATCATACATAATAGAGGCCACTTCATCATCATTCATATGTGCTTTCATATTGTAATTCTCAATTATGTCAATGAAATTAGAAGGAGATTGAGCAATGCTTGAAGTAGTTTCACCTGGATTATGAATGGAAGGAAGAGAGAAAATATGTTCAAATCGATCTATTAATTCTTCTTTCAAAGGTTTATCTTCAATTTTAAATTTTAAAAAATTTAAATGAAATCTAATGGTAAAATAAATTAAAAATTCACTTTCATTCCTTCGTAGATATTCAATTTCGTTACATACTTGTTTGTAGTCATAGCCATCAAATTTACAAAGGAAGATTGTAATAAATTATTCCCAACTGTGAATTGAGGCAACTGGAAGTGATTGACACTAGCTTTTGGCTTTTGCCAAGAATGTAAGAATAAAAATCCTGCATAAAATACCTTCATCAATATCATGAAAAGTAGAATTTGAAAATTTTTGATAAATTGAAGGACATGATTAAATGCAGAAGTATTCCTCTTACCGTTAAACTTTACTTGAGATAAGTGTCTTACTATTTCTGGTGGAGTATTGGAAGATGCACGTCCATAAATACAACTCCAAATTGGAAGTTTAATAGGAGCCATTGTAATAAAAATAAAATGTTAGAATACAAAGACTCCAAAGGAAAACAAGTCGCAGGCCCTCCTTCTAGCACCAAAATGTTGAAGTCTCGAAATTCGTTGCAACAACATGGGGGATGACCACCCATTCGGGACCTTAAAGCAGCTCGTTTTTCATTTGGAATGGTGGCTCCGACTGGTTTAACTAGGTCCAGTGACCTTCTCTCAATCTCTAATGGCTTAAAATATAACTTTTGTCTACCAATGGGAAAGAGACATCAGACCATTTCTCTTGTTGATCAGGCAAGAGAGTGATCCTCAAGCTATTTTGGGGCTCCGCCAAACCACAACTAAAGTTTTCTCTCTCTAGGAAGAGGACTTCTAGAAATGTAGACTTAAATCTAAATGAAAAAATATTCTAAAATGAAAGCAAAATGAAATTTATCCTAATCCTATCTCAATTAGGCAGATGTAGATCTAACCCAAACGAGAACAAGATATTTTAAATGATTGGGATTTAAATGTGTCTTGCTTATAATGAATATCAAATTAACGAAGTAATTCAATTAACTGATATTATGAATACCAAAACACATTCTATTTAGAAATCTCTTAACTAAGATAATCAACCAAACAAAATTTAGGAAGTAGTTCATAAAAATGACATTGATTTTTAAATTAGTATTAAAAGACAGATTTCTAAGTAAATAGTTACTCAGAAATCATAATTCTACCCATAAAATCAGAGATAAATAATAACATATAATTGAGACAAATTACTCATATCGACAATAGTGCAAAAATATGAATAAAATGACACATTCTTGCTATATAAAATGAAACCCGTTTTTAAAACAATAGTATTATAAATATCAATTTATTGAAAACATTCATCTAACTCCGGTCTCCAACAGTCCTTTACAATGCTTGATTTTTTTCTTTTAAACTAGAGCTGCAATAGTGGAAACTCTGTTCTCCTTACATATTCAACATGCAAAAGAAAAATCCTCAATAATCCCCATATCTGAGTTTTCTCTCCTCTACCCTACAACTCTAAATCCTCTATACAATAGTGCCTTCAAGAATCTCTGAATTGCAGAGAAGAGGAGTCTCTATTACATTCTACAATCTGTTATTTATAATATTTACAAAAGGATTTCTTCATAAGAAATTTTGTTGAAGAGTGGTTCTGGTCAATCCATTTTCATTGGTTTAAAATCACATTCTTCAATTGATGGAGCCTTCTCATTGATTGATATTTTCTTCTTTTCATCTTTTCAATTGTTTTCATGCAAAAACAAATCAAAGCAAAATTAAAATGTAAAAATAAAATCAAAATGCTAAATCTGGAATTAAAATAAATCCAATAGAAATTTAATTAAATAAATAATTGAAAATGAAATCTAAGATTTCTATTGATGCATGTGATGATCTAATTGGTAAAGGACATCATTGATGAATGGATCTGCACTTGGTAGAAGTTGTAGGCAAATGAAAATGCAGAAAATAAAACTCAGAAAATTAGTTTGTTTAAAAATTCGGAGCTTGATCTTCTGCTAAATTTTAGACCTAGTAAATGATCAAATATGGAAATGAAACCACTTTAGGAATAATCTCCGTGATTTTATCTATCCAATGAGTCATCTCGGGCCTCATTTAGCCAATTAATCATCAATCTATGAGCTTCCAAAGTTGGTATATAAAAATGGATAGAATTATGGAATTTCTATTGTTTGAGCTAAAAATCAAAATTTTTTAATTAAATTCTAATCCTAAATTAGATTACAGTTTTTAATAAATCAATACTGATTAATTGTAATTACATTATTAAACTTAATGAATTACAAATTATATATTATCATAATTAAATTAGTTTAACATAGATTAGTTTAATGATGAATTAAAATACAATTATATTATATAAAAATATAGTTAATATATAAATATTATAATATTAATATAATATCATATTCTAATTAAAATATAAAATTTTAAAAACATTCGTATATTAATATGAGGAGAGTGGAGAGTATGGAGGGATAAGGAGTGTTAATGCAGGGAAGAGTTAGGTCAGGGAGTGATGACGTGAGGGAGTGAGGTGGAGGGTGAGTGAGGGGAGCATGAGGTGAGTAGGAGTCATAAGGTGAAACGAAACTTTGCATAACATTTAAAAACTTATCGCATTTCCCAATCGCATTTTTTTGCGAAATCATTTTTTGAGGTGCTTTAATAAATTTGCGAGTTGTGATATGTGATATCGCAAAATCGCAATCGCACATTTTTATCGCAAAAATTCTTTTGATCACATTTTTTTGGAAATAAGGATGTGAAGTGGGGCCCACGTGGGATTAACAATCCTACAAATTGAACTACAACCGCTTTGCAATTTTGATATTTCGGTCTTAGAAATTTGTTTTAAAATAACAAATTGAAGTACATTACGAATATCTCAAAAGGCGTTTTAGTCCATTGTACAATTTGGTCGGGTGATTTTGGAGGATTGTTAGTGAAAAATTAAAGAAATAGTGAAAAATGAACTAAAAGTTAATATTTACAATGAATGACTATTTTAACTATGAAAGTTGAAATATTGGTACATCTATACATTTTTAACCCAAGCGAGAAAATGATTAAAGTTCAAAGGAGTGTCATTTACAAACTAGTTGATCAAATGAAGCGAAACAAGTATCGTTGGAAAGTTTGTGAAAAATCAAATTCAATGAAACAAACAAAATAGAAATCCGATAAAAATGAAAATTGACAAAATTGTAAGATAATTAACTTAAATACAAACAATAAAAGATGCTTAGCCAAAAATTAATAAAAATGGTCCCCATTATTGAAGTAAATAATTCAAAATGGGGGGTTGTTGGTTTTTCCCTACAACGGGTCCCTACGACAGGGGTCGTGGCATCTACATATTGCTTTCCATTGCACCTTTGTGGTTTGAAGTATATCCCTATGGCACGACCATCCTCGAGCAGAGGGACCACAACACGGGGAGGCCATGGCCAGAGTTGGAATAATGGATAGGGGAGTGGTGGGTGACAGCCCTAGCCATGACGGGTCAGGGATCAGAGTTGTTGAAGCACTATAGGCTTAAGATGGGAGGCTTCTCAGGCCTATCAGGTCAACACACCACCATAGATTCGCCAATTGATCTCAGGGCAGGAGTCTTAATTAAAGCAGTAGGCCGAAATCACAGAGTTGGATATGGAGGACTGGCAGATCCTTGTCCCAGAACCAGGTCATTCCAAAGGCTAGTATACCTAGTTTCAATAGACACTGTACCTATATTGGATGATGAAAAATATTGTGGCCAAAGCTTTGACGACCTCTTCAATAGGAACATCTAAGCTAGAAACAGAATTCGAGGAAATCCACAGGGAGTTTCAACTTATCCAACGCTAGTTTCAATAACAAAATTCTCGCCTCAGTCGTATAGAGAAGCATATCCTTTGCCTCTGTCATACTGAAATGTCGGAATCCAGTGCAAAATACCTGATGCCCATAGACTCATAAAATGAGTAATTGTATGATCTACATAGTTTTAGTTTCCTATATTTTGATATTTATAAATCATGGGTTTGCATAATTTATTTTTTGATATAGATATATAGTTAATTTGAGAATTAAAGACACTCAAACTCATATAGCGTTGCTAGACAATCTTAGACTTTTCAGATTTTGGATGGCATATAATTCAGTCAGATGCCCAAAAAACTTGGTTTCCCAGTGGGTAGGTTGAAGCCAGTTGATCATGCGGGATATGGATGTAAAACTTGTTGCTTTTTTGAAATGGAATAGAAAATATTTGCCAAGATTACAAAAAAAATTACCCAATATTCTTATTAATAAATATATAGATGAAAATAAGATATGCAATAATTTGATAAATTTGTGAAAAAACAAAAATATTTGTATAATTTAAAAATAAAAGAAAACAATGATGGATATATACAATATATAAGATATTTACTATAAATTTTTATTTAGTCACACATCTCTTAGATATATATATATATATATATATATATATATTCCGCAACATCAATTAAGTCTAATTTTTAAAGGATTGTGATCATTATAACACTAATTCATTAAGTAAGATTATTTTATAATGGGTTGAAATTATTAGCCAAAATAAATAATAATAATAATAATAATTAAAAAATGAATTGAAGACAAACTAAAAACTAGTGTTAGAGGGATTATGTTTGTTTGTATAGTTTCCATGCAAAGAATACAACACTTCTCTAACATCAACAACATTTGATACTTATAGTGAAATATAAGAAAATATTAAGCCATGTAAATAATCATATTTATGCATTATCATTGAGGTTTTTAGTGTAACACGTGTTAAAAATTTATTGCTTATGTATTTTGAGTGAACATTTCATTGTTATCTCTTAGAATTAATGACAAGAGAAGCTTTCACTTAACACATATAGAAGTAAAAATTATATCATAATGTTGAACTAGAAATCATTAACAGTGTGTAGTTATGAAAACTTATGTACTAAACTAAGGATGCCTTTTTATAAGAATCATGACTATTATTTATTAATAAAATGTTGACAATGTTGATAAGAGGAGGTAGATGCGAGGGGATTTGTTCTCAATGATGGAGGAAATAAAGAACTAATTTTTGCATGTAGAATAGGTGATGCTACCAATAATCAAGTAGAGAAATTGTCACTACTACACACATTTTCACTACTTAAGAGTAAAAGGATTAAGCAACTCATTGTGGTGGGTAAATTTATAATTATAAGTTATCATATGCATTGCTAATCAACACCATGTGACATTCACTAGGGAAGGCTCATCATCAGATTTCAATGTTTAGAGAAAGTTATGAAACCATCCAACTCTTCCAAGTTAAGGTTGTACATGCCTCAATGAATTTAAAATAAAATGACTTGGTGCATCTTGAAGTGAGAGTGGTAAGTTTAAAATGGGAGGGAATAACTCCATATTGTCTCCTATTACACAATGTTCGTTGTTCATTTTACAAAGATTTATATATTATAGCTTTAGGGACAAGTGGTGGATTTTGTATGTAGTGAAGAGATGGGCATTAAATCCCCTTCATGCCTAAGTTCCACTTTATTCCTTCACACCAAGAACATTATTTTTCAACATTGTGGTGATGGCATGATAGAATGAATGTGGTATAATGAACTTGATAGTCTTTTGGTTTTCAAGTTCCTGTGGTTATCATTTTTTGAAGAACGTCCCGGATTATCCACAGTATCACGAAACATTTGTCGACGTTTCGAATCCCAATGGGGATCCATCTTCAGGACAATGGGATTCCATTGTCCTAAAGATGGATCCCCGTTGGGATTCGAAACGTCGACAAATGTTTCGTGATACTATGGATAATCTGGGAAGTTCTTCAGAACTTGATAGTCTAGAAATTACTCTTTGTTTCAAGATTTTTCTTCATTGTTGATGGGGAGCTTATGAGATTTGGTGCAATTACATGGTGTAGGTTAAGACATAAGTATTTGTGTGCCTTAGTTGTGGTCACCTAAATCTGGGAAAATGTTGGAATTTAAGAGAGATAACTAGGGGGTTTTCTATCTATAACCAATGAAGGATTGCCTAAAGGGATTGTTCTATAGGGAAACAATGGCTAGTTATCATCATCATACAACGAGATATGAAATTTCTAAGAATGAAAAATCATGCAAAGGTGTAAGAAGTTTCGAGCATGGTGTGGATGAATTTTGAGACTCTCTATCTCTCTTTGCTCAAAAGTAGGACGAAAGGAAGATTGGGAACATATAGTGGCCACAAATATTCAAGTTATGCAAATAAATATAATAGGTTTAAATTTTCAAATGGAAGCATTCAAAAAGAAGGAAAATTAATTCCAATTTTTCATGGAAAATCATAATCAAATTGTAAAGAATTGGAAGAGAAGGTGCACATGCTTTAAGAGATGATGTTTTAACTAGAGAATGAGGAGAGTGCTACTAATGGGACTAAATATTTGGTGGTCCTCCACTCCTTACCCCAACCAAATATACCTATTGGATCATTGAAGAATGAAACAATGGATACAAAAGAGGAAAATGTTTTTGTTAGAAAATTATATATTACAGAGCAATGAAACACATAAAATATGCAGAAAACACAAGCACACAAAACACATAAAACCAGAGAGACACCGATATATGTAGTTCACCCAGTTTGGGCTACGTCCACCCCGAACAACCAGTCATTCCTTTCTATTATCCATCAAAATGAAGAGTCACAACCTATAGCAGATCCGTTGTGATATCCTTTGTTCTCTCTCACAGTCTCCTTATCTGTTTCTCGCTCTGAGAGTACACATACAATACACAGCCGCAATACAATACCCTCATACAAGCGAGGGGTTTCCTTCCAGGGAAAAAAACCCTAAACTAAACATAACTTCTACCATCAGATCATCCACCTAATGAACAACCCAGATTGACTAGAAATTACTATACTTTTACAAGTCAATTTACATATGTTTTTAGCTTCGGGGGCAATGCCCCCGAAACCGCCCCCCCACCAGGGGGGGGCTCCATAAAGTTGCAGCTGCCCCCCCTGGACCCCCCAGACAGTGTTTAATTACAGGCGGCATTTCCACCCCATTAAGGTACAGGGGTCCAACACTGTGATACAAAATAAACAAGATAATCAGGCTCCACACCCAAAAGTTTTGAAATAAGGACCACACCTAGAAGGGAACATGGAGATACTCTTATTTATTCAAGTCACCATGGTACATGTAATGCTTTGCAAAGAAATGTTCTATTAGATCCATTCATCTTGAAATATTCCAACCATATATAAAAGGATGGGCTTTGGACAATAAGGTTAGCAAAATCAAGAGGCAATAGCTTTGGATTTTTTAGAAATTTTAAATTACTTAAGACAAACTTGTTGGTGTCCGGATATGAACAGAATTCAAACCTTTCTCCACATAAATTATCAACCCGAGGGCATTAGTTATTTCAAGACTAACGAAAAAGTATATGCAGATACAAGTACATGACCTGCTGTAGATCACATGTTTAATTCCATAACACACAGACCACTATAACAACAATTCAATAAACTGCAGAAATTAAAGGGCATTCACAGCAATTAAGAATAAACTATAACAGCAGTAAAGAAATCACAGTAAAACGCAACAGTGCAAGAAAAAGGGAAAATGCAGCACCTGATCAGAAAAGTGGGCCCAACTCTCTGATCAAGGTTGCGGTAAACTCACGAATTACAGAAGAAACAGCAAAATGTTGTGCATTCAATTAATCGAACATGTTTTTGTTACAAATATGTCTCTTCTTGCTTAACCCTCTATACCTTCTCCTATGTGTTCTATCCTCCATTCTATTTCTCCCCCTTCTCTATGATTTGTGACCTTTTTAAATATACAAACAACAAAGGGGAAAATAAAATGATTACAAAATATCAATAACCAATATGAGATCTGAAAGATCTTTCCATCATGATTCAGCTGGCACAAGTCGAATCTGGAAATTACAATTGTGGCAATTCTGGAAAACAGTCACAACAGAAAATCTGTAAATCTATCCTTCGAAGAACCCTGCGTTTCTCTCAATCAAGACTGAATTTTCTAAAACTTCTCACCAAGAAACTAATTTGGTCCGTTCTGCACAAAACCCATGTTTCATATTTTCAGGATTCTTCTCCATTTGCCCGAAAAGTTCAATGCAAAACTGTCTCTTGTTATTCTAGCGAATTTCTGAGTTGGAATATTTAATTATCAGCTGAAGATCAAATATGAAATATAGAAGAGATCTTGGAGGCTAAAATAGTGATTTATGTTATAATGAATCCATTAATAAACCATCATTGGAAAAATCATGCATAATAATCATTAATTTATTAAAATAAAGAAGAACAAGTATTATTTATCCAAAAGAGCATAAATAATTATGAAATGGAGTTATATAATAAATTATGTTAAATAATGTGATAGAATAACATTAGAAATGGATGAAATGGATGATAAGAAGTGATAATAATAATACAAATTAGAGGCCCAACATCTCCCCCAAACTGAACATGTTGCATGTCCTCATGCAACCCAATGCCTCAGTATTAACCAAGTTGTAATACAATAATCAAAATGCTCACCCCACCGCATGATATTGATGGAAGAGAAGGCTTCTTCCTCATATGCTTCCTTAAAATATTTTTCATGTATACTTTCAACTGTATGTATATGAAGTTGCAACACAGTATGATACAAGTAAATACAAACTTCATTACAAACCAGATTTTGCTAAACTTTTGTAAGCAAATTTATACTATATTAATGCTTCTCCAATATCAAAATCAAATCAATGCAATGAACTGATTTCAATATATCAAGAAAATGGTTTTAGGTAATAATGCATGATTTTTTTAGAATTAACAAATTGGTTTATCTTAAAAATTTCTAGGTTTAATGATACATCTTTGTTGTCCACAAATCAGAAGAATCCAGTTGATTGTTTTGAGGATATACACAAATCAATTTTAGGATTGTAAACCTTAAATGAGGAAGAAGTGAGAAATCATTCATCATGCATAGCAACCCTTCCCCCAAACTAGAGAATTAGCATGCCCTCATGCTACACTAGAAAACAAATTGGGGTGGTCTCTACAATCATGGTTGAAATCTTTGTTTGATGTATAACAACATGGAATAAGGGAGATTTTGAGAATGAATAATGAGATCAATGGATGATAGAGAATATTAATGACATGTTCATGATAATGAAAGTAACACTCCCCAAAAATGAAATATTTTGTCTCTGAAAAATGGGAAGTGGTAAAGAAAGGGAAATAATGGTTGAAAAAGATGAGTGAATAATGCTCAATGGTTTTTCATGACATTCTCCTAAAATTTTAATAAATCAAAACCTTATGCTATTTTACCTCAATTTTTACCTCCATAAACATGTGGAATGGCATGTATGGAATGACATTTCTTTGAAGCTGATGTAGGCTGAGTAGATGTTGAAAGTGATGCGGAAGGTGGAAGCCATGTACGCTGAAAAAAGTAATCAAAAATTGTAGCAGGGTTTCCTTCTACCAAACTGATTAGTTTCCCTGTCATCTATAAAACATCTCATGAATATCCTTAATCAGTAATTCATCACCTCAATTACCTCATTACATATAAAAATGACATAATCATATTGTGGATGACATGGGATAATAATGGATAAGAAGGGAAAAAATGCATCCCCTATACTCATAAGCTTTGGTTGTCATGAGAATAGAAAGTATAAGAAGTAGTTATCTCGATCTTTGCTTCTCACAATCTGTCCAATTACATGGGATTCAAAATTAGAATCGGGCCTCTTAGTGGTGTTGTTAAGATATGAATAAATGGTGATTGATTGGGCAAGCAACTATCTTTGGTTAAATGTATGATACTTGTAGAATAAAGGAATTATAGATTAGATGATACAAAATGTCAAATATCAAATATCCTAAAAGTTGCATCCCTGACATGTAAATTAAATATTTATAACTTAATAACATATATAAACCATAACCACCATCATCTAAGAACTGATTAAATATTACCCCATGAACCATGAGTTCTGGAAAACCTTGTATATGCAACAATCAGCTTTACCGGAAATTAGCTTTGATAAAATAATGTAACCAAGTAGATTATAGTATTAAATTAACTTCTATACCATAAGCATAGCCACTGCTACCAGCAGGCGTCTATAGCCTCGATAGGGATGCCTTTTTAACCCATTGAGATGCCAGTGTCCTATCTATTAGAAATAAGTACATAGTTGGAAAAAGCATTTTCAATTTACTTAGATGTCAACTGAAGATCATTGTTCTCACGTGGTAACCAGTTAATAACAATGTCATTCATGGGAGCTAACAAAATTGAAAAAGTCAGCTCGTGATGAGACCTCTTGTCCTTCAGTCTTATGACCGAAGGCCATTACCATGGCTTGGTGACCAGCAGTGGTAATGTCGCTTTATTAGGACCTATGATCATGTTAGGTCGGCTCATGATGAGACCTCCTATCCTCCAGTTGACCATTTATGTTTTAAAATTAAACTATAGTTTTTGTTAATAAATAACAAATTACTTAATATATGGGCTGGTAGGTCAGCTCCTTAAGATCTAGGGATGGCGTAAAAAGTTGTGTAGTAACTATTTTCAACTTTGATAGTTTTGCTTCTCAAAAAATAATAATCTTAAAATGACTGCTGATAAATATATTTTTCATTGCTAAGATTTGGGTTGAGGAATAGTTCATTAGATAATGGAGGAAAGATTTAAATACAATTCTATGGTCATCATCATAAATTTTACAAGATCAGGGACTTGACCAATTAGGAAAGTTGAAATTTGACATGATGAAATCATCTTTGCATAATTATTCCTTAAAAATAATATTATATTTATAGATAAACAAATATAAATTGACTACCCAATAATTATGTGAAAGAGGGCCTAGACCATTAAAAGTATTTCCCATTCACCGAAGAGAAAAACAAATCAGAAAGACCTACATATGTTGAATTCAATGTGAAAATTGGCCAACAAAAATAGTTGTGATTGCGGTAACAACAACCATGACTTAGGTAATAACAGGGAAAGGGAAAAAAAGAACGATGTTAGGAAGGTGATGTGAAGGAGGATTAGTCACTTTAAAAAATAATGAGGAATTAAGCGTGAATCATTCCTGACAAGAGTTACCATAATAATCATCCTTTAAATATGAGACCCCCCCCAAGTAAAGTATGTCTGCCATCAGTCATAGTTGATCATGTCAAAATTAAAATACCAAATAAATCCACGAAGTCAGTCGAGGACGTACCTGGCGACTTACCTTGGCAGAGTAAAAACACCGGAGGAGTAACAGCACCAAGTACTTAGAAAAATATCACCATGGAGTAACATCACTGGAGGAGTAACAACGTCAGAGGAGTAACAACACCGGACATTTAGAAAATTTTAGAAGGAGTTACAACATCCAATACTTAGAAAAAAATTTCAGAGTAACAGCAGTGACGGATTCACAGCACTGACGGAGTAACATCAGTGAAGGATTCACAGCACTGACGAATTCACAGCACTGGTGGAGTGAGAGCAATGACGGATTCACAGCACCGACAAAGTAACAACAATGACAGATTCATAGCACTGGTGGAGTAACAGCACTGACGGATTCACAGCACCGACGAAGTGACAACAGTGATGGATTCACAACACTGGTGGAGTAACAGCAGTGACAGATTCATAGCACCAATGGAGTAACAACATCCGGAGTAATAGAAGTGTGAGTTAACAGCATCTGAAGTAACAGCAGTGCGAGTAACAACATCCGAAGTAACAACAGTGCGAGTAGCAACATCCAAAGTAACAATAGTGCGAGTAACATCATTCGGAGTAACAATAGTACAAGTAACAACATCTGGAGTAACAACAGTGTGAGTAACAACATCTGGAGTAATAACAATGCAAGTAACAGCATCCGGAGTAACAACAGTGCAAGTAACAACATCCGGAGTAACAGTACTGCGAGTAACATAATCCAGAGTAACAGTAATGCAAGTAATAGCATCTGGAGTAACAGTCGTGCGAGTAACAACATCTGGAGTAACAACAGTGTGAGTAACAACATCCGGAGTAACATCAATGCGAGTAACAGCATCCGGAGTAACAACAGTGCGAGTAACAACATCCAGAGTAACAACAGTGTGAGTAACAACATCCAGAGTAACAACAGTGCGAGTAACAGAATCCAGAGTAACAGCAGTGTGAGTAACAGCATCAGGAGTAACAACAGTGTGAGTAACAGCATCCGAAGTAACAACAGTGTGAGTAACAGCTTTCGGAGTAACAACAATGCGAGTAAAAACAGTGCGTGTAACAACATCCGGAGTAAGAGCAGTGCAAGTAATAGCATACAGAGTAACAACATCACGGAGTAGAAGCATCCGAGGAGTAACAGCATCGTGAGTAGCAGCATTCGGAGTAACAGCAACCAAGGAGTAACAGCATCAAGGAGTAACAACATCTTGAGTAGCAGCATCCGGAGTAACAACAACCAAGGAGTAACATCACTACGGAGTAGCAGCATCCAAGGAGTAATAGAATCACGAGTAGCAGCATCCAAGGAGTAACAACATCATGAGTAGTAGCATCCAAGGAGTAACAACATCACGAGTAGCAACATCCGGAGTAACAACATCACGAAACTTAAGAACTCGCTCCTTTTATTTTGAGAACAAAATGAAGAAAATGTGACTTTGAAGTAACAATACCTGAAGAATAAAAACATAAGAAAAATCATAAAATAAATGACTCTTTATTAAAAACCAATAAATAAATAAAAATCTTTAAGTTACAATGGTTATGATTTTTGTTGCAGCAATGTTGTTTGTGAATAGTGAAGAAATGAAAAAATATTTTTTTTTTATAGAAATGACTTGGATATTCAAATAGAAATCAATTCTCATTTCTCATGTTATAAATATGTTGACTGATGAAAATTATTCATGTTTTTTTCTCTGTGTGAGGAAACGTCTTTGAAAATGTTTTTATTTCATTATCATTTCCTTCAAGAATCACTTGTTCATAAATTGACCTTATTTATTCTCCTCGGACCTGCAAAAAACCAAGTTTCTACCTGCAATAAAACATGAAATCATGGAAGAAGAGAGGTGATCGGGCTCTCCTAATCCAAGAAATATGCAAAAAAAACAAGTAGTTACTCTATAAAACAAATCCATGAAAAAAAATAACAAAGTAAAATTAATTTATTACCTGCGAGAGAGTGGTGGCCAACCAGACTAACCAACAGTGCTTCAATGATAACTTCTTTGTTTTTAGTCTGATTTGAGTGATTCCAAAGCCAAATGAAAGTGAATTCATAGAGATGTCTCCAATACAAACAGATTTTAAAAATTCCATGTAATGGTATGTTAAAGTTTCTTAGAACAACCTACATAACAGAGTCATTTTCGATTTTCCAGCTCAGACTAACAGTTGATATTTCAAGCATAACTTTTTCATTTGATGACGGATTGAACTGATTCAAATTGGATATTAAATCAGATTCATTTATATATCTCCAATAGAAATTTTTTTTGAAGGCAAGGATAATTGATGGGTCAAATACGCTAGTGAACAACCGAGAAAATAGAGTTTCAAGAGTGTTGATTTACGATAAGCAGTCAGTATTTTGGTCATAAATTCCTCATACGATATCTAAATAAAGTGATTAAAATTGCGTTGTAAACTAGATTCACAGGAGAATATGCCATAGAAACAGGTTCCCAAAATCTATTCATTTAAGCCTCCAAAAACGGATTGTCCCAACTCTGTTCCTTAGCTGCCTACTAGACATCCTGTCATTGTTTTGGTCATAAATTTTTCGTTTCAACTTGAAATCAAGTGATTCAAATTGGGTTAGAAATTAGACATGAAGGGATACATAGGATAGAAACAGGTTTTGAAAATATGCCCATTTGGGCACTCAAAACATAACTGTCCCGACTGTTTTTCCAGAATTTTCATCAAGCCTGCAAGCCATAAGATATGATAATTAATGAATTTTTCCAAGAAGGTGATCAAAATGAATATGAGTGTTTATAAAAAGTTTATTTTCAAAATAATTCATCTACATACATAAATGAATTTGAATATTGATCACCAATGTTAATTTTCACAATGTATTGCAACAAAAACAACTATTTTTACATATAAAGAAATTTATTTATTTATGTCTTTACTCATTCTATATTCTACACTACACTACACTACTTTGAAAAATAAAATATACTTACATATAAGAGTACCTCCAATAAATCCATTTTCGAAATAAGGCTTCAAGTATGCACATACCCATAATTGAGAGATGCATGTTAATAAATACACAGGTGTGAGAGATCAACTTCCCTGTTAAGGATGGTGCCAAAAGTTGCTGAAGTGTGGAGTGATGTTGCAAGCAAACAATAGAGTGAAACTAGCCTTTAATATAGTCTTCATTTCTCATATTTGTAACATCGTGAAGTTCCTTAATTGAGTTCCATATTATGTTGATGCTTTCTTTCTTGACCTCATTCTCTGCCTTTTTGTTAGAACTTTGTTCATAGAAATTGTGAAGAGGATTCATCAAAGTAACGAAAAACGCTCAGGACCCGGAGCAAGACAAATAGCTTCCTCTCCGAGATGAGAGAATATATTCAAACAGAAAATAAAAAGAAAAATAAAAATCTAAATTCAGGACCTGAAGCAGAGTAACCACATACCCTCCTCGGGACGAGAAGTTGGCCCAAAGAAAAATAAATAAGAGCAAAAAACTAGAAACTGCGCCCAAGACTTAGGGCAGGGTTACAAGATACCCTCCCCAAAATGAGGGATTAATTTTAATAAAAAAAACAGAACAAAGAAGAAATTAAAACAACATGCTATGCTCAGGACTTGGAGCAGGGTAATAAATGCCTTCCCCAAGACGAGTGATCAATTCTACAAAAAAACAATAAAAAGCAGAAAAGAAAAACACAAAGCACTTACGCTCAGGACTTGAAGTAGGGCAATAAATCCCCTCCTGAAGACAAGATATTGACCCTTAGATCTGTTGCAGGTCCTGTTGTTACACCTGTTAGCCTTCCCCAGCAACGGCGCCAAAATGTTGGTGTTCGGATATGAACAGAATTCAAACCTTTCTCCACATAAATTATCAACCCAAGGGCATTAGTTATTTCAAGACTAACGAAAAATTATATGCAAATACAAGTACATGACCCACTATAGATCACAGGTTAATTCCACAACACTCAAACCACTGTAACAACAATTAAATAAACTGCATAAATTAAAGGGCATTCACAGTAATTGTAAAATCCCTTTTTGGGGATTCTCAAGATTCTATGTTAGAGATGGAATACAGGGGCATTTACTGGTTATGTCACCTCTGAAAAGAGGGTGAGAACCAGAGGCTACCTGGCCAACTATAGACTCTGCCTATAGAACTTGGAATAATCCCAATTCAGGAATCTCAACAAGGCCTTCAATGAAAATGCTATATAAGCAATCTGAGAAATGAAAATGAAAATCAGGTCTGGGATCCCCTCATTCAAGTTGTATGTGACATTTACATGCAATTTCAGCAGAAAAAATGAGTTTAATCATGTTAAACAGATCTCCCGGAAACAAGACTAGCTAGAAATCAGCCAAAGAGAGAAGCTGCTACAAAATGAAAACCCCAGCTACTAGAATTGCGCAGATCTGACTAGTACTTAGAGGAGGTCAGCCAAAGGTATGATATTTCAGTAATATAACAGTAAATCAGAATTACATATGGGATTATTTCCTTTACAACTGATTACAAGAACTAGGGCAAGATCCCTCCAGAAATAAGAGCTGTAACTAGAAATAAACTACAGAAATACATAGACAATGTTATTTTCCAGATGGTTCAGCTGCTATACATTAAATTTCAGATCTAGGACAGATATATGGATGAATCATCAGATCTAAAATAGATTTGGAAGCTACAAGGCTTTAAGAACAAGATCCAATTGGAATTACATCAAAATATTACATATTAAGTTGTAGATCTGAATTACAATATACTGTGTTGCAGAAAACCCAAAAATTTCTGAAGATAAATTTTATTACTGAAATAGATCAGATCTATAGAGACATGGATCAGCAACCCAATCCACGGATCACTAAGGGAAGGCAAGCCTAACACCAAGAGATCTCCTCCAAACTGATAGCAAACTGAAATAATAATGCCCTCTTACAAAATAATGCAGTATAGAGCGGAAACTGCGTAGAGGGTGAAGGAGACTAAATACATGGAATGAAAAGTACAGATTTGATATAAAATATGGATCAGCTAACTCCTTGGAGGCTGAAGAACACTCTCTAATAGAGAAAGCTTCTAAAAAACAACTAGATCTAAGCAGATCTACAATGCCACTTGCTACAAAGGATAGCAGCTGCAAAACCCTCAATGGGCCAGCACTGCTCATGAAAGATAGAGCTTGGTCTCAAACCAGATAGTGGTGAACTTCAGCAAAGAACTCCTCCAATGATCCTCAAGGTAAGATATGAAATCCCTAAACAGGAATGCCAATCACAATCCTCCACTAAACAGCAGAGAATGGTATTTTTCTAAGCAGACAAATACTTCAGAAATATAATTCATCAACACCCTCTTCATGTGCCTTCTCCTCCTTTTTATAACATGAGATAGCCTTTGCAAACCCTAAACCACTTGGATGAGTTGGTCCTTTTCACATTAGAAGCTCCCTTCTAGAACTGCACAATCCCTCTTGATGATGCATTGAACCTAGACAACGCAGTTGATTTGGTCAAGGTGGACCCAATCTTTGGCTCAATCCTCTTTCACACCTACAAGTGATTATGTACATAGCCCAGATTTTTCTTTGTTCACATGGGCATTTATTTATTTGGAGTTTTACATGTCCTCCTTTATTCATTTATTCATAAAACATAAAATAAATCAAAAGTCAATGTCTCCTCTTAGCTAAGGCTAAGTAGGGGCATTACAGTCCTCCCCCTCAAAATGTTGCTTGTCCTCAAGCAACTAGTAGGGTAAGAGTTGTGTCTCTTCTCCTTCTCCATTGATGACACCATCAAGAATAAAGTTCTCATCATGAAGCAAGTTTTCACCAAGGAAATACATCAAAAACTGCTCCTCCGATGCTAGCATGATAGGTACATAGTATGCCCTTTCAGGAGTGTAAAACTCAATAGAAATATGCATGGGTGAACCAATGTCACATCTGAAACATGTATCATGAAGTAATGGATATATTTCCATCCCATGTGGCACATGTACACTACTAACTCTTTGCCCATACATACCCATAAACAAAACCAATATGTCATCTATGTATGGTAGAAAAATCACATAAAGGCAAACTGTAATTTGCACATGAGGAGGTGGGTCACAATCCCATATAAGGTACCAGCACAGTACACTCCTTGTTCTAAGTAGATCTGAATGTGATAGGTGGTACTCCCACCACATATTTGCTGTATAAGCCACTTTGACAGGGCTGAAATTAAAACTCTCATTAGGTGCCTTTAGAAAGCACCCATCATGAAAAACAATCTCCCTTTGCACCTCAAGGGAATGGCCAGCTTTGGAGTTTTCACTGGCCCCATATTTGCCATGAGATCTACATGTAATATTGCTCCTTGTAGGGGCCATGGCCTGCATACATATGGTAAGAGAGTGTGCCAAATCAGAAAAATAAACTTGATCTACAAGATCAGATTTCTTACCATACAAATCTCTCATACTCATAGAGTTAGCCGTGGGCTTTTCCCCTCTTTTGAGAGAAGAGAGAGATGGCTGAAATATATCTTGCATAGGATCATTTGGCTGCCCCATCCCCACATAGCTATTTCACTCTTGTAAGTGCTGATTTAGTTCCTCCCAATCAGAATCCAGTCAGCAACCAGTCACTCTAAGAAGGTCTACAAGGGAAAGAAAAACACCAAAAAGGTATGAAGACTCTGCTTCATCGTTTGCATTGATTACTAAAGATGGGGAACCATATTTTTATCAGGAAGTAGTTGATGATGTAGATAGAAAGATATGGAAAAAGGCTATGGAAGAAGAAATGGACTCCTTAGCCAAGAACAATACCTTGGATCTTGTAGAACTTCCTGAAGGGAGAAGCATTTTTGGTTGCAAATGGGTCTTCAAGTTGAAGAGAAAAGTTGATGGAAGTATTGAAAGGTATAAAGCGAGACTAGTTGCAAAAGGGTATTCTCAGGTTGAAGGTATTGACTTTCATGAGATCTTTTCACCAGTAGTTAAACTTGTTTCTATTCGTACTGTGTTAGCACTAAATTCTTTACTTGACCTTGAGTTATAATAGTTAGATGTTAAAACAACCTTTCTTCATGGTGATTTGGATGAAGAGATATATATGGATCAGCCAGAAGGTTTTGTACAAGGTCACAGCAGACTATTAGTTTGCAAGCTCAGGAAATCATTATATGGCCTGAGGAAGTCACCCAGGCAATGGTACAAGAAGTTTGATTCCTTCATGGTGAGCCAGAATTTTATCAGAAGTGAGAATGATCATTGTGTATACTTCAAAAGTTTCAATGGCATATTCATTATCTTGGTGTTGTATGTTGATGATATGCTTATTGCAAGCAAAAGCATGGAAGAAATCAGCAGGTTAAAGGCTCAGCTCTCTAGGACGTTTGAAATGAAGGATCTTGCAGCAGTAAAACATATCTTGGGCATGGAGATACACAGAGACAGGAAGAATGGTAAGCTTTGGTTATCACAACAAAAGTATGTGGAGAAAGTACTTGAAAAGTTTGGTATGAACAATGTGAAACCTGTTAATGTTCCATTAGCTTCCCATTTTAAGATTTTTTCGGATTTAAGTCCTAGAACTAATGAAGAAAAGTAGTATATGTCTCGTGTACCATATGAAAATGCAGTAGGCAACTTAATGTATGCGATGGTATCTACAAGACCTGACATTTCACATGCAGTTGGAGTTGTCATCCGATTCATGGCAAATCCAAGGGAAGAACATTGGCGAGCAGTGAAATGGGTTCTTCGGTATTTGAGAGGCACAAGTGACCATTGCATCAGCTTTGATGGTCGTTAAGGTACAATCTGCAGATATGTGGATGTTGATTATGCAGGTGATTTGGACAAAAGGAGGTCTACTACAGGTTATGTTTTTACTCTTGCAGGTGGAGTAATTAGTTGGATGTCAAAGCTTCAAGAGACAGTTGCTTTGTCCACTACTGAAGCAGAGTATATAGCTACTCCAGATTCCTGTAAAGAGGCAATCTGGTTAAAAGTTCTACTTGATGAGATTAGAAGGACGCGGAGAAAGTGAATGTGTTTTGTGACAGTCAGAGTGTTATTCATTTGGCTACAAATCCAGCCTATCACAGGAAGACCAAGCACATCGATGTAAGGTATCACTTTGTAAGACATGTAATCGAAGGCGGCAAAGTAGTCCTCAAGAAGGTCCGCACACAGGAGAATCATGCAGATATATTCATGAAGCCAGTTACAGTAGAGAAGTTGAGATGGTGTCTTACTTCTCTTGGCTTGCAGAAAAGATGATGAATGGGCATGGGAAAGGGGTTAGGAAAATTGTTGTCAAGGTGGAGTTTTCTAAATTATGACAACAAAATGTAAATAAGTAATTCTGGGCAAGTTACATATTGACCATTAATTGGTTGTATAACGAAATATAGTTGGAATAACGAGATAGACTAAGTTAAAAGAGGTGCCCTGAGAGGCTTGTATGTACGGAAAATCATTTGATTAATAAGAGTTTCCAATCCCTTGCCCCGTGGAGGTTTCCTTGACACCCTGTCGAGGTTTTACCACATAAATTCTGTGTGTTTACTATTGTGTGTTATCCTTCAGTTTTCCATTCAGTTATATGCATTTTTATTTCTTTATTTTTTTCCCACAACAGTTTGGAAGCATAAGAAGACCTTTCCTAGAGTGGGAAATCCTCCCCTGTGTCATTGGATTGAGAAATAATGCTCCTTTGTATCACTATATTAAGAAAAAATGCTCCTCTATGTCACTTCCTTGAGAAACAATACTCATGTGTGTTGCTAGATTGAGAAACAGTGCTCCTTGTATCGCTAGGTTGAGGAAAAATTCTCCATCGTGATTAGAATATACCTTAAGGGGTCTCAAGGGACATAGAAACTTGGTATCATCTTGAGAAATGTCAATCAAGTTTTTATGGGTGAATTTAGATACCTTTTGTTAGGTGGCACCCTATGGAAACAATATACTAAGTGGAATAAAAGGGGATTGTAGTGGTTAATACAAAAATTAGAGATGCAATGGTAGGACCTATAAATATCTTAGTGTTTCCCATGAATATCTACCAAATCATTTGTGATTAGTGTTCCCTCATGGTATATTCTTTCTACCACAAGGGTACCACTACTTAGAACTATGGAATGTTGAACTACATGAACTCCCATTTACTCATCTTGGTTGAAACTTAAGGAAGGACCTAAAGGGCATAGATTGTAAAAAGGGATTACCTCTCCACTTTAGAATCTGATGTTGCTAGGATATAGATCTTTCATGAGAGTGTCCATGAAAGAATAATCTGCATGGAAGTTTTCTGCAAAGGCTGATCAAAATCTAATGAAGATGGATCCTCAATAAACTTTGGAATTAGTTCTAGACTCGGTATACTAGTCATCATCCAATTATTACCAACAAATACTGTCTATGTGATTCAAAATCTGGCCAAAATCAACTTTGGAAGATGATGAATCCTATAGGGGTCACCCTTGGGGTGGGTAACATGCCCTTTGCTCTAATATATCATTATGATATAGGATTTTTCTGTTGATCACTTATTTGATTAAAAATTGCAACAAAATTCAAGGTTTTCAACAAAACATAAATCTACCATTTCTTGATAAAAGACACTCCTAGAACCATTTATAAGATGAAAGTGTTTGTGTTTATTTTGCAGCCCTAGTTGGAAAATGGAGACAAAGGTTAGTGATTCTCATTTTATATAGAAAGTGTGGCATTTGCTTTAATCCACACCAGAGTTTTGGAGACAGCTTAATCTCAGGAAGTTCTAATATATTTTGTCGAACTTGTTGGATGGTTTTTCTCTGGGAAAATTTGCAGTCTTATTGCCTCCCTCATCTCTTGATCGTCTAGGTGAGTAAGCTATAGTCCATTTTTTTTGCAATATAAATATTAAGTTCTTAAAATTTCAAGTGAATGCTACTGTTAGTGGTAAGATCTTTTTACTCATTGGCATCTGACATATGCTCTTTTATGCATCTTAATTTTTGTCTTTCTTGAAGTTCGGCTCTAGTCTTGATTTGATTCTACTTATCTTGTTTTTTCATATATAGCTTCATCACAAATAGATTATCTTATGCTCTTTGAGATTTATAATGCCGCAACAAAACGTAGGTCGCATTATGGAGTACTTGAGTTTACTGCTGATGAGGGCATGCTTTACATGCCATACTGGGTATGTGAGCCTTTGTTTTTCTTGGCATGTTTAACAGATAATCCAACTTTTTTCAAAGCTTTTAAGCATTGTTTAGGATATTTTTCTAATATGTATCATGCTATATTCAGATAATGAAAAATATGCTGTTACAAGAGGGAGATATTGTTAAGGTGAAAAATGCCACACTTTCAAAAGGAACTTACGTGAAATTGCAACCTTACACAAAATATTTTCTTCACATATCCAATCCTAAGTCTGTGTAAGTATTTCATCTATCATACTCCAAATATTTGCAATAGAATTTTCATGGAAGTTATGTGATAGCTGATGATTTTGGTTGCTCCTTGAATTGCCTTTAACAAGTTTACAATTGCATGTCTCAAGAAAGTTATGTATACACAAGTTTAAATTTATTTTTTATTATGTAGATTGGAAGCAACTTTAAGGAACTTTTCCTGCTTAACTACAAATGACAACATCATGGTATCTTACAACATCAATTACTACTATTTAGATGTTATTGACACCAAGCCGTCCTCTGCCATATCAATCATTGAGACAGACTGTGAACTTTATATTGCACTTCCTCTTGACTACAAAGAATCAACGAGTGTATTCGCAGCCTCTTGTACTCCATTGAGCAGAAGTACTGCATCTGAAGGTATGCTTATTAAATGATATTTTATTTTTCTATCAACTTTCATTCATAAAATAAAGTCAGGGTATTCAAGTTTGCTTTGTATAGTAACCTAGATTACAACATAGTCATTTAGACTAATCCTTCAAACAATGGTGTGGCTTATGATACCTTATGGTCTTCAAATGAATCCCCTTAGATTGGAAAGTATGTAGCGTATTAACAATGATGCAGGTAATGCTGGAATCAAATAACAAAGAAAATTGAACAACAAATTCATCTTTCTGTAATTTCTCAAAATTAGAAACCAACAAAGATAGATACCAAAATTTTTAAGCTTTGGACTGATGTTGAATAATTGCTTCAGTCCATCATCTGTAATTTTCAGGCACTCCACTATAGTCAAATTTCTTAACTGACCTTGAGACCTTTCAGCAAGTTTTAAGAGGGCATCATCAGTGAGCCTTTCCATGTTTAGAGGTTAGTTCATTAATATGTTTAATCTTACATCTATATTTAAGGATGCAAGTTGTGAATACATGGGCCCATGTGATGACCATAGATTATTCATGAGCCTCATTGATCAGATCTCTTCCTCCCAGAATTTTGCACTTAGCCTCTCTTAAGGTCGCCTCCTTTGATTTCAAGTTGAGAATCTTCAAGGCATACTCACCTAACCATTATTTCTTGTAGTAACTAACTACACTAAGTTTCTATCACCTCCACCTTGCATAGCATATAGAGCATTGCGAGCTGAATTTTCATAATATTCTGCTCGTCGTTCAAGTGGACACTTCCATTACCCAAGGCACCACTGAAAGCATTCTTCCTAGACTTTTTTGTTCATCAGAATAGGTTATGGTGCAAAAACATTGATAATGACCCCTCAGAGTAATTTGATACATGGATCTGTGCTAATGGTAATAGTGCACAACTGAATTCTAAGATTCATGTTACACCTACTTCCAAATTTTAGGAGATAGTCTTAGTTGATTATAGGTTTTCACTATGTTTTAAGGTTCATATTACACCTACTTCCAACTTTTAGGAGACATTTTTAGTTGATTACATGTTAATCCTTCTACCTGCATTTAAAAGAAACCACACCAGGCCTCAAAAATAGGACATCCTCCAACTTTCAGGTTATTCCAAGTAGAAAGATACACAACATCCCTGCTTTCCCATTTTAATTTGATTCCAACCTGTCCATTTTAAGATTCTCAGCTCACTGAGGACCTGAAATTATACAAATATTGAGGAGGGCAACAGATGAAGTTGAAAAGGAAGTGGAAACATAACTCTGATTTTAGAGATTATTAAATGCATTTCACCCTTCTCAACTGATTTAATATGAAAATGTAGATTTCATTGTGGATGGCTCTTAAGGCTTGGTAAATATGGAGAATGTCCTAGTTTTTCCTTGGCCTTTTATGGTTAATGACTCAGTGCCATTTGGATATTATTATTGATTTTTCATTAATGGACTTGAGTCTTGGACACTATTTTTCTAAAAAGAGTGAGTTAATTAGTGGAAAAACTATGTAGAGAAACTAGAATCTGTTGTTTCAAATCTTGAATATATTGCTCTTAAAGCTTGTTGTTTTGACTTCTAGACTAGAGTTCATTGCTTTGTAGCATAGTGTTGCTAATGAAGAATATTTAAAGGGCATGGGGCTATATATATAGGGATTTCTTTGTCTCATTTGAATGCTACACTGAATCAAAATGAATGATTGAGAAAAGGACACTAATGACCCCTATGAATATGATAGCCTACACCATCCTGTAAACATCCATTTCTATAATATATTGTTTTATATGGTGTAGGCAATAAAAAATAAATTCACGTCTAAATATTAGATGCTATTACAGATGGTTTCACAATATAAACACAGGGAAACAAACTTGCCTTAGAATTGAAATCTGAGCTCCATGGTAAAAGATTACCTTTAAAAGCTAAAGGAATGAGGGAGTGGGGAATGTATACATACCATGAATAAGTGTATGCAGACTCCCATTTGGCATATAGTCATAGACCAGAAGCTTTTCATCTCTAGAAAAATAATAAGCCCTTAAATTAACTACATTTTGATGTCTCAAACTTCCCATGAGCTCCATATGTTGCTTAAACTCCTTCCTTCCAATACCTTGCAAATCTTTCAATCTCTTGAAAACAACAACAAATCCATCTTCCATAATAGCCTTATAAGCACTTCCAAAGTTACCCTTTTCTAGCATTTCGATTGAAGCTCGTACGAGATGCTCTAGCTCAAAAGGTCTTCCATCATCAAAGAAGATAAGCTTGCATTTTCCTGCAGTAATAAACTGATTATTAGGACACTGATCTGAAGAATGCACTGCTAACCTATCTGTTGGACATCTTTGGGCAGGCTTAGGATTATTCTGTTTTACACCCTTCTTTTTCCAGTAATAGTATAATATTACACATCCTATGAGCGATAACACTGCAACATCACCCACAACTATTGCTATGATATCACCTTTGCTGAGTTGCATAGAGATATTATTTTTCTGCAATGGCAGTGAGCCTGAAATCATGGAGGGGCTGGAAGCCATGTAGGGACTAGAATCAGAGCTTGCATTTTTACTTCCATTACAAGTCTGCAGGGGACTTCCATAGAGTGCTTCATTATTCACAAACCTGGAGCTTGGAAAACTAGACAGACTTGCAGGTATCATGCCACTAAGTCTACTGTCTGAAACATTAAATTCTTAAACAATATTGGGTAACATTAAGTCTGAAATGCTGCCAGAGAACTCATTGTTCTCAAGCCTTGGAGTAAGAAAATGAGTCATTGAAGTAAGATTTGATGGTATTTTCTCACTGAGATGATTGTTCGATACATCCAATCTCAAGAGACAATATAATGAAGCAATGGTAGAAGGCAAGGGACTTGACAAATATTTATCAGAGAGAAACGAGAACTTAAGACTTCTCCAGTCCAAAAAATAAGGAATGGTGCCATTGAGTGAATTTCTCTTCAAGCTCAGAATTATGAGCTCATGGAGACCTGCTAAGGCATCAATCAGACCCAATAAAGAACCTTGGGTCTTTAGAGCCCACTTAACGCTTCCAAGGTCTCGCCGCTTCGGTGAATCACTTGAGCCCGGATACATTTTCAGTGCCATGCATAATGCCACCAGGAATTATATAATAAGTAAATATTTTTTTTCAACGGATGATGAAAATGCTATTGGTACTACTCCTGTGGATGCTTGTAGTGTTGTTGGTTCGGCTGCTACTATCGGGAATTATGATGCTTCAACTGATCCTTTCACTGCTGATGGAAATGATTCCATTTCAACTAATGTTGTTTCTTATTTGAATGACGAGGTCAAGATCCTGGAGCGCAAGCCTCACTACCTAGTCATTCTCACACCCAAGTCCATACCACCTTCGTCGGCATGGATTCTTCTGTGTCCACGAGAATGCCAGAGTGTTATTGATATAGTGAAGCCCCAACCAGTAAAAAATGGGGGCGAATGTAACTCCAATCCCCCTCCTACCCAGTAAATCATGGAGAATGCCATTCAAATCCACTCCAAACCAGAAAATCGGGAGGCGAATCCATGGTTTAATGTTTATGCGGATTTAGTTTTTTGGGCTAACCACTAATAATTAATTATTTTTAAAATAATTATAGGGCTAACTATATAAAACTATACAAAAGGGGTTTTATATAAAAAATTCACCCCTCCAAAATCTAAAACCATTTAAAATTCGCCCTTGGGCTAAAATTTGCCCCTAAAATTCTCCCTGCTTCAATGCGACAATAATGTTACTCAAAAGTAGAGATGTAGTATTCAACTATACCTAATTATTTAAGCTTGGTCAAATGGACCAAATGTTGACTATCAATGCTAAAATGTCCGTAAATATTTAAAAAAAAATTAGTTCAAGCAATATAACCTTTTGTGGGAATTGTTACAACATCACCATCATTGCCACCGCTTAGGCCTAAATATAATACATTAATACAAAGTCTCATTAAGTCATCAGTAATGACATGTAGTGAAAAATAGTTTTTCATTTGAATAACACAACAAGTGGGTTTGTATCCATAAAATTTATTCACATCCACTTTAGGAATGCACAAATTACAAATAGAGGGAATATATTGAAACCCCATGGAATTGGATTATTCAACTCCCTCTTAGTGGACAAAGTATTCTAGGGAGTAAGTTCAATAATGCCTTTAGTAAAAATTCCAAACATCTCATCAGGTACTTTGTCTAGTTTGGTAAGCTTGATATTAACTATAGGAAGATGATTATTCTCTGTAACAAAGTTTTGATCAGTAACTAAGCTTGTGCAAATTCTTCTTGCACGTTTTCACATAACATTTCTAATTTAGTAACATGGTTTCCATAATCTTGGCTTTGAGTTCCTATCTAGATGGTGTACAAGAAAAGCACAAAAATACTTACTGGTGATTCATACAAATATAATTAGTTTAACTTTATGAATTTTTTGAAAGAGGCAATTAATAATAGGGTGAGTGGGTCCACATGAAAAAATTATTACATAGGAAGGACACCATTACGATCAACACACATAAGGAGTCTACTAAAATATGTCTCAAATAAAGGTGTGAATACTTCCTTTGAAGCTATTCTACTAAGATATGTCTCAGATAAAGGTGTGAGTAGTTCCTTAAAAGCTATACACCCATTTGAATAATATTGCAACAACAAAATGTTAAAATTCTTTATATTAAAGATTATGTAAAAAATTCCATAACATTTCTCTTTAAACCACTTAAAATAATTATATTGAAATCCTAATTTCCTAATCAACAAAAGAAATAAATGTTTCCAATATTAATATCAATAACAAAATTAATAATTGTGTCAATTAAAAATAATTGAATAAACAAATTTGTAAAAATCACCATATAAATAAAGTTAAGATAGAGTACCATTCCCTTGGGCATGTCAAATTTTTAAATGAACAAAATAGCTTTAACTAGTCAACATCTCTTTAATTTTTGTATTTTCACTATAATTAATTTAATTTTTATAATAATTCAATTTAATTAATTTAATGAATTTTAGGATGAATGTTCATGGAGACATCGGATTATTTGTTTAATTTTTATAATAAGTAAATTTAATGAATTTTACATCCTATGAAATATATAAGATGATAACAAGCACAAATCGAGAGATATCCAATCTTTTTATATATATATATATTTTACATCCTATGAAATATATAAGATGATAACAAGCACAAATCGAGAGATATCCAATATATATATATATATATATATATATATATATATATATATATATATATATATATATCTTATTTTTACTGTTAATAAATTTTATTATTGGTTATCATTAAAGCTTTGCTATGATAAGAGTTTTAAGTTAATATATAAATTTACATTCTTGTTTTTTCTTAATTATAACTATGAAAATAATGGTTATTGTGTGAGGGATCTATTCTATAGTGCTATTCTATAGCCTAGTATGATATGTAAGGGTATTAGTCACCAAAATAAAAATGAAATTTTTTAAATAATTATATAAAAATTGAAATAATTGAAATAATGTGGTATTATAAATGTATAAATAAACAATTAAAAATCAGTAAACCCTTAAACTTTCTTTTTGAAATATAAAATTTAAAGAAAAAATTAGACTTAAAAAAATTTGATAGATCAAAAGTTAGATAAATCCAAACTAAATTAAAATTTAATAAATCAAAAGTTAGATAAATCCAGACTAAATTTTACATGATTGAAAAGTTAGATAAATATAACCTAATATTTTACCCAGCAGCGATGGACAGATAGATGTGCTACTGATTAGTTGAAAATGCTATAATATATTAATATTACAACCTTACCTGAAAGCTGGCTCTTTATTGATCTGCAGATTTAGCATTCCCTATGTATGTAATAAATTAGTGTTACAAATTTAACTGAAAACTGTCCCTTTAATGACCTGAGATTTAGCATTACCTCGGCATCAGTTCAGTAATGGAAGTATTAGCGTTAGACGTAGGATTTCGTGGAATGTGAACGGATGAGACAGAAGAATATACGTTTGCAAACTCAATATGCAACATGTTTTGGGAAACATGAGAATTCACAAAAGCAGGCTTCGTAGGATCCGAGAAGTACGTCACGGGATCACTTGAAAGCATCAAAGTGACCGTACACATCACTGGATGAAGATGGGATTCGGCTTGTGTACACAAATGGCCAACCTGAATGCATCTCGAAGCTTGCGCCTCATCGCATGTTTCAATTATCGATGGATCAATCAGTTGCACAATATTTCCTCCTTTGTATGATCTCCATGCCTGCATTAACACAAGTACCGGTTAGTCATGGTCTACTTAATTTAGATGTGTTCAGCTGGGATTACACTACCGCAAACAGTATCTCACCCATCCTAAAAGAATCTGCATTTCAGGTAAAGAACTGTAATCCGTGTTCTTTTTTCCTGTAATAAGTTCCAGGAGAAGAATGCCAAAGCTATAGACATCAGTTTTTACAGATAATTGTCCCTGCATAGCATACTCTGGGGGCATATACCCACTGCATATACAAAAGTACAATGTCAAAGACTATATAATGAGGCAAAAAATTAAGAATTGAGTAATGAAAAGTTATTAATTGTAATGGGAAAATGTATGGTACATCATAAAATGTAAAACCTTAAGCAAGAATGTAAATCCTCTTGAAATAAAGTATAATTGCAGTACTATCATTCCTCTTGAAATCGAATCAACATAAGCGTAAAACATAATGTATTGACATTGTCTGAGAGCAATGATTGTATTGAATTTGAAATCTTACTAGGCTCCTGCAACTGCTGTGCTAACGTGAGTTTCGTCTTCAGGGAAAAGTCTTACTAAGCCAAAATCAGCTATCTTTGGGTTCAGTTGTTCATCCAACAGCACATTGCTTGCTTTAATGTCCCTATGAATAATCCGCAGTGGAGAATCGTGATGAAGATAGAGAAGCCCACGAGCTACTCCCATTATGATGTTGTATTGCTTTCACCAATCAAGCTGATTTCGTTTACTTGGATCTGTATCTGCCCATCCAGGACACTAGTTAATTTTCATGACCAGAATAAGTTTGTTGAAAGGCTAACGTTTTCTATCTACACAAATAGTAAATTTGAAGTCATTACCAAATAATAATTTATCCAGGCTCTTATTGGGCAAGTACTCATAGAGAAAGCAATATTTCTGATCCCTCTGTGCAACAGCCGAGTAGGTTCACAAGATTCCGATGTTGAATTTTGGCCACAAGTTTCACTTCGTTTAAAAATTCCTTCGTTCCTTGCATAGATCTTAAAGACAGTTTTTTCACAGCGAATTCTTTTCCATCGAGAGTACCCTGAGAGATTAAAACAAAAAATCCCTATGAAAATTTTGTAAAATATCTGAAGCGTAATTGTCTCTCTATGACATATTTGTGGTCAAGCTGGTTATAATTTACATTGAACGATCAACGGTGGGATGAAAGCAGCCTGTACGTGTATTACAATAATAGAAGATTGTAAAAACTAGTGCAAATTTTCTTAGCCTATCTTGTCGTACATACCTTGTATAGAACCAAAGCCTCCCTCTCCCAGCTTGTTATTGTCATGAAAGTTATTTGTTGCAGATATTAATGTTTCTATTGTAAATATTATCGGTCTATCAGGACTAATGAGTGTGTCTTCCTCCACATTCTCATGAACTATATCATGAAAATACAAACCTTCATCAGAATGTATAGCCAGCATGAACTATATAAAATTTACTTAATATTTTTAATATAAATACGTTAATTAAATAAAATATAAAACATTTTAATTCCAAACCTGGTTCATTTTAGGATGTTAAATTTATGAATGTTGAATTTCTACTATTTTATAAATTTATAAAATTAAAATAAATATATATACTAATATGAAATTGATTTTTAACAATCACATGTCAAAACCCTGGTTTAGATATGCATGTGCTGAAGAATGGGGAGAATACATTAATACCCTCCGGAAAGCACGGATCTCCATATCTGAAGGACCATATGTGAGGGAGAGGATCACATGTCTTGGGGTGGCACTCTTAAAAAATGAAACCCAAGTAATGTGTTGTTAGCTTGTAATGTAGCACAGAATAGAGAAGATGATGTTTGGTTCTTAGATTTAGGGTGTAGTAATCACATGACTGAAAATAGAGCAATGTTTGCCAATCTAGATGAAGAGGTAAAATCTGAAGTGACCACAGGGACTGATACTAAAATTTCTGTCAAAGGAAAAGGTAGAGTTAGTATTCGAGCAAGAAATGGTGAGCAGAAATTTGTCCATGATGTGTATTATGTTCCAAGTCTGAAATGTAATCTTTTGAGCATTGGGAAGCTCATAAATAAAGGTTACAATGTGATATTCAAAGATGATGTGTGCACAATAAAAGATATTCCTCCAAGTAAGAAAACTATTGCTGAAATTCAAATGACCAGCAATAGAATGTTTCCTCTCAAGCTCAACACTGACTTGAAGGAAAAAGTGAAAAGCATAGCAGCTGTAACACAAGAAGCCTTTCAGAAGGAAGAGAGAGATGAAAATTGGTTATGGCACCTGAGATTTGGACATCTCAATTTCGGAGGATTAAATTTGCTGCATAGAAAAGGAATGGTAAGAGGTTTGCCATTGATTGAGAAGCCTGACAGCCTATGTGAAGGCTGCATCTTGGGAAAGCAACACAGAGAAAATTTTCCTTCAGGCAAAAGCATAAGGGTGAAAGCACCCTTAGAAATCATTCACTCAGATTTATGTGGGCCGATGCAGACAGCATCAGTTTCAGGCAGCAATTACATGCTGACCTTCATAGATGATTTCACAAGAAAAGTGTGGGTTTATTTTCTGAAATATAAGAGTGAATTTTTTTAGAAATTTCGCCATTTTAAAGCTCTTGTAGAGAAACAGAGCAGACTGCACATTAAAGTCCTCAGAACTGATAGAGGAGGAGAATACATATCAAAGGAATTTCTGCGTTTTTGCAGAGAGAACGTCATTCACAAGCAGTTTACCACAAGATACACACCGCAACAGAATGGAGTTGCTGAAAGGAAGAATCGAACCTGTTAGTCATCAGTATTTTTCACTTGTTAATGATGACTAGATCCATAGCTGAGTTTTCTAGAAGCTGATCTCCATATGTCAATTCATCTAGAAAACCCTCATAAAACTTTTTTCGCGCTCCTACTTTTCAGTCCGCCCATGTCAAAGTTAAAACTCATTATCACTATCCTTTCTAGTTTTATCCCTATTGGTCTGCCCATCAGCTCTAAAAGGAAAATCCAAGTCTGTTTCAAAAGCCTCCCCTAAGTTAGGAAGTGGCACTTTAAGGCATTTTACCCTTGGCAACCATCAAAAGGCCAAAAAACCTCCATCTGTTACAGACCAATCATGACAGACCTCCCACTCTGCAAATTAAAGTTGATCACAGATCTAATTCGCGCCACTTATACACCCCTAAGTCTCAGCACTGCATAGACCACACTCTCAAGCTGATTATTAGGTGTTTTACAGTGTTTTATGGATTTTACAAAGATAGGAAATATATCTTCATCTCAGGAGAAAATTCTTGAATACACATTTAGAAGAACAACTGCTTCTTATGTCAACATGATCCTGAGATACATCTACAGGGTAAGGAGTTACTCATCAAATTCTTACAACTTCATCCAGCCTGATAAGCATAGTAAAAGAAAGACAACACTATCAAACAAACTTGTTATTTGTCATGGCCAAAAAACCTCCTTCATCTATAAGCAGAGGGTTAAGGCGCCACCTTCATCTACAAGCAGAGGGCGCTGGCCAATATTGACTTTAAGGATTGCAAAAGCACATGCTTACTTTTTACTAGACAGTAAAACAGTGACTCTAGGTTTCTGAGTGTAAATGATGATTATAACAGGGCTAAGATCTGAAATGTGAAAGACAAGAGAAGACAGAGTGTGTGGTTTTGTAAAGAGAATCAGTTGAGGTTTCAGTCATCATCAGGGCTCATCAAAAAAGGGACTCCTTAATCAAATCTATCATAACAAACATCTCTGCAGGGTTGTTAAGATGCATAGCTTCAATTAGTCTTAAAAAGGAAAATACTTCAGTGAAAAGACCCCTATGTGTTCTTTTGTTCCTGTTGAAATGTGAAGTACAGTCCATGGTTTCTGGATGAACATAAAGAAGAGGCAGGAAAGTAGTACATGCAAGTTACACTCCACCACAAAGACAGGTATTTTCTCTTCAGATAGAGCAGGTTGGTGTTTTCAGAACTCCATCAGAACAAAGTGGCCAAAAGGAGCCTCGGTATCTGTGAGCAGAAGAAAGGATGGTTTTTTTTCGAAGAGTGCTAATCTCCCTACTCACAGAGATTATCTTTCAAATGACTTATCATAAGTTGACCAAGTCAAATGGTGACATTTCAGTTTCCCCTCAACAAAGAGCAGTGCAATGAGACAGTCAAGACCTCCTTCACAGGAAACAAAAGGGCAGCTCTCCTTGTTTCACTTTCTAACTCTGATGTATCATATTCTGTTTTGTCTTCTACCCACAGTCAAAGAAGAAAACTCAAAGACACCTAACAGTTGCATCTACAGTCAAGAAACACCTATCACCCAATTAGATTTACATTGCAGACAAGATTATAGTATAATACCCAGAGAAAAAATGTATTTGATCTAGTTTGTCTCTTGCAAATAGGTATACAAGCTCATCAAGTACAAAAAGAGCTCTGGCACAATGTTTCAGGTTCTGGAAATCATCAAAGGCAAAATCTAAATGCCACTGCTCCAAAAAGAGACATTTCCTCCTCTAAGTAAGAAACAGTCAAAGTTTCAAAGGACATCTTTATCAACAAGTTATGATCTGAGTTTTGAAAACTTTGAAAAGAATGAAAAGAAAATCAGCTGGCAAAGGAAATTTGAGTTTTTATTACCAAGATACATCACCATTGGAACTATTGTTCATCATAGGCAAAGGAGGTGTTTTGATAGACTGTCAGTGTTTTAGAAAGTTCAAGGCCAAAATGGGTTTTCATTATTCAATGGACAGAGATATTATATAATATGTTTTGAGCAGAGGAGTGTATTGAAAAAGGGCGCCCTTCTTAATCAAAGGGCCATGGCCAAATCCAAATAAGTGCAGCAAATTTGGGCACCTACAGTGGGAAAGAGGTTGAAGAAGCAATTGGAGACAGAAACTGTCAAAGCATGTTGAAAATAAAAACCCTACCCTTTCAAATAACAAAGCAGTCTTCAGTGTTTTCTTGACAGATTTAAAGTGAGTTTACATAAAAAATGTCATCAAAAGTGTTAAAAACAAAGTGGCAAAGGATGGTCTGAAGGTCATCAGGGTATTATTCGAAATTGGAGTTGTTATGTTAAATGGTCACCAAAGAGACAAAACTGACAGGAATCACCCTTCAGACCCATGTGCATAAGTGAAACAGAGTTCTGACCTTTCAAAGCTATATTTGTTTTTTATAAAGAGGTTGATTCATGTTAGCACGGTCTAAAAAACATAAAAAATATCCGCTGCCTGCATCACTTCGGAATCCAAGTTACAGGTACGCCAAAAGGTATTGTTGAAGAAGGTCAAAGGCTTCGAAAACCTTGCAAGGGCCAACCAAAAGTTCATTTTTCATTTCAAAAAAATAAAAGTGACCGTTGGGAGTTTTGATATGTCAAAGGAGTGAGGTCGAAGAGTGAAGTTTCATTTTCAAATCACAAGCAAGGTTTTCCTTTGATGTTCTCAGCATCAAACAAAGAAGATTGGAGCGATTCTGAAGAAATTTGCCACATTTTCACTACGCGACACGCCTCGAATATTGCGCGACGTGCTCAGAAGAAATTTTACACGAGCGCTCAAATGTCGCGCGACGCGCCTGTACGTGTGCGTGACGCACCTATACACGGCGCCCGACCAACCCAACAGTTGCCCGATACCCAGGTTGCGTGGTGTTCTTCCTCCTGAAAGTGCCGCGCAGAGTTTTCAAACACCAACACGACTTAAACTTGCCTCCAAAGTGACTTCAACTCACGAAAATGTTTTGCATCATGTCTTGAGGTATTTTGCATAGTTTTCCCCTCAAATTCATGACTGTTTGATGATGTTTGGGGCCAAAAAAATAAGGTTTGAAACGAGTTAAGTTAAGTGATTACGTTCAAAGAGGAATAGGGTTTTTGATTCCAAATCTGAGTTTGAAATAGCTCAGATTCACCAACAGAAAGCTTATCCAAACAGGTCATTCCTTCTTTGTGTTTCAAAACCTAGTAATTATCCTCCAAACAGTCAGTATTTAGTAAAGAAGAAGTGTGTTCAGTTGAGGGTGTTTTGGTTAGAACCTTGTTTAAAGACAATAGAAGGGAAATATCAATTGACTAATAAACATATATTGGTGAGCTGCATGCGAGGGGATTAATGTTTTGATCCAAGGGGAGCTTATCCACTGTTAAACTGCTACATCACCATATATGAAAAACAGTGCTTTGCTGTGTGAATATCCATTATTTAAAAGTTGTGCTGGAGTGGTAGATATGCTGGTAAAGTCCTCTGTAGAGAAAGAAATTGTGTTGAACGAAAAACTGCGTTTTTCACCTCCCTATATCAAAGAATAAGGGTGTTTTATCTTCAAGGCATCAAAGGGAAAAGGTCACTCCTATAAACCACAGAAAGAGACAGTTTTTCACTATGTATTCTACATTTCTGTCTTTTGTTCTTAGAGCTTATTTGATAAGTTGATATTCATATAGAGCAAAGGTTTTCTACAAAGACAAAGGTATTACCTTGATAAGAGGCCTTGATTATTTTGAAAAGAGAAAACTCTTACAGGCTTTGTTGAACTGTTTGAAGCTTTTTTCAAAACTTTGTCACCTTGTTCCATAACTGTGGCATTGACTGTATGCTCACACTAAGGGTTGATTGCATAAGGCATAAGTTATTTAGTGATTGGCACACAAGGAAGGGCATGGTTTTGAAGGGACAGGGTTTCCATATTAAACAGAAGTTTTGATTGTGGGAAAGAAATAAGCTGCTATAGCCTCTGTTGAAACTTTAGAGCTTGTTTAACTCCGTCACCTCTGTTCTCTAACTGTGAAATTGACTATATAAATACATTCAGGATTGACTGTATATGATGTGAACTATGTTGATTAATTAACACACCAGACAGGGATAGGATGGTGGAGTTAGGAAGTTTACTTTGGACAAAAATAAAAATGTGTTGTTAACCTCCAAACTTCTCAAGAGCAAGGTGATTTTTTGACACTTTACACAGAAATTTCACCTAACAGTTTGTCTCCTTTTCACTGTGTGGTCTCTTATTGAAAATTCTGTTGGCTGAGATACTTTAAAGGTGGACAGGCCACTTTTTGAAAGAGCAGGGGTTTTGTATTGTAAGGAAACTGGTTGCAATCATCCAAATACATTGTTTCTCTATCAAAACAGTGAATTGACACAGTTTGGCTCCAGAAGGCAGTTTATAGACAGTGAGGCTGTTTGGTTCTTCAAAAGCACATCTAGGTCAAAATGCCTCCTAGGCAGGACAACAAAAGTGGTTCGCATAAAATATATGAGCCAATCTCTGCAGCGGAGGTTAATGCTCATCCATCCATCCTTTTCAACTTCCATGAAGTAGGTTGCCTAGATTTCTGCCAGAAGATACAGGAGGTCAAAATTTTGTCGCCATTAACACACCTATGAGCCCTGAGGTTCCAAAACAAGAATTTCCAGGTAGCGGACCTTGATTTCAAGTTTTCTCCAAGATCAGTGTCCAAAGCCACCAAGATTCCATATCATGGCAAGAAATGGTTCAAACAGACCCATCTTGACTTAGAAGATTACAAGCCTTTCATCAAGCCTGAGCATAGAGATACTTGCACTACTATTTTTCCTTTTTCTTATCTTCTTGACAGCTATGCTCCTCTATTGAAAGTCATAATGAATTATTTTACTTGTGAAGGGAGGTTTTCTCGAGTTTATGCCTACCATGTTCGGCTATTGATGAATTTCACTAGAACCAGGCAGCTAAATCTCCCTTACTTTTTATATAAAAGCCTCGAGAAGATGGCATCCACAGTCCAGAAGAAGGCCCCACCTCTGCAAATACCTTCCCTTTTCCATCATTCTCTGATCAAAATTATCATCCTACACCAGCTAGAGAAAAAAGAGGTTCCATGGGATGTTTTTATCAGCCACCCAGATTTCTCTACTGTTCCTCCGGTCCAAACATCTCCCACTTAGCCTATTCATCGCCCTATACCTTTGTCCAGCAGGCCTACTCCTAGAAGGCTCAAAATTACCACAGAACAGTCAGGACAGTAGGAAGAAGGAGAGGGAAGTAGACAGCAAGAAGAGAAAGGTCATGAGCAAGAGGAAAGGGATGAAAAGCAGCAAACAGAAGATGAGGAACAGCAGTAGGACAGTGGTGAAGGTCAGCAACGAACAGAAGATGATGAACAACAGGTGCAAGAGGAAGATCAGCAGCTTGATATTGAAGGACAAGAACAACAGCTTGGGCAGGAAGTTGAGCAACAACTTGAGCCACAAAATGAACAGGAAATCCAAGCACAGAAGCAACTTGATTTTGGTGAAAAAGGGCAGCAGGTTGAAACAAAAATTGAACAAGGCATTGAAGTAGAACAACAAATTGATGTTGGCGAATAGGGGCAGCAAATTGAACAGCAAGAAGAAGACACACAGCAGCCTCAAGGAGAGCAGCAGTTTCAAGAAGATGTCAAGGGTAAAGCAGTTGTGTCTCCTCCTCCCAAAAGAACAAAACCCAGCACAGCAAGGAAGAAAGGGCTTAAGGCTGCCACCCCAAAAGTGACAAAAGTTGTCCCTAGCAAAAGAAAATTGCCCAAGTAACCCCTCACTAGCATGCCAAGAAGGAAAAGTGCAAGATTGGCCTTCAAAGGGACAAGCAAGGTTGGAGAAAGTAAAAAACATGGAGGTGCATTGGCTGTCATTCCAATCCAAAGTGATGACAGTGATAATGAAGCCCGCATTCTTGAAAACCTCCTAATCCATAGAGAGGGAAAAATTGAGGCATTGGAGAATGATCTTCAATGGGCAAGGAACTTCAACTATTTCTTGGAGACCCAAAATAAACAAATGAATGTCCATTTAGTTGTTCATGAAGCACGGGCAATCAAATACAAGAATGAAGCAGCTAAAGTGCAAATGAGGATAGAGGAGCTCATTGGTGAGTTTGATGAAGATGAAGAAGAGGACCAGCCTAGGCGGAAGAGGCCTAGAACCATAGGGCTTAAAAGAGCCCTGGAAAATCAAAAAGAGGAAGAACAGGCCCATCTTCAATCCTTTCCCCTCACTGCACTCCTTGAGCAAGAAATTGAAGAAAATAAGGAGGCATGGCTAGAAAGAGCCAATAAACACTTGGAGATGAAACTTGAAAGGGAAAACAGAGACCTGGAGCTGCAAAGGAAAAGGACACAGCATTATCAAAGATTGAATCAGTTCGCCCAACACAAGCTAAAGGCCACCCAAGAGAAATTGAAGAAAGCAAAGGGGAAGAGCCCAGCACGGAAATAGGAGAAAGGCACATCAACACTTTACATTTTGGCCTCAGCTTCAGAGTATGTTGCTAGGGACCCTTGAGGGTCATGCGCACCAATTTTGGGCCCATTTTGACAACTTTCTGTTTTTTGGCATTTTTTGAGTTTTTGGTCAAAAACTCATAAATTCGCCATTTCATTTTGAGGATTTGTCAAGGGAGGAGGATGATACCATCGGATGCCATAATTTCATGAGCAGGCCCTCAGCGATTTTCAGAGCATTTGGAGATCATTTTCCCCTCCAAAACAGCGGAAAAGCCTCGCATTTTGCACATTCTTCCCTGTCTATCAGCAGTCTGCAATTTTCTGGATTTTTACACACAGGTACAGATTTGGAGGACTTCTAGGCATCAGATTGGGTTTATTTTAGTTTCACCGGAAAGTAGACACTCAAAGCTTTCCAACGAGCTATCATGAGCCTCGTTTCAACACCGGGAAGGCTGCCAATTGTTTCCAGAAAGTCAGGGGACCTTTTTCTGATATAAATTTGAAGTATTTTTGTAATTTTTGAACCTCAAAAATCTTTTTTTTCCAAATGTGCGTTTAGCTATTTTTGCACTTGGAAAATGATGTAAAGTCAATATAATTCCCATTTTTAGCATTTTTTTAGATATTTTATGAGATATTTTGTGCCTTGGGCTTTGCAAAGCCTCAAGGACAAGTTTAGATATTTCGATTAGGCCAATGAGGATGGAAGTTGAACCATGAGGTTTTCCTCACTTGAGCCTATTTATTCCACAAGCTCTCATTGTAAACAAGGCTGAATTTGAGAAGAGAAGCAATATATTGGTCATATGAGCTTTGGAGAAAATACTTGTGCTATGCTTTTGGATTGCCTCTTGAATGTTCTTGGATGGATGATGAAGGATTGTTGATGGATTCCATGACATGGTAGAATGGTATAGTGTTTCTTGCTTTGTTGTTGTCTTCCAGTTTTCATTCATGATACATGTTTCTTGCTTGCTATAGATCAATGGAGAATAAATTTGAGATATGCCCATGGAGGCACCTCAAATTTCCTGAATCTTCATAGCTTTTATGTTTTCTTCTTCCTTAGTTGCATTAAAGAATTCTTAACTGCTCTTTAACAACTTGAGGATATTGTTGCTAGTTTCATTAATAGTTCTATGCATGTTGAGTAGGATGTATGGTGTGCCCTGCTTACCTATGAATTTCCATAGTCCCATACATGAAGCTATCTCTTTGACTGATTAAGATTATCATTTTGTTTGAACCAAGGAGGCCTAGTCCCAATCTAGCCCTTTGCCTAAAACTATGAAAGCTTGTTTGTCAAACTGCCCAATAACTTAAAGACTATGTTTAGGCATTCCGGCATAGTATTTTGAGTTGTTACTCCATATTATGTGTTTTCCCCAAAGTCTGATAGCCATTTCCCAAAGTTAGAGGGTCTTATACTTCTATGCATGGCTTGAATGTTTGTTTCTATGTGTTGATTAGTTTATAGTTACATTTTGCATGATTAAGGGTTCTCTTTACCATGTTTATGTTATCTATTGAACCAATGATGCTTGAAACTCTTCGTTGTTCACAAACTTGATGTCCATTTACTCCATTTTTCCCAAAGATCCTTTCTACCTTGAAATCAAATCAGCCCTTCAACAGCCTTGTATCGTCATCTTATAGCTTTCTTGACCTTTTGACCCCATAGCCCAGTTAATCTACATCTTGTTATCTATTTTATATCGTTGATCAGTTTCATCCCTCACAACTTAAAAACCAAAAATCAAAAAACATACTCCATAACTAGCCTAAAATCATAACATAACAAGCAAACATACAAATATCCCTTACACCTATAGAGAGAGCCCTCTCTGAGTCCAGGAAGGCTAGTTCCTTGGGCTCCAAAGCTTGGTTTGATGTTACATTGTCATTTGGCTCACTAATCGGCCAAATCACGAGAACCTAACAGAACCATAATGGAAATGGTGAGAAGCATGCTAAAGGCGAAACACTTGACGAATGAATATTGTGCAGAAGCAGCAAACTGCGCTGTGTATATTTTAAATAGATGCCCTACAAAAGCTGATGAACAAAGTTCCAAAAGAAGCGTGGAGTGGCAGAAAACAGGGAGTCACCCACATGAGATTTTTTGGATGTGTGGCATATGCACACATTCCAGACAGGTTGAGGAAGAAGTTGGATAGTAAGGGGGAGAAGTGCATTTTTCTTGGATATTGTGAAGATTCCAAAGGATACAGATTGTATAACCCATCCACAAAGAAGTTTGTAATAAGAAAATATGTGCAATTTATTGAAGAGGTAGCATGGGATGGAAGCATTGAGAAAACAGTCAATGTTAAAATCTATTTATCTCATGATGAAGATGAAGGAGATGTGGTCAAAATTAACAGCCCATCTGTAGCACAACCTCCTCAAACGCAAGGACAACAAGGGACGCCTCAAGCGGCAGCGAGAACACCCTTGAGAATAAGCTGCAGTGGTTCACCGAGCACACCACATGGAGCAGAATTGAGTGCTTCATCAAGCACGTCTACACCAAGTGAACGAGGGACAAAATTCAGAAGCATTAGGGAAATTTATGAGCAAGGAGATGCAAATGAAGGTATGAATTCCCTATTTGCTTTGTATTGTCAAGTTGATGATCCTATTCATTTTGAAGATGATATTAAAAATAGAAAATGGATAGAAGATATGGATGATGAAATTAACGCCATAGAAAAGAACAAAACATGGGAATTGGTTGATCTCCCAGAAGGTAAAGAAGTCATCGGAGTTAAATGGGTCTATAAGACTAAAAGCAATGCTGAAGGAAAAATAGAAAGACACAAGGCCAGAATTGTTGTCAAGGGATATAAGCAAAAGGAAGGGATTGATTATGAATAAACTTTTGCACCTGTTGCAAGAATGGAGACAGTAAGAGCAGTGTTGTCCATAGCAGCACAAAACAAATGGAAAGTACATCAGATGGATGTAAAATCTTCATTTTTAAATGGATTTTTAATGGAAGAGGTATATGTGGAACAGCCCTTGGGATATGAGAAGAAAGGCCAAGAGCATAAGGTCTACAAATTGAAGAAAGCTCTTTATGGGCTGAAGCAAGCATTAAGAGTGTGGTACAATAGGATAGACTCCTATCTACTGGAAAACAAATTTGAAAAGTGTGAGGGAGAACCCACCCTCTACATCAAAGAAAAGGATGGTAAGATATTGATTGTTGTTTTATATGTTGATGACTTAATATTCACAGGTAATGATGATTACTTCATTGAAAATTTTAAAACAGTCATGAAAGATGAATTTGAAATGACTGACATGGGTTTGTTGAGATACTTCTCAGGAATAGAAGTAGAACAAAATGAAAAAGGAATTTTTATTTCTCAAGCAAAGTATGTGAATCAAGTTTTGGAGAGATTTAATATGCAGGAGTGCAAAGCTGCAATTACTCCCACAGTAATGGGATTGAGGTTGAGTAAAGATGACAGCAGCAAGGATTTTGATCCAAGTCTGTATAAAAGCATAGTTGGCAGCCTCATGTATTTGACTTCAACTAGGCCAGATATTATGCATGCCGTTAGTTTAATTTCCATATTTATGGAGAAGCCAAAAGAAGCACATTGGCAAGCAACAAAGAGAATTATGAGGTATGTGAAAGAAACTAAAAGATTTGGCATTTTATATACTACTTCAGAAAATTCAGAATTAGTGGGATACAATGACATTGATTGGGCTGGAAGTATAGATGATCGGAAGAGCACTTCCGGTTATGTTTTTCATATGGGTTCAGGAGCCATTTCATGGGCTTCTAAGAAACAACCTATTGTAGCATTATCTACAGCAGAGGTAGAATATGTGGCAACTACAGCAACAACATGTCAAGAAATTTGGATGAGAAGGATGTTGAGAAGTTTATGCCAAGAATAGGTAAAAGGGACAGTGATTTATTGTGACAATAGCTCAGCTATTGCATTGTCAAAGAATTCTATGTTTCACAAGAGAACGAAGCACATAGATACAAAATTCCATTATATCAGAGAATTGGTGAACAATGGAGAAATTGTTTTGCAGCATTGTAAAATAGAGGATCAATATGCAGATATTTTAACAAAGCCATTGGGGCAGAAGACATTTGAATTTTTACGAAAATGCTTGGGTATGTTTGATAACCCTGCATCTGAATTTAAGGGGGAGTGGTGAAATTATTAAAGTCATCTGCGTGCCTTTGAGCAGGGAGAAAAGAGTACATAGAGGCAACGCAACAGAGTTTTGAGTGCACAGCACTGTAAATTAAAGAAGAATGGGAAACCGTAAGGAGAATTAAAAATGATGATGGGCCGCAACCATGAATTTTAGAGGAGAATTAAATTGGTGATGGGCGTAGCTGTTTTGCAGGAGGAATGAAGATTTTTCCCGTAGATCTGAACTACGGAAGAATAGAAATATTAAAGACAGTCATTTCGGGCATTTAAAGCCCTCAACAACCAGAATGAAGAAAATCTGTTTTAAACAGACAGAAGTCCTTTTATTTTTGAATTGGCGGGACAAGTTGTCCCCACCACTTATATGCCAATCGGAATCGCAAATTCCATAAGCAGTGTCTTGTTGATGTGAAGATTTGTGATGCGATCCCATCGCAATCGCAAATCGAAACATACATATATTGCAAGGACCGAGTGTCTTGTTGATGTGGAAGAGTTCCACGGTGGAACGGTTGTATATAATATACAACCAAACTATATTATAAATCGCCCCACCACAGCTGAGGCGCGTGGATCCACAAGACCACGCGGCAGTGTTTCATTTCAATCGCATGTTTCCAATCGCAAAGTTCAATCGGAGTGGTTTCGTTGTATGCTTCAATCACTTTACCATAGGCCGGACCCGATCCAGTTATGTAGTAGAGTTAAATGGTTCTTCACATCAGTGATTCCAATCGCAATCGCAATTTTTGTTTGGTCGCGCATTTTGTTTAAAGCGCAAACCCAACGGTCTTATACAGTGGATTTATATATGCCATCGCATCCGTTCCATAATCGCAATCGCAACATCGCACGGTGCTCAATCGCAAAGTTTGTTGACAAGCCGATCAGCTGATCACCGATTGCCGACTGCGATGTGGTCCCCACTCGTACGTCAGGCATTTGATAATTTTTAAGGTTCCGAAAGGTTTTTCCTTTGTATTTGGTTTATTTCTTTGTATTAAGTTTTATATATGTTTTGTGATGTTTTATTATATGCGCGACATATAAAAAGAAAAGGCTCGAGAGCCTGTGTATCATTGCAGTGTTGTTATTTTGTTTGTTCGCACAAGAGCACGGAAGAAATACATAGCAGTGTAGTTTTGAGAGACAGAGAGTGTTTTTGTTTCCACAGTGAATGTTTTCTATGCACTGCGTCTGTGGCAGTCACTCTTTATGTTATCCCTCTGTTAAGAGGAAGACTTGTAACAGTTTTTTTTTTAAAGGAATAGAAAGTTTGTTTTAAAGTCTGAAAACTATGTCTACTGTCAAGAAAAGAATTTTAAATTTCTCTGTGTTTGAAGAGGGGAGTTTACTCTCTCCTTTCTTTGTTCTAGAATTTCCAATATTCCAACATGTTGATGGTGGAGGGTCTTAAAACTTTTCCACTTCACCCTCAGTTTATTTGGAAATGGATTCTTCCAAAATAAAATCAAAGTATTCACTTGGCTAGCCATTCATAACCGTATTCTGACTTGGCAAAACCTGCAGAAGCGTGGTTTTCAGGGTCGGGCATCTGCATCATGTGCTTGCAGAGAGAGGCATCTGCGTCAGAGAGAAGAAGATAATATAAGCGTAGTCTACCGAGGCCGCGTTTTGACCCAGAATCCGGTAACCATTTTCAGAAAATTCGACAAAGATTTGCCCAGAATCTTGTTTACAGTTGTTAAACATTAGTATTTTGAGTGCCCCAGGGGTTTTTGATAGTGCTGAATCCATTTCCACTATCAAAAATGGATTCCAAGCACTGCAACTACCTGATTTTTTAAAATTTAGTTGACCTGATTCCAACATATTTCTGTCGTCCGGGGCAAAACGCGGCCTCGGTAGACTGGCAAGGTGGTGCTGGAACATTTTAATCTTTCATTCAAAATGCTATCTCAGACATGACGATATATAGTTGCATCAAAATTTGGAGAAAAATAAGGATTATTATGCTCTCCCTCTCTACATCGTCTAGACCATGTGGCCAAGAAGAAATGGCATTATTTTCGATTAGGAAACACTGAGACTTCTTGAAGACATTAACAAGATTGGGCTTAAGAAGAGAAACAGTGTTCACAGGATCCCAAAAGTAGGGAAATTTTTAGCAATTTTTCTCTGTTGGATTTTTTTATGGAGCAAGTGTAGGCAGAAATTGTGGTTGGGTAATCCATATATATAAATCAACTAATTAGTTTTACTTTTTCTGGTGGGAAGGGCACAAATAACAGAGTAGAGATAATAGCCCTTTTGGGTGTGTTGATAGCTTCCAAATGGCTCAGAATTGACATAATACAGATCTTTGGGGATGCCAAAGGCATTATTGAATGGGTTAAACTCCTTAACAATTTCAGTCTGCCCATCCTTTCCAACTGGATAAAGCTCATCAAAACCTTGACCACAACATTTTAAAAAGTAACTTTCAACACATTTACAGAAAACAAAACTGGTCTGCAAATATTCTTTCAAAAATATGAAACAGATAAATTTTTCTTTTCATCTTTTGAACAAAGCAATATGACCAATACTAGCAAATCTTCTTTCAAAAAGATGCAGCCATCGGGGAGAAACAGATAATTTTTTCTTTTCAGTTTTTGAGCAAAGCAATATGACCAATACTAACATGATACATCATAAATTATTCTTAAAAACACTATTAGCCCAGGATTTTTTATTTCCTCATAAGCAAGGATAATCTGATGTAATAGATATCTATTTCCAAGAGCAAGGCAGGCAGTCTTTCAATTTACATGTACAATTAAAAAAAACACAAATACACAGTATATAGATTTTTGTAAATAGTTTTTTAATTGTCCTTTCAAAAGAAATAGTATGTAATTCCTTGAAAAAAAAAAGACAAATGTTCTAAGCTTATGTACTTTTTATATAATGTGAAGTAGCTTTTTTTCGTGTGATGAGAAAAAAAAAACATGTGCTAACTGTCAATAACATGTAATATTGGGAACCCATATCAATACCATGTAATATTTGGGTACCCATATCATCATGTTACCCGAATCCTCAAATTTTGAAATGAAATTTCGATGATCTTCCTAATTTGAGGTTATTTTTGAGATCAAAGTTTTAGAAAATTGATCTTTTTTAATGTTTATCAATGAAATCTTTATGTTGGTTTTTTTTTTATTTTTTTTTATTTTTATAAATCAATCTCAAATTTGGATTTTTGAAACTTTTATAAAATTGTGATTTTTTTCACCAAATTTAACTAAAAATTCCTGTGCATAAATTCAAAGTGCAGTAAACCTACAAGTGTATTGAACACATACCCATCTCACGCCGGGTGTAATCATACACACCACCAACTTTGTGGTAATGGCGATCTAATCCCGGGTTTGGAGCACGTACCTCGGTATCTCCGTCCAAATATGGCAGACTTCAATCTTCTCCAAGTTGCGAACGCGCATACGATTAACAGGAGAACCAGTCCACCCACAACACCTAAAATTATGGGTGTTCTGTTTGAGTGCTTGATCTGCGCCGGTGGTGCTTCGGCAGGTGGGGCTGAAAGCCCAGTCGAATTAAAGGAGATATTTGATAACGAACTATGTAGTTTTGGCTCCAGTATTGAACTCCTACATTTCTAGGATTAGATGTGAATATGTTATTGATTGCGTTTGATAGACATGTTGTGCAGTTGCGAGTAGATAAATCTCTCGTGCACTGCACCAGACCGTAAATAGTTTGAGACACACCCAAAGCCGATTGTTTCGCTTCACGAGCTGCTTCACTTGACAAGTTCTTTAAGAAATCCTTAGCAACCAAGTTGAAGTCTTTAGGGAGAAAGAAACCCGTGTCCCCTGAGCTCTCATAACACACTCCTTCCTTCGGAACCGTATCCATTTTTCCAGTGAAATTGTAGTTTTCATAACGTAAGAAGCAGTGAAAAGGCCAAATACTACCACCAATGGCATTCTGACAACCTTGTTGAATGGTAGTCCTTGCCAATTGCGCACAAGTGTAACATTGGTCAACCGTCATGTCTTCCCTGCACTAGAGGAGGCCATATACTTCGCCCGAAACAGATATGTTAAACCCATTATGGCTGGCAGCTTGGGAAAGATTGTCAAGGACTCTATTCTGATTTCTCTCATACGTACTGCCTGCTGTGTAGTTAACGTTGCTATTGCATTTATACCCCGGATTCTCTGGGTCTGGATTGCAATTAGTCTGTCCATGAAGGGGAATGATCCAGGATGGCCAAACAATAATTAATTAAAAGAGTGTAATAGTTTGGTCGATCAAGAGAGGGCATGTGGATTCCCTATTCATATTCATTAGGACTCCGATCACCGATTCACAAGGAGACACTGCACAACGGAGAGCCTGCATTAGGTAGGGGAGGGACGCCAGTTATTGGGCGCCCTCCCGTCCACCTCAGCGACCAGTCACCAAATACACATGGACACTGTACGACAGCTGCCCACTCGGACCGGCCACATGTTGGGTTGGTAATGATATTAAATTCACAGGGGTTAACACGTTTTAGGGTTTTTGCCGGAGGTTTTACTCCGATGTCTATGGACTCCCGTTCATTCTTGCTCGGGACCGGTGTGTGGGTGTTCGGTTCCATCGGTGGTGGTTGCTGCGGGTTCCAGAACCTACGCAACCTGTTGCCACTTCTTGTTAACGCTCCAGCCTTCCAATGCCCACCATTGCTGGTTAGTTGTTTGTTGCAGTTGCTAAAACTGTTCGCTGGTTCCGCATTGTTGATCTTGTTGGGTTTATGTGTTTGTTGGTTGCTGAACGTTGTAGCTCGCCGCCCGTTCCTATTCTTGAATGCAAATTCCATCATTGTGTCTACCATTCCTCTGATGCTGGACGGCCAGCTATCGATGCTTGTACGCCAGGGTTTCGGTCCGCTTGCTCTTTTTGGTCAAATTCTTCAGGTATTTTTGAAATTCTTTCATTTTTTACTGAGAGAATGTCATTTTTGTTGATCAAATACTAATTTTCTTGTATTTTTACAGGTACAGGGTTCCATGGTTGGCGTTGGCGAGGTTCTCTTTTGGCATTGTGGCGGCTTCTCTGCATCCCCGGTGGCGACGGACCTTCGGAAACCTCTGGTAGGATTCTGTGAATCCCACCAATCATGCTCTGTGTTGTTTAACACTTGCTCCCTGTGTTTATCAACACTTTCAATCATTGTTTGGTGGAATTATGTTTAGCTGTTCTTGTTTTCTTGGGTTTAGCTCTTCTGTGGAATTTAGCTGGGTTTTCTTAGTTTGCTGGGTTCGTTTATTTATCTACACAGTGAAATTTATGATATGCAGCAATATCATATTTATGAAATTTATTTGTTGAAGACAACTTGTATTTGTTCATTATAGTCTCATTTCTGGTTTGTATTTGTTCATTATAGTCTCATTTCTGGTTTAAAACCGCAACTCTTAGGTGTTCTGTGTTGTAAAGGAAATTTTGGATTTTCTTTATACTTCGCGTGCTATGGTTCAGTGATCATGTAAGAGACTTCTAATTTCATGCTCTTTTTATTGCATAGAGAGAATTGGATTTTGGCATAATTTTTTATTTGGAGTTTTCAAGCCCTTCCTGGATGTAGCTAGGATTTTGAATTCGTTTTTCCATAAATTTTTGTTAGCCTCAAGCATAAATAAGTGCTTCGGAGTATGGCTATGTGCTGTTGGATTTCTTCCTAAACCCTTAGGTTAAACTTGGGGTTTTTAAAATTGGCTTTCTTTTCTTCTATTCTCATAGTTTGCTCCACTCCAATTATTTCTATTGGTATATTTAGCAATATATTTGTAACCCTGTAAATGTATACTTTAATGTCGTTACAGGTCTCTCTGGAGAGAAAGAAGAGAATTGGATTTTGGCATAATTTTTTATTTGGAGTTTTCAAGCCCTTCCTGGATGTAGCTAGGAATTTTGAATTCGTTTTGCCATAAATTTTTGTTAGCCTCAAGCATAAATAAGTGCTCCGGGTATGGCTATGTGCTGTTGGATTTCTTCCTAAACCCTTAGGTTAAACTTGGGGTTTTTAAAATCGGCTTTCTTTTCTTCTATTCTCATAGTTTGCTCCACTCCAATTCTTTCTATTGGTATATTTAGCAATATATTTGTAACCCTGTAAATGTATACTTTAATGTCATTACAGGTCTCTCTGGAGAGAAAGAATCTGCTTTTCTTCAAGTACTTTCTATTTGAGGCAACACTCGTGATTAATTTTCAGAAATGGCATATAACAATTTGTAGCCTTGGGCTTGATATGGGTTTGTGACCTATACTCTAATAGGTAACAAGAGTGTATTAAAACTCTCATTCATTCCTTTGTAATTCCTTACTCCGTTTCTCAGAATATTAACATAATTTCTACCGTGCTTTTCCCAAGTAACACTCATGAGTCATTGGTTTTCGAGCAATATAATTTGAAAGTGGCATGGTTATAAATTCTGTGCTTTTCAACATTTTGACTCGAGTGTTGCACCCTATAGATCGGATTCTCGTGAACTTACCTTTCTCGGGGGACTAGGCTAAGCACACTGCATTTGGAAATCAGCAAAGGAAATCTTTAATTGTTTTCTTGTTTTCTTTTATTAGGGTTCGGCTCAATGTCGTCTTCGACAATAATACATGCCTTCGTGGCCTAAACATTTGGTTGTGTATTAAACGTAATTACAATTGGTAAAAACCACAATTGTATTAGTGCCACGTAGTTTTATTTTAAGATTGGAACTCTCTATGTCCTTTATATGAGTAATGTATTGAACCTAATTACAAATGGTAAATACCTCAATTGTATTAGTGCCATGCATTTTGATCATCATGGTCTATCCGGTATGGTTTTGCTCATTTTTAACTCATTTTTGTCTTATGAATTTCTAAGTGAAAATTTTTATTGAATGGTCTTATCTTCTTGATCTGTGATGGAAAATGAATACCAGGGGAATAATTTGCGAAGTGCTTTTGCATCCCAAGGAAAAAGCAGTTATTTGTGTAAGCATCTGGACCATGATTTGCTTTTAGTTTGTTTCTTTTCTTTTCACCTTTCTGGACTGAAGTAATGCTTTGTTTTCTTCGTAGCTCTTATTCTGGACCTAGGGAAAATTCCTGTTTTGATGAAGGAAAAAGTAGTTATTTTTTGAAGACAGCTTGTCAAATAATCAAGTCATAATAATATTGGAAACATCATAAATATGATATGCAGCAATTTGTGTAGCCTCTGGACCACAGTTTGGTTTCATTTTTGTTAGTTTTCTTTGTAGTTTGGGATGAAATCTAAAACAAGTAGGACAACATAAATGCACACGGGATACATTTGTTATCATGGATAAAAAGCTCTGATTAAATATGCCTGACAAATAAATTTCATGATTTTGTTTTGTGTGTGCAGTTTTAATTGATAAGTTTCCCATGCTATTAATAATTTATGTGATGTTATTATTTTGTTGATTAATTATATCCAGAGATGAAGCTGAATAGGGAAAATCATGCTTCTGTTTTGCATTGCAGACTGCATTGTTCATTTCTGTTTTGCATTGTTGTAGTTCTGTTATTTATGAATTATACTTAGTGTAGTAGAAAGGAAATCTGAAGTATGAATTATGAATCATACTTAGTGTAGTAGAAAGGAAATCTGAAGTATGAATTATGAATTATACTTAGTGTGGTAGAAAGGAAATATGAAGTATGAATTATGAATTATACTTAGTGTAGTAGAAAGGAAGTCTGAGATCTATTAAGATATGAAAGTCCAAACATATAGTCCATCCAAAAATCCACATTATAATGCGGTTACATCCAAAAAAATTTAACACTCCTATTCTTTATGGCCTTGAGAATCTTCAGTGCCAAACCCTGAGTTGCTTGATTGAGCCAAGAAGGTTGGCCTTCCTAAGAAGGCTTGATTAGGTGGTGGTTGATTGCTGCCATATAATTGAGACCAATTTGTCCCTTCCAACCATGGAGGAATTGAGTACCCGTACCTCACACTTGCATTAATTGGAGGTGTTTGCTGAGCATACATTGAATTCAGACCTCCTATGGTAGGAATAAGGCAAGTGGGTAAACCCCAATTTTGATAGTGAAGCACTTGAATGTTTATGAGGTCTTGGAATAATGTTGTATTATTTGCAATGTTGTCCAATGTGTTGGACATGTTCCTGGATTCATTCTCATCAACTGTGCTTGCATTTATGTCAACCATATGAGTCAACCCTTGTTCCCTTTCAAGCATTTGTTGAGCCTTCCTTGCTTCTTTTTCGTGTCTTGAGATTTGTTTTTGTTGCTCCTTCTCTTGCCTTGCTCTCTCTCTTTCAAGCCTTTCATCTGCTCGACGTTGTGCTGCAATAGCCCTTGTTGCCTTCTTCTCCTTGGCTTGATCCTTTTTTTCTGTTTTAACTCCTGAATTTCCATTTTCTTATTTTCAGACTCAACAAGGAGCTTTATATAGTCTTCAGAGGTGAGTAACTGTGAACTTCGCCCCAAACGAAGACTACTGGTTGTTCCTTGCTTCTTTTTCATTGACACTCTTTCTACTAGTAGCTTTAAGAACCGCCCAAGTAACTTCTCCCTCCCTCCCACCTGCATGTCATTGCTTGGCACTTCAATATCCATGGCACTTGATTGAAATACATTTTTTTCTTCATCTGCTGCCTCATTATGTCCTCCATCTTCTTCCATTGATCTATTTTCCACAAAAAAATGAACAATTTTACTATTCAATTCAGCCACTTGTGAAGGCATGTTCATGCTTTGTTCATTGGTTCTTGAGACACTATGGGCGTTCAAATTAATCATGTTTTCTGCCAGCCATGATGGTGGGTTTACTTGGCTAGGCAATGTCAATTGGTCATTTTCAATTTCATTAACAATATTAGCAATTTCATTTTCTGCATTAACAATATCAGCGTTTTCATTTTGAACTAAATCTGCATTAACAATATCAGCAATTTCTGTTTCAACAAAATCTGCATTCTCAACTGCATGTTCAACAGTGTTGCCATCAATTTTTTGACAAGTATACTATGTTTCACATACCTGCTCATCATCATCAGCATATAACTGTCCTTGAGAGAGGGAAATTATATTATCAACTGCAACCACATCATCATGTTCTTTTACTTCTTCTTCCACTTCATGTCTTTCTTCCTGACCATCCACATGAAAAGCTTGGCTACAAGCAGTATCATGCATAAGAGCATCATAATTTAGTGGCCATATTCCTGTCCTCCTAAAGCCAACCTTGTTATTTGATGGTGTCAGAGCCCTTTTAAAAGCCTTACTTGCAAGCTCTGCTAACTCGAACCTTTTGACCTCAACCCCTAGATTCTTTGTCATCCATGCAGCACGTTCTAACCTGAAATAGTTCTTGAAAGGGCCAAACACACTAACATCAAGTGGCTGCAATCTGTGAGTGGTATGAGCGGGCAATGTTAAAATGTCAATGCCCAAATTGTATGCTTCCTCAAATTTTTGTAGAGCCATGTGGCTTCCATGGCCATCTAATATCAACAAGTGTCTGTTATTAGGTGAGACACCACCTAGCACAGATGCAGCAAAGTGGCAAAGCCAATTTAAAAAAATCTCTTTAGTCATCCATGCATGGGGATGTGCAGCCATGCATGCTCTAGGTTCACAGTTTTGTATATAATTTTTCAACTGATTTTTACCTTTGAAAAGATAAAATCCTGGGATTGAAGCACTAATTGCATTGACACAACATAAAATGGTTATCCATTCCCTGCTCTTAGGCAAAATCTTTGGCACGTTTCGGCTGCCTCTTTTGGCAATTACCCTCATGCCACAATTCCTTCCCGCCTGTAAACCTATTTCATCACAGTTCCATATATGGTCTGCATCATAAGAATGTTTATCATATGCACTAGAAAGAGTGTCATAGAAATTACATACTTCAAATTTAATGCCCTGTCTCTGTCAAGGCCCTCAGCTGTACGCAATACAAGGTCTGGATGGATTGAAAGGCATGCAAAATGGACAGATTGCAGGTTTTGTATCTACAGAGCAAGAGGACACGATGTTTTTTAACTGATGTTTAGTAAACACACACACACACATATATACAGACACCTATAAAGATTTTTTTTAACTAATGTATTTGTTACCGATGTGTGAGCACCTAAGCCATGTAGTGTACTTGTATTTGCAATGAACAAAAGTTTAAAGGGTGTATTTTGCACTCTAAATTAGGCAATCCATGTGATATTATTTGCTTTGCATTGCATGGAATGTTACTCGAATTGTCAAGTATCATTAAATTTACTAGTATTCTGTATATAACATTGTTATTCCTATAATCTGTGCATAGTTAACTTCTGCAGTCTTCCTATATAAAAGGTGCAACATGATAGGGAGCTCTATATCACTAAAATTTGATGTAAAACTAGCAACTGGAAATGATTATTCCTGTTCTCTTCCAAATGCATTTGAAAAAAATAGGCATTGAACAAGAAACCTTGCTTTAAAGGATCAAACAATTCCATAAAGAAATACAAAAATGAAATTAATACCTATGATTTAAATTGTTCTTTAGCTCCCAAGAGGTGTATAAAATAAACCATGTAACTTTTCAACTTAAAGCAATCTTTTCCTTTTTGATCTTCTATGTTTTGATGAAGTGTGATACAAGTGTATATTAACTAGACATCCATTCACTATTTGGGTTTTCAGCTTTAGGGATTACTCTGACAGTGCTTGCACCATGTTTGGGGATGCTTCAAGAGATTTGAGTTGCATGGTGTCTGATGAGCTGCTTGCTATGAGATAGGGTTTTCTTGGTTTTCCCTAGCTAGGGTTTTGGAGAGCTAGAGAACTGTACTAGCCTTGGAATGAGGCTATGGTGTGTACGTGAACTTCCATCTTTACACATCTATATGAAGTTTCCAACTCTCAAAAATTGTCCCTATTGCAGATTTGCAGATTTGATTTTCAGCGACCTATTTATTCAAGGTTTTGTAATTTCTAGCACTTGTATGTCTTGCTGATTTAGCATTAATAATGAAGAAGATAGGGTAGATTTTATGCTGTATTTACAACTGTCATAAACTGAAATTCAGATCTGGTTTATACATTACAACATTTTGCTAGTGGGGGGAAATTTGTTGGCACACTTTGGTGTTTTTTCTCTTGAATTGCCTAGTGAATTGATGTTGTTAAGAGTTGAAACACTATCTTCTATTGCTGCTATTTCATTTATGTTTTATAAAAACCCTAGAAGTTTACCGAGTTAAGATTAGGAAACCTCTAGGAAAGAGTTAATTTTTCTAAGTTGCGTTAATTGCACTAGTGTAGAACTTTTCTACATGGGTAGCGTTCGCCCTCTCTTCAGGGAAGAAACTAATCTATTCTTTTTTTCTTCTATTTTTAAGTGGAAGAAACTCCAATACCTCTGTAAATTTCTAAGACATCTGCTAAAAATTTTAGGTAGCGTCTGCCCTCTATAAGGGACAGGAAAAAGTGGACAACTGAGTTTTTCATGTTCAACCCGTATCTTTAAAGCAACATTTGAAAATGTTGATTTGAAAAGCACCATGGGTCACTTGAATTGCTAAGATAAAAAATTTAATAAGTTACAGTATGATGATTAGGTGCTCCCAAGCCATGTTGTGAAGTAGCTTAAAATCAAAATCAGTAAAACAATAGCCTTCGTGGTAGAACTGAAATAAAGACTCATAAATGAATGTTTGCAATTCTGTTTGTTTGCAATTCAAAAACTGAAAACTAAAATAAAGACTCAAAAACGAATGTTTGCAATTATGTTAATTTGCAAATCAAAAACTGAAAACTGAAATAAAGACTCAGAAATGAATGTTTGCAATTATGTTTGTTTGCAATTAAAAAACTGAAAACTGAAATAAAGACTCAGAAATCACTGAAAACTGAGACTCAGAAATGAAAATAAAAGTGTAAGAAAGCTGAAATAAAGACTCGGAAATTAAAATAAAATTGTAAGAAAAATGTAAACTAACCTGAATATACTGTGTTCTGTTTTGGGGTGTGTTCTGTCTGGGTTGTCTCCAAGGCTGGGTGTGTTCTGTGCTGGATTGTCTCCAAGGCTGGTGAATAGTTTGAAACTGAAAAATGTAACTTCAATAGTGGTTGAACTTCTTTTATAGTTTTTTGCAGTTGAATTTTATTGGTGACAATGATGGACATGGATTGCAATGGCTTCATTTTTCATGCGTGATCAAGATTGAATTTGATGTGATATAATGGCTAAGAATTTGTTTTTGTTGATCCATGTGTTTGATCTGTTTTGATGGGAAATCATTTATTGAATTTATTGGGTGGGTGTCATTTATTGTACACAATGGGTTTAAATGTTCTTATGGGGTGGGTGTCATTTATTGAACACAATGGGTTTAAATGTTGAATAACACAGCAGTTATGGTTGACATACATTTATTTTTATTATGTGCAGGTATTGATATTTACTTCTCATACACAGCATCAGAGCTGATCAGATGGGTTGAAGTGACTCGCTTTTTGTACTTATTGACTTGACCATTTTGGAAGGAGAAATGGTTTTATGAGTTTTCTATTTTAAATGTTGGGATTTGTAATCTTGATACGTATTAAGCTATTTATCGACAGTTGTGGGTTATTTATGGACACATGTGGGCCCAGTGAATGACTTGGGAAATTTTGGACATAATTTAATATATATTTGAACTTCAAGTTATTTTATTATGTTTAATTATTGGTTGCATATATGTCTATTTTTGGTGGGTTGATGGGACCAATACTATAACAATTACTGATCCCTAAACAACATTAGACATCTCTCCCCTAGACATTCCAATTTATAATAGTGCTTCAATAGACATTCCATTAGGTTAATCATGTGGTTAATGTATAATATCGACATCACGTTATTAATCGATGGCTATAATTAGAAGGAGATGACGTAGAAATTGAATACCCACAGGTTGGTCAACATAGAGTAAATGGAATTAATTACAATCACGTAGGTGACAAGTTCATAGATTAGAAGAACTAAAACGCCATCACGTGGTTAATGAATATCCACAGCTTCATGAACGAAGACTCGGTCGAATTAATTGCCAGCCAGAGAACAAGTCCTCCTGGAATTTACTGGTTTGTCCTTTTGGACTGGAAACCCTTAATTTTCATAATTTTCATAAGGAGTACGGTATGGTCAAAAAAGAATTTCAAAAAATCGAGTAGTGTTTGAATATAAGGAGTTGTCTACTGAAGCACAAGAATAGTTTGGATTGCAGTTTGTTTTGGCAGAATGAGTTAAATTTTTTTAAAAAAATTTGGTGGTTGGAGTGTTTGAATTGTATTTTTAATAGTGAAAATGGATTTAGCATTATCAAAAACTCAAAGAATCCCTAAAATATTAAAATTTAACTATTAAGTTATTCTGTGGGTTTTTTAAAACTACACCTAATCAAATACTGAAATTTAACTATTAAATTATTCTGGAAGTTTTTTAAAACTACGCCTAATCATATTTTTAATATAAAAATTAAATTTAATATTATCAAAAAAAATTAAGCATTCAAAATCATAAAATTTGACAATTATAATCTAAATTTACAAAAATTCATGCTAAATTCATCAAAAACTTACCAAACATTTTAGAACAAATTTAAAAACGAGTTAGACTATGACTATGGCGTTCAAAATTTAATTGTGAAGTAACATCAAGTCACTTTTAAAAGTTATCCTTTTGGACTTTTTTAATTGGTTTGTCATTTTGGACCGGATATCCTGAATTCAATTGTGAAGTACCATCAAGTCCCTTTTAAAAGTTATCGGTTCGTCAAATTCTCCTCAACCGTGTCATGTTCATGGAATTGTCAATAGTGCAAAACTTTGACATTCATGTATTATCAAACTCTTACAAAAAGTGAGGGCAAGAATAATAACTCTTTTGAATTCATCAACACTCACGTTGATAACTGCCAATTAGTAGTGAAAATCAAATACACCAATTTGTCGTCGTTCGTATGTTGTCAATAGTACAGAACTTTGACATTCATGTATTATCAAACTCTTCTAAGAAGTAGGCGTAAGAATATTAATTCAGCACAAACGTCAAACGTTATATGATGGTCATCTAACGTTAGAGAATGGCATGCTTGGCTAGCGAGAGAGACTATATTAATCACTTCATAGTCATAGTCAAAGTGTGTTTTTTATTATTTTATTGAGTTTTTGTAATTTTAATTAAATTTTTTAGAAAATGTTAAATATTTTTATTTTCATAAATTCAAAAATAATTTTTAATTTTTAGAAATTTTATTTTTAATTTTTAGACATAATTTTTTTAGTGGAGATCATTTTATTTTTGGTATTTGTTAGTCTCTCACAAATAATTTAAAAAAAAATTGTTAATTTTGTGATTGGTCATTTTATTGTTGAGTGCTCTCCCATTGTTATTTCCCAATGATGCTAAAATTGACAAGGTTTCATGTTTGTAGAGGAAGAAATGACGGTATGGGGGAAAGGTGGGGTTGAACAAATCTCCATTTAAAACATTGTGTGGAGTATGGAATGTAGAGGAAGAAGCATAGGGGCTTCACTTGGAGAGCAATACCATACCACGTGGGTTCATTTTCGGGGATATATATTGAGGAAAAAACACAATACCATACCACCTTTCTAATGAAAGTAGGGGTTCTTTAAATTGTGAAGGTGTATAGATTCGTATTGGTAGGGGGTTAAATACTATAATTTTTAGAAATATTTTTCAATATGTAGTGAAACGAATATGTCATAAATTCATTGAGTGAAACCCAATAGAAAAAAGAAACTTGTGGAACGAAGAATCTCCATTCTAGTAAAGATGTAACTGATTATATAACTCACTACAATTGCTAAAACACCACTAGCAAATTGGAACAACAAAATGTGAATGAAATGCATTGGTATGCTTTTTTTAATAATCAATCTCTATGTTGTTCATTTGCATTTTATTTTATTATGCATTCTGCAGTTTGACGGTGGGAAATGATGGAAAAATTAATATTTGGCTTCCAGAAATGATCAACTATGTGAAACAATGGAAGAAGTTAATCTATGGCCAAATATTGCCTATTAATATGGCATGGTGATTGTTCAATATATCAACTTTAAATTTGAAGTATTTACGAAATAAATTTCAATGATTATATTTTTTGTTTTTCTTAGTGAAAGTCTCATTTCATTTTTTTTAGACGTCGAGTATGGAGTGCTTCATGAGCTTGAGGAAGGATGACTACTTACTAAAGTGAAAAGTGCTTTATGAGCTTGCAGAAGTGCATAGTGCTTCATGAGGTTGCAGAGATATAATGACCACAGTATATGTTATTAAGTTCTTTTTTCAAATATGAGCCTCCACTCATGCTTCCATTATGAGATGGATTGAGGATTGGGTTCCTGCTGGGGTTGGTATAGTGGATGGCTCTCATAGGCTTCACCCTCATGAGATTTCGCTTCCTGCCATATTTTTTGATGGGGCTTGCAATGAAGGAAAATTAGGATGCGGGGCTTGGATTAAAATTTCACATAGAGAAAGAATCCAATTATATTGGAATCCATGCATATGTCATGCATGTCCAAGCTAGTAAGAAAACCATACATGCAACTTGGTACCTGCAAGAAAAACATGTTGTAGTTGTTGATTCCTATGTCCTCCCGGACCTTCCTACTTTTTCTTTGCCTTCTTGCTCCAAATCCCAAGTATGCCACACTCCTCCAAGAGTGCTCCAAGAAAAATCTAAGTGTTTAAGAGTATGAGAGAGAGAGATAAAAAAATGACAACTCCAAAACTGAACTGATAAAAAGCTAGGCCAACTGATTCTCGGAAGCCTTTTTATTAATGAGGCCTCTATTTTCTTAAATTTTCAATTATTTTCCTTATTTTTCCTCCTCACATGCAACCTGTGACCTTTCACCTTCCTTTTCTCACATTTTCCATTATTTCAAAAAAAAATGCCAATAAATTCCACTTTTCCTTTCCAAATCCTTTGCCATGTTGCCTTTGCCAATTTCCATAGCCATTAATTAATTACAAGAGATCCCCATCACTATGTTTTTTGCCCAACATTCAGCTTCGAATACATGTCCCATGGCCAATGTCTTATTTTACCTTTATTAATTTTATTTACATGGATTTTTAACCAGGACTGTTACAGAAAATAAATCAAGACTTCAAGGGAAACAAATCCCCTAATTTTATCTTGAACATAACTATATGGTATTTTTGAAAATAAGAAATATGGGGGAAAAAATAAAAGTCTCTACTTGAATACAATCTTCCTTTCACTCTGTTGTACATATTAACCCTTGCATATAAATTTTTGGCCTGCTGCCTCTTCCGAATCTATTTCAAACCTATGTCGCGGCCTAAAACCTCCATATTTCTGCTTAACATTACCGTCTTCGCTCGTAAAATACATTGTACAAAGGGTAAAACCCGCACTTGGAAATATGTCGGGTCTGGCCCCCTGAAGCCTTAGCCCCTTTTGCTTTAATTCACACATGACCCTGACGCCAAAACCTTGCGCTAAGCAGGTGGGAGCTTATCACTTCATATTTTCGGGAGCACCCATGGTCGTCAGATCAGGAGCAAATCGACGGAGTGGAATTTGATTTATCGTGGTGGTCCCCACGCTCGAAAACCAGCGGTTAATTCCACACCACCTTTATAAGGCTGGCGGTATTCTCTATGGGGCCAACGATCCCATTGAACGTGCGACAAGTGTCCCCATGTATGATTCTCAAAACCACCATTTTGTGCATTAAATTTTGGTCAATGGCCGGGCAGCGAAATGACCATAAACCGTCCGATCTCAAAATCTTCATCCAACGGCTACCTCTTGACTTAGTTGTGCGGGCTTTAACGCTAGTCTACATTGTCCCATGGCCCACCGTTACATCGCTCCCAGCGCCTTTGAGCCGTTGATCCAGTTTCAAAATCCGACGGTCCAAGACACGTTCTCCTCTGCCCGTCGACTCCATATCTCCACGTCATCCCTTCATTGACATTTGTTGTACTTTTGTCCACGTTACCTGCTCCTTTTGGCTTTTCGTACGCCCATGTGTCATATTCCCGCGTGTCCATGGTATTTTCCCCTGCCATATATATATATATGTTTTTTCATTCATATTCATCGTTTGTATTCATTCATCAGGTTTAAACTATTTTACGTGGAAAACTTACGTCCCGTCAAAGTCTCCACTGTATTTTCTCCACCACCCTACATGTTCTTTCCATATGGCCATGTCTACATCGTCACCATCGCCCTCATCTCCATCTCGGTCTGGTTTTCCTTAACTGGTTTGTGTTTTTGCAGGCTTGCCGCGGTAGAAGATTCATCATGGTTTGCTACTTTGTTCACAAGAAGTCAAGAGCACCACCCTCGACAATTTTCAAGGAAGAAATTCAGGAGGGAAGCCTAGGGTAGTTGTATGATATGACCATCATTAAAGAAAGAGGGGATATAAATCTATAGAACCCTCCAGAGAAAATCAAGAGACAGATTTGAGTAGGCGAGAGTATTAATGGGACAGCATGAAATATCAGCGAAAGATTAAGAGACGCAGAACCCCGCATTAAAGATATGAGGTTGAAATTCGAAGTTAGAAGGCTGCAAGTACCATACATAATTACAAGAAACCTCAGGGTCTTATTGCAGCAAATTTTTCCTCTTTCAGTCAAGTACAGAACGTTTGTATATTTTATTCTTTATGTCTTGTTCATGAGGAGATTTTTATCTTCAGCATTTATTTCATGAAGTAGTAGCAGAGTACGTGCATCAGTTCAGCACCGCCAAACAGCATAGGCGGGTTTTTCTTTCAAATATGTTTAAATAAGATCATTAAATGTATATCACCTACCTCATTCTCTAGAGTTTTCTCCTTCTCCTATAAAAACTAGAAAGAAAGACATTGTAAGGGTTCCAGACTTCAATCAGCAAATTGTGCAGTGAAAGGCTCTTGTATACATCTTGTAAAATTCCTGTATGAAGGCTCAGAGCCCGTAGGGTCTCAGTGAAGAGGAGATATAACTGTAATGAGGATTCTGGTCTTTGGTATATCACAGTATGTAATCTCTTCTTATGTGTTAATATAATATCTCATTTCATGCTATTTATCTTCTTGTATCATGTTCTAGAATGCGAGTGGCTCATTGGTCTTAAGTAAGGATTCATCCTAGTTGGTGCCCATACTTGGATTAGTCAAGCACTTTAAATAGGCCTAGTCATGATATACTGTTCCATGTTCATTTCATCCATATTTTCTGCTATATTAGTTACTTGAGGAGGGTGTTTTTAAAACGCCATTGTCATGTATGGATTCTTAGTTGGATAAGCCCATATATGGTTCTGTTGTGTATCTGGGTATCAGCCTCATACTAACTGATATCTTCCTCGTGTTTCCTCACTGCATCCACTCTCTGATATTTGATTTCTGTGGCATATTAGTTGAACTGGCCCTCTTTGCAGTAAGTTGTCTCTTAACTGTCTGAGTCTTTTGTATTGGAATTCTGCATGTTGTTCCTACATTATTCTTATCCTTGTATCAGCTTCTGAGAAAGTTTGGTCACATTTCAATTAAATTCCTTATTTTGCAAAGATAGCGAGAGAGCTTTTGGATTGACAACCCAAGCTATATTATGAGCTCCTTGTTACGATAAGATGTCCTAGGCACTGGTCTATGGCAACTCTAGGCTGTCTCTAGGGGTGACAAAATTGTCTACAACATATTTCTGGCGCCGTTGCCGGGGACCGAATTCAAGAATATCAGTTTCCCTGGGTCTCGACAAATCATATTCACTCTCTAATCAGGTAAGCACAGAGAGTTGAAGAGTTGCATATCTCTCACCTTGGTGACTCCACTGTTACTTACTTGATAAATCTATTGTTAGTCCTGGCTCCTCGTAAGCCACATTTGAGGTCAGATACAACTCAGTTAAAGATACCTTACGTGTCTGACCCAGAGAATATCATTCATAAAAAAGTTTGGAAAGAGAAGAAATCAGTTTGTGCCGAAACTCCTAAATATTTGGTAGAATATTATCCGCCTTCTTCTTCTCAAGAGATCAAAACAGAACGCCCTGATTTCATCAAATAAAATCCCAAATATTTCTCTGAAAGTCCACCTAGGAGAAGGGCCAGGATTGAAGAGTATTTTTGTCCTACTCCCGAGGCTGAGGAAGTTAAGGAAGTCACAGAAGAAACTGTCGTTAATCGTGAACTATTCCCATCTACACCTCAAGCTTCTGTGCAATTTATCCCTATTGTTATACATACCCCACTTCCTCCTCCTCCCCTTCCTTCATCTGTACCTCAGATTGTTGCACAACCCTCACCTCCTCCAATGGCTAATGTACCACATTTTCTCTTGAACAAATATGCTCCGCTAGCTTTACCTCCAGTGCTGAATGATATGCCACAAGATTAATTGAAGATTCTGCCTAGATTTAATGGAGAAAATGAGGTTGATGCTCAGAAACATCTTGAGACTTTCTGCTCCTTTGCAGAAAACTTAAATGTAGAACATTTGGATGTGGTCTTAAGATTGTTTGTTCAGTCTCTTGATGGTGAAGCTAGAAAATGGTTCAAGACATTGGCTGACCGCTCTGTAAATACTTGGGAAAGAATGGAAGAATTTTTTCTCAAAAAGTGGGGAGAAAAGAAAGATTATGGTCAGTGTCTTACTGAATTTAATACCTTGAAGCAAAAGCATAATGAAGGAGTGTTAGAGTTTATTAAGAGATTTAACAAGTTATATTTGAACCTAACTCCTGAAATGAAGCCTCACGAAGTAGCTGCTAAGATAGTTTTCATAGTAGCCTTTGATTTTGACTTTGGCTTCTCTTTGAGGGAGAGAAAACCTGCCACTTTAGATGATGCTCAGTCTGATGCTCTGGAGTTGGAAGCAAACTTTGCCTCCACTGGAAAAATGAAAGCAGAAGTTGAACAGGATACTAAAAGAAGAGGCCAAGAAGAGGTCTCTACCTCCAATCAAGACAAAGACTCTGAAAAAATGGACGAAATAAGCAAAATGATTAAGAAGATGGTCAAGCTTGAATTGGAAGCCAAGAATTCAGCCCCCAAGAATTTTTATAATGCTCCAAATAGAGGATACAATCCTCAGTATAAGAGACCACCATTGCAAATATTGCCCAGAGATACAAAGGAGAAACCAGATCAGGTACCACATCCCTTGTACCTGGAAGGCCCAGCAGATGATTCCACTGGAGATGCTGCTTATCAATTAGAAGATTCAAATATTGCTTTTTCAAATAATGATGATATAGAATGCCCATTGCAAGAAGAAGAAGAAGAAGCAGAGATTGATCATTATTGTAAGAAATTTGCTGATTTCATGCAAGCACAATTTAATGTAAAATATGATCTCAGATATTCAAGGAAGCGAACCCGAACTCAAGATCAAGAAGAAGAGTCACCTCAGAAAGAGGCACCTGCTCAAAAAGAGATGACAATGCAGAAAGTTGCAGAAAAAGGTAAGAATCCTCTAAATCCTCCTCTGCAGTCTAATAATCAAGGTCCTTCTTCTTCCTGTACAGTTAGTCCTCCTAATGCTGAGTCAGTGTCAAAAGAAATTAAACCTTCAGCTCAAAATAAAGAATTTAAAGAATTTGTGATAGAAAAGCCCTCCCCTGCTTTTAATTTACAAAAAGAGCTTGAGAAAATTAAGATTCCTGTTCCCCTGACCGAACTATTAAAACAGCCTGTATATCAGTCTCAAGTTACTTCCTTCATGCTTCCTCCTGAAATACCCATTGCGCTTGATAGTTTAAACCTTCAAGAAGAAAGACCCATGGTAGTATTTGGCCCACATGTTGAGGAAGTAGATCCTTCTACTCCTCCTTTTTATGTGTCTCTAGTTATTCATGACCTGCTGTTACACAATTGTATGTTAGATTCTGGGGCTTCCCGTAATATTATGCCACTGTCTGTCATGGAGAAACTAGGACTGCAAATTACAAGACCATATAAAGACCTATACTCATTTGATTCCAAAAGAGTTAAATGCTTGGGGATGATTAAAGATTTAGTGGTCAATTTGGCCCAAATTCCAGCAAAAAGTGTAGTTATGGACATTGTGGTTGCTGATATCCCAGCCCGCTTTGGCATCTTGCTGTCAAGGTCCTGGGGTACAAAAATTGGTGGGTCAATAAAAATGGACTTAACATATGCTACTGTCCCAGTCTTTGGAGGCCAGGAGAGGAGGTTATACAGGGAGAGTAGATTTATTAAAATGGTAACTAAGGCCGTCTGCTCAGAGAATTCCCCAGTTTATAACAAAGAGGGAGACTTCTCATGTTTGATGTTAGAAGAAAATCAAAATTATGCCCATGAGCCCCTTTTTGGTCAAATCCAAACTGAGCAGCCTAAAGAAGATCAGGAATCAGAAATTTGGACATTGCATTTTGATGGAGCAAATTCAAGAGAAGGCAATGGAGCTGGGGTGTTATTGATCTCTCCTACAGGAAAATGGGTGCCACTATCCTTTAAATTGGAATATGAGGCTACCAATAATGTAGCTAAATATGAAGCACTTTTATTGGGACTACAGACAGCTAGAAACATGGGCATCCAAAGTCTAAAAGCCATGGGAGACTCTGAGCTGGTGGTAAGGCAGATCGGAAATCAATGTCAAACTAAGCATCCATGGCTGAGAGATTACAGAAATGAAGTATGGGACATGGTGGAGAATTTCTTCTCATCATTTAACATACAGTTCATGCCTCGGGAGTAGAACAGAATAGCAGATTCTCTTGCTGTAGCTGCCAGTACATTCCGTCCTCTTCAGAATCCACTTTTAAGATATGAAGTGGAGGTACGTTACAGGCCATCTATCCCAGATAATATTAAGCACTGGCAGGTATTTGAAGATGACGAACAAATGAAGAGATTCATGGAGACAGTGGGAGAATTCTCTAATATGGAGATTGATGACAATGAAGAAGAGGAAGCTGAAAATATTGCAAAAAACAGATGGGAAGAGAAGATAGCAGGTAATAAAGTGCTGCAACTGAAAGGAAACGTTATACCTAGAGATCTAGTGCCTCTAGAAATATTATTTAATAAAGATGATATCCCATTGCAGCCAAACAAAGTTGTAGAAGAAAATCAAGTGGAAGGTTTAAATCTGGGTACTTATGCTGATCCCAAAATTGTAAAATTATCTAAGAGGGTCCCAGAAGAATATAAAGAGAAATATTTGAAGTTGTTTCAATCCTATAAAGATGTATTTGCGTGGTCCTATCAGGACCTAAAAACTTTTGATATTAATATAATGCAGCATAAAATTCCTCTGAGGGAAGATGCAAAGCCTTATAAGCAGAAGCTCAGACAGATAAATCCTCTGCTGCTTCCCTCTATTGAAAAAGAAATCAAGAAGCTACTGAAGGCCAAAATAATTGTGCCACTGAGATACTCAGAATGGGTAGCAAATCTTGTTCCTGTTTGAAAGAAAAATGGAGAAATAAGATTATGTGTGGATTTTAGGAACTTAAACAGAGCATCTTTAAAAGATAATTATCCATTTCCTAAGATGGACCACATTTTGCAGAAAGTAGTTGGAGCCTCCAGAGTGTCGATGATGGATGGTTTTTCTGGTTATAATTAGGTGGCTGTGTTCCCAGAATATCAGAAGAAAACTGCATTTACCACGCCATGGGAACATTCATGTATGCCAGGATGCCATTCAGATTAATTAATGTAGGAGCTACTTTTCAGAGGGCAATGGACATAGCCTTTGTTGGAGAGCAGGACAAGTTTTTGGTGGTGTATCTTGATGACATTACAGTGTTTTCAAAGAATGATGATGAGCATATTGAGCAATTAAGAAGAACTTTTGAAAAATGCAGAAGGTATGGCCTTTCCCTCATTCCTCAAAAATATCTATTTGCATTAGATGAGGGAAAAATCTTAGGGCACATTGTAACTAAAGATGGTGCGAAAATATACCTAAGAGGGTCGAAGTTATAAACAATATTCCTTTACCCAGGAACAAGAAATAAGTACAAGTGTTTTTAGGCTGAATCAATTTTCTGAGAAGGTTTATTCCTAACTATGCTGAGATAGTTAGGCATATAACTGATATGTTGAAAAAGGATAATGAAGTAAAGTGGTCCCAAGAATCTAGAGATGCATTTACCAAGATAAAACAGGCATTCGCTGAAGCTCCTGTGCTAGCTGGGCCAGATTATAGAAAGCCATTTATGATATTTTCATTTGCTTCACCCCATACAGTAGCAGGAGTCTTATTGCAGAGAAATGAAGATGGATATGAGCAGCCTATAGCTTTCTTCAGTCAAGTGCTTCATGATGCTGAATTAAAATATAATATATTGGAGAAGCAGGCATATGCACTGGTAAAGTCCCTCAAAGCTTTTAGAACCTATGTTTTGCAATCTCACATTACTGCATATGTTCCCACAGCAGCTGTCAAAGACATTCTTGTTCAGGGGGATAGTGAAGGTCAAAGAGGAAGATGGATTGCAAAAATACAGGAGTATGATTTGGACATAAGGCCTACTAGGCTGATTAAAGGACAGGGACTTGCTAAAATGTTATCCGAATCAAATCATCAAGCCTTGGGCATTAATTTGTCCATGATAGCAAATGAAGAACCTGAGAAAGGAGAAGAACAGCAAGGACTAGAGATGGCCACTCAAAAGGTACACATGAAATATCTCACTAGTCCTTGGTATAAAGAAATAGTTGAATATCTTTTAACACTTAGCTGTCCTCTGGGTTGTGATAAGGTAAAATATAGAACTGTAAGAATGAAATCACAGAAGTATATAGTTGCCAATGGTCAGTCATATTGGAGAGATCCTTTAGGCATACTATTATTGTGCCTCATAGAGGATGAAGTGGAGAATATAATGACAGAATTTCATGAGGGAATATGTGGAGGACATTACAGCTGGAGGGCTACAGCTCATAAGATCCTGAAGGCTGGTTTCTACTGGCCAAAATTATTTACAGATGCTTTTGCCTGGGTCAAAGCATGTGACAAGTGTCAAAGGTTTGCAGAAAGACATAAATTTGCAGCTTTGCCCTTGATTCCTATTCATGTGAATGAACCATTTCAGAAATGGGGATTAGATTTCATAGGGGAAATACATCCCCCGTCAAGTGGCCAATATAAATGGATATTAACAGCCACAGATTATTTTACAAAATGGGTGGAAGCCATACCTGCAAGGAACGCTACAGATACTGTAATAATCAAGTTCATGGAAGAAAATATCATATCCAGGTTTGGCTGTCCTGCTAGAATTGTAACTGATAATGCACATGCCTTCAAATCTGCCAGGTTTGTAAATTTCTGCCAACAGTATAACATTATATTGAGTCACTCCACAGCTTACTATCCATAGGGAAATGGCTTAGCAGAGTCTTCTAATAAAACCCTGGTGAGGGCCTTGAAGAAAACAATAAATGAGAATCAGAAGAATTGGGACTCCCAATTAAAATTTGCTCTATGGGCGAATAGGATAACCAGCAAGAGAGCAACAGGGAAATCTCCCTATGAGTTGGTGTATGGGCGAGCAGCTGTGTTTCCTGTGCAATTGGCGTTGCCAGTAGCATGTTTCATGCAGGTAAGTCAGGAAGAATCAGATGACATGGTCAGAAGAATTAATCAATTGGTCGAATTAGAGGAAACACGGAACCAGGTGAATCAGAGATTGACAGAATATCAAGAGAAAATGAAAAATATCTTTGATCGGCATGCGAAAGATAGAAAATTTCAAATTGGAGACCTGGTTTTCAGATGGGACGTTCGAAGAGCAGAAAAGGGCAAGCATGCTAAATTTGATCCACTGTGGTTTGGCCCATTCAAAATTGTGAATCAAGGAGGAAATAATACTTTTATGTTAGAGAACCTACAGGGTGATCTGCTGGATGCCCCTGTGAATGGCCAATTTCTCAAGTCCTATTTCCAGTTTTGATGCAGGCTTAGATGGCTTGTTGTACCATAACGTATATAAGTGTTATTTCAATTTTAGTGTAAATAATGTAAGGCGATGAGTTTTGAAGAAAATGCAAAAGGATTGCAGAATAAAATTCACATACAGCATGATCAGTGGTCTGCGTGTTCTCGACATGTCCAAGGATGAACATGCCGTCCCCAGATGGAGTCGATGTTGTACATATTAACCCTTGCATATAAATTTTTGGCCTGCTGCCTCTTCCGAATCTATTTCAAACCTATGTTGCGGCCTAAAACCTCCATATTTCTACTTAACATTACTGTCTCCACTCGTAAAATACATTGTACAAAGGGTAAAACCCACGCTTGGAAATATGTTGGGCCTGGCCCCCTGAAGCCTTAGCCCCTTTTGCTTTAATTCACACATGACCCTGACGCCAAAACCTTGCGCTAAGCAGGCGGGAGCTTATCACTTCATATTTTCGAGAGCACCCATGGCCGTCAGATCAGGAGAAAATCGACGGAGCAGAATTTGATTTATCGTGGTGGTCCTCGCGCCCGAAAACTAGGGGTTAATTCCGCACCACCTTTATAAGGCTGGCGGTATTCTCTATGGGGCCATCGATCCCATTGAATGTGCGACAAGTGTCCCCATGTACGATTCTCAAAACCACCATTTCGCGCGTTAAAGTTTGGTCAATGGACGAGCAGCGAAATGACCGTAAACCGTCCGATCTCAAAATCTTCACCCAACGGCTACCTCTTGACTTAGTTGTGCGGGCTTTAACGCCAGTCTACATTGTCCCGTGGCCCACCGTTACATCGCTCCCAGTGCCTTTGAGCCATTGATTCGGTTTCAAAATCCGACGGTCCAAGACGCGTTCTCCTCCGCCCGTCGACTTCATATCTCCACGTCATCCCTTCATTGACATTTGTTGTACTTTTGTCCACATTACCTGCTCCTTTTGGCTTTTCGTATGCCTATGTGTCATATTCCCACGTATCCATGGTATTTTCCCCTGCCGTATATATATATATATGTGTTTTCATTCATATTCATCATTTTTATTCATTCATCAGGTTTAAACTGTTTTACGTGGAAAACTTACGTCCCGTCAAATTCTCCACTGTATTTTCTCCACCACCCTACATGTTCTTGCCATATGGCCATGTCTACATCGTCACCATCGCCCTCATCTCCATCCCGGTCTGGTTTTCCTTAACTGGTTTGTGTTTTTGCAGGCTTGCCGCGGTAGAAGATTCATCATGGTTCACTGCTTTGTTCACAAGAAGTCAAGAGCACTGCCCTCGACAATTTTCGAGGAAGAAATTCAGGAGGGAAGCCTAGGGTAGTTGTATGATATGATCATCATTAAAGAAAGCGGGGATATAAATCTATAGAACCCTCCAGAGAAAATCAAGAGACAGATTTGAGCAGGCGAGAGTATTAATGGGACAACATGAAATATCAGCGAAAGATTAAGAGATGCAGAACCCCGCATTAAAGATCTGAGGTTGAAATTCGAAGTTAGAAGGCTGCGAGTACCATACATAATTACAAGCAACCTCGGGGTCTTATTGCAGCAAATTTTTCCTCTTTCAGTCAAGTACAGAACGTTTGTATATTTTATTCTTTATGTCTTGTTCATGAGGAGATTTTTATCTTCAGCATTTATTTCATGAAGTAGTAGCAGAGTACGTGCATCAGTTCAGCACCGCCAAACAGCATAGGCGGGTTTTTCTTTCAAATCTGTTTAAATAAGATCATTAAATGTATATCACCTACCTCATTCTCTAGAGTTTTCTCCTTCTCCTATAAAAACTAGAAAGAAAGACATTGTAAGGGTTCTAGACTTCAATCAGCAAACCGTGCAGTGAAAGGCTCTTGTATACATCTTGTAAAATTCCTGTATGAAGGCTCAGAGCCCGTAGGGTCTCAGTGAGGAGGAGTTATAACTGTAATGAGGATTCTAGTCTTTGGTATATCATAGTATGTAATTTTCTCTTATGTGTTAATACAATATCTCATTTCATGCTATTTATCTTCTTGTATCATGTTCTAAAATGTGAGTGGCTCACTGGTATTAAGTAAGGATTCATCCTAGTTGGTGCCCATACTTGGATTAGTCAAGCACTTTAAATAGGCCTAGTCATGATATACTGTTCCATGTTCATTTCATCCATATTTTCTGCTATATTAGTTACTTGAGGAGGGTGCTTTTAAAACGCCATTGTCATGTATGGATTCTTAGTTGAATAAGCCCATATGTGGTTTTGTTGTGTATCTGGGTATCAGCCTCATGCTAACTAGTATCTTCTTCATGTTTCTTCACTGCATCCTCTTTCTGATATTTGATTTCTGTGTCATATTATTTGAACTGGCCCTCTTTGCATTAAGCTATCTCTTAACTGTCTGATGCTTTTGTATTGGAGTTTTGCATGCTGTTCCTACATTATTCTTATCTTTGTATCAGCTTCTGAGAGAGTTTGGTTCCATTTAGAATAATTTCCTTGTTTTACAAGAGATAGTAAGAGAGCTTTTGGATTGACAACCCAAGCTATATTACGAGCTCCTTGCTATATTAAGATGTCCTAGGCACTGGTCTATGGCAACTCTAGGCTGTCTCTAGGGGTGACAAAATTGTCTACAACACACTCCATAGATTAATGATATGATTTTCAAAGTCTCTGCAAGCTCTATTTTTGTTGATATTTGATCACATTCACCGTGAATTTTAGGTTTCGGTCACACTCCTTTTTTGTTTGATAGTTGATCAATGGCACCATGAATTTTAACTTTCAGATACGTATATATGTGTGGGGTAGTTTCAATCTCAATAGTATAAATTATAATAATTATTAATATTTACAAAACCAAATAGTGACTCAATTATTAATATTGATATCAATGTAGAACTTAATAACATATTTTTTTTTTCAGAAAGAAAAAAACACTGTATATTAATAATATAAACAGCACATCAGTCCAAACATTACATTCGATGCTGTAAAAATAGCAATGAAATCAATGATTTCCAGAGCTGATATACTATCCAAAAGCATCCCTTCTAAGAAAGAAAAGAGACCTCTAGCCACTAAGCCAAGATAACATAATCGGATGACTACAAACTGAGATAATCCCATATTTCGGCATGTCAAAAAACTATTTTAGTGTAAGCATTATGTCATTCCGCACATACCATATAAAACCTGTATAGTTCGATTAGTCACATGCCAACCATAATTCAAAACTGTTGACATGAACCTGACATAGACCAAATTATATTATAAAGATGCAACTATTGTGAAATAACTACATAAACATAAACAGGCTCGCATAAGGAGGAGAATTGGCATTAAAAAAATGATAATCATGTGACCGTGACCGCCTCGCCTGTCATATAGAGGCATGGAGAAGATATATAGAACCAGATAATGAGCGAACCCAATACATAAAAACATGGAAAACAGGCTCGCTTGAAAAAGGTTCCCAGCATTATGGAATTGGAATAGTGTTATTCCAAATTTGTTTGCCGTCCCAATATTGTGATACCTGCAAAACCCCAAAATTAGCATTGATACCTCGTTTATATAAACCATCAGCTCTTGTGTTGTTTTCTCTGTAGATATGACATATAGGTGGCCTGTTCAATCGTTGCCACAACCTTTGATTCCTACTAAACCAACCTTGTAAACCTGGATTGGCGAGTTTGACGCGGCCCGAAATGCACCCAATAATCAAGCTAGAATCACCATAGATGCAGACCTCCATTAGATTTAGATTGATAGCTGCAAGAAGGCCACCCCATAATGCCATCAACTCAGCCTTGTTGTTGGTACTCAAACCTAAACACCATGTTGAATAATTATTTTTTAAATCATGGAGAATTTGGAATTTGTTTAAATAATTTAGATAAAGTTCACAATTAAACTTTTTGACTATCATTGTAGTAACTCATTATAATATCAACAATATATTATGCCCAAGAGCTAACAATGAAGATATACCAATAATTTATGCCTTAGAGTTTAGACATCCTAGTCCCACCAATGACTCGACCCTTTTAACCTTATCAATTGAGCCAAACATGTTTTGTCATTAAGAAAATATTGGCTCTTCTACCCTTATCAAATATATAATTTGTCTTAGTAAAAGTCTAGACATCAGAATCCCACCAATAAATCAACCCTTCTAACCTTATCAAATAAGCCAAACATATTTTGTCATTTAAAAAATATATAATAAAACTAGCCATCTTTCTACTTAAAAAAATAAATATAAACCATATTACCTATTCAAAATCACAATTCAATGAAATAGAAAAGAGATGTCCAAAACTTATTTCTATTGCATATTTCAAAAATATCCAAAAATTCTTATAAAAAATTAAACTATATTATTTTTCAAAATCAATGAATTTCTATTGCATATTTTAGAAATATAAAAAAAAAATGTAAAACTATATTACATATTCAAAATAACAATTCAAAGAAATAAAAAAGAAATATCCTATATTTATCTAATTTTATTGTATATTCCAAAAATACGAAGAATACCTTTAATTAAATCCCCTCAACGCTTGTGGCTGTGCTTCAGGGAGGAAAAGATATGATGAAACTATGTGGGAAGTAATAGATACATGTTCAAAAAAATCAAAGTCCTAGTCAACGCACGTAGATATTGTAAACATGCATCCCACGTCAATCAAAATCGATGTGGAAGGGAGCCGTCATTCACGGGATAATGTAAACATATGTCACAAGTCACGCCAATTCAAAATCCGAGTAATCACAGAAAAAAAAATAAAGGATTCACAAATTTAGTCTTAGTCAACGCAGGCTGTGATCCACATAAAATGAAATGGCTATAAACGATCAAATTAGAAATCAAGAAATAGAATCGGAAAGTTCCCCCATTGCCGTATTGCTAATGGATACGGCAATGGAATCCCACTCGATGGCATGTTTCAAATGGACTGATGGAAAATGTTAAATATTATGCAGTTACTACCTTTTCATCTGGTTTATTGAATATTATATTCTTTTATAATGGAAAATTTGTAAACCAAATATTAATTTACTTGTTCAATATTTACCATAGAAATTAATTGATATTTTGAAATTTAAAATTATTGTCAAATCTGGCTAGCATAACCAAATTAAAATTATAAATAAATTTTAAAAGTAGTAAACCACCTTAATCACCAAATTTATAGAGTAGCCCTTCCATTAAGGGAAAAATTATGAACCAAAAAAGTTCCTACCAACATATTTAACCATTTATCTACCACATATGCATCTATCTTGCCTTCAAATATGAGAATTTCAAAGTTTACTTGTACCTTAAAGGGAGTGGCTCTTCTAGAGGGGTTGTCGGATGAAGATGTGTCGCTTGTGGGAATCCGCCGAAAGATCTGGGCAAAGTTGTCCATCATCATTCTCCTTTGTCACTTGCGGGATTCTTCGAGCAATATTTTTAGAGGATCTTTTTCTACCTCGTATTTCATTTCTTTCGCCATGGGAGTTCATAAGGGTCGGTGAAGTTGGTCTTGCAAATTTTCAACCAGTTCGATCCCTAACTCCATATCCCCTGACCTCGTTGGGGACATGCACAGAAAGACAAAGAAAGAGCAGACCGCTCTGATACCACTGATCCAAATTTATGAATGAATGAAATGAAATACACATTTAAACATAAACATAGAGCTATAGTGAAAACTGAACTTCAATTCATTGATAACAAAATACTGAATACTATTTACATGCATAATGGAAATAAACTAGATCAGGTGATGGTAGCTTATCTCTGATAAGATATGTGGTGGCTACATGCCTTCTCAACTATTTTACAACAAGGCTCGAAGGCTTATTTATTATTAATAAACAATGGGAAATCCTAAAAATCCAAAAACATAACCTTAGGAGTTGAAGTGCCAAAAGTTTGTGGGCCCCGTTGGGGTAAATTGGTACATCAACTTCCCGAGGTTGTAACCTTGGAATACAATCTCTATTTGACGTGTAGGACACCTCATTAGAAATATATGTCAGAGAACTATAAATTTCAATTAAAAGCCTTTGCCACGGGCTTTGGGTTTACTCATTTAAAAAAAAATGTTGTTTAGGGCCTCGAAATGGCTCTGGAAGTTCAAGACCGAAAAAACTTCCAAAAATAATAAATTGTTCTACAATTAAGAAAACTGAAAGAAACAATGGTGGGGTCCAAGTGGAATAGGTGGGTGGCCACCAATATCCACCTGGATCACCTTTGGAGGATGTTGAGGGGCTACTTGCACACTTGGAGGAGGACGTCCTACCTTTTTGACATATTGACATAAAATAAGGTTTGTGATTCATTGTCCCATGAGAAGGTGGTGTTTTAAGCTCAAGGTGGGAGGAAATAAATATTGAAAAAAAGGAATGTCTAAAGTTCAAATTGCAAAAGAAAATGAAGATATATAAACGATAATTTAAAATACAAGGAAAAAATTGAAACACATACTGAAAAGGAATAAATGGAATTTTCCCAAGTTCTATGCATTCAAATGTATATAGAAAAAATGAGACTCAATTAAATGAATGAAAAAATGGAATGAATAAAGAAAAAAAGAAAAAGGAAAGGAAGGTGAAGGGGTAGTTAGACACATTTCTAAGGAAAAGGTAACTTAACGCATATGCACTCCCTTAGCAAAGGCATTAATGTGGATGAATATCATAACCAATTTGACATGAATATGCAATATTATTCATGAAGTTATCTCCCCAAGCCATACCATCTATCAATACCCTTACCTATTGATGGGATTTCTAGGGAGATACTTCTTTTCAGAGTTATTGGTAAATGCAATAAGGGTTGATGATGACCTCCCCATACCTAAACTTGGAAAATTGTATGACTTATATGAGGTATTATGAAGTTTTAGGATGATTCTTAATTTGATCTACATAGTTCCATTTAAATTTGACATGAATCATTTTTATGTTGCATTAGACTTTTATACATGCCATCAAATTGATGACTACACTTAGTTAGTAAACTCCCTCTTTAGAAGGTATACTTATTATAGATATGACTTGGTCGCTTGAAGAAAATTAAGGGATTTGATAAACAATTGGAGGAGGATGTATTATCTTTTTGAGAGGTTGTTCCACTTCTTTGAGATGATATTGGGATTCTTGATTACATGGAACCTTCCTCATAGCATGTTTCCATTTTTTGAGATAAAATGTCACTTAGAGAATGTAACATTGCACGCTTTGGAGGGAATTTTCCACTTTGGAGGGCTTACACACAAATTTTGAGTGAGTCATCCACTCTTCGAGGTCACACAGGTCATACATGTGACTCCTATCATGTGTTTATGGAAGAAAACTTGACATTAGAAGCTTTTTTACTTGATTTTGGTATCATCGTTGGGGATACGTTGACTCATACACTTTCGTATCATGTATATTTTATGTATTATGACCTTATTTCTAGGGCTTGTATAGAGATATTGCACTTTTTTATTTTCTTAGATATTTTCTCGAAAACGTATTATTATTTTAATGATAAGTGTGTTGAGTCTCTCATATAAATAAGAGAAACACTTCTCATTTTAAACTCATTGCTAGAACTTCTTGATAACAACTAGTCACTCTACCTTTACTCTCTTTTTTCTCTACATTTTTTATTAATGGATAGCTAAAGTAACTTATTTAGAAGATACTTTATGGATGGATTTACAACTATATGGATGCCCATGACTAAGGTTTGTAGATGAAAATAATCTTTTAAGTAGTTTCACTTAATCTTGTTGGATTTGTTTATGGATCGATACGAGTTTAATTCTACTTCTCTAATGGTGGTGGTGCATTCTCTTCATATTTTTCTTGGAAAAATATCTTCTTTATATTGAAATTTGCAACAAGAAATATTGAAAATGGAAACAAGAAGAGGCTTCTAATTTAATTTTCCCATAATTAAATTAGAAGGAAATTGTAATTCCACATCACATGACAACTTGTACGAGTTAACTAAGTGAGGAAGACTTAGTTAGTTCAGTTAATTCGAGTTGAGGGTAAAAATAGAGGCATGTAGAGTGTCTCCTTCTTTTTAGGAGTCCTAGTTGAGTTTGTTTTGAGTTGTAATCAATTAACTTAATGTATTTGAGTTAAAATCAGTTTAACTAGTTCTAACTGATTGAGGAACTAGTGACATGTAAAGTGAATTAAATTGGATTTAATTCACATGCAATGATAAATAAGGTAATTTATAATTCACTAAAAATAACGCATGCATTTTAGTTATGAGAAAGACCCAACTAAGATTGGAGTTAAAGGGAAGTGTACTATTAGTTGTATAATCATCCAAATTGTGCACGTGGTGCATGCAGTCAAAATAAGGCCTAAAATAAATCATTCCTTAATTAGAGAAATCACTAATTTTAACCATTCGAATTTCATTTAAAAGGAGGAATGAAGGCACAAGTTTAATCATTTTTTTGGTGAGAACAAGTTGGTGATACCAAGCAATAGGAAGCACAAGTTTGTGTGTGGAGATTATGAGAGAAAGGTGTGCCAAGAGAAGCTTGTGCACATGTTGGTATTGAGACAAATAGAGATAGTGCAGAGGTTTCAGAGCTTGGAGAAAAGAATTGTGATCCTCTCATATTATTTGGCTTATGCAATACAAATATAACATGGATTTTAGCTGAGCCTTTCCCTATATAAATCTTTTTGTTGTGTGATTGAAATTATTTCTTTCTTGTTCATGTGATTTTGCGATCGTAATTGGTTTCCACAATTTGTAGAGTAGATTCAAGTATTTTGTTTTAGAATATTACAAATATAATTTTGAATTTGCGTGGATTCTCTACATGGTTCAGAGAACTTTCTTGGGTAGAGTTGGGGAGAAATTTTTTTTTCATTTTTTTTGCAGAAATTTTTTGGGTGGCGAGTGTGCAAAGCAAGTCTGAAAATTTTGGTGCAAAATTTTCAAAAAAAATTAACAGATCTCGATTCCTTGGGGAAAAATACCCAAATTAAAAAAAATATCGGTCAAATCAGAGTTTGGATGAGGGCGATATCCCCATTTTAAAATCAACTCTTTTTTCATAAATTTTTGTGACAGTGGGACATTTACAATGTGGATCTAAGTTTCCAGGACTAAGGAAGAGTCTTTTTTCCATCGCGATATTGAAATATTATGGCTACGATGTGATATTTAACAAAGGGAAGGTTTTCCTTAGACACATTGCAAAATGAAAAATGAAATAGTTCAATGTGCGAGTCAAGAGCCTGTATGCTCTCGAGGTCGAAGATCCATGCAAAGATTTGAGGAGAAAATCAAAGGTTAGAGATTTGGTAGTTGAGAGGGAGCATGAATTACCTCTCAACATGCAGGCTCATAAGAAGCCTTAGAAATTTTTCGAGAAGCCACAATTGGAGAAGCAGAGAAGAGGTTGAGTGGATACATCCACTCAAGCAAAGACCTCCAGTAGGGGGAAACTGCGAGCCAAGTGGGTAGAGGGAGCACATGCAGCCATACCTCCAACTGAGAGGTGGGGCAATGTGAAGCAATAGTCCTAAGAGAGTAGAAATTTGGGCAGGGTCCATTGAGAAGTCTTTTCTCCGATCATTACTTTGCTACAGGGGCCCACATTATACAGTAGCAGGATGGATCAGTGGCAGTTGATTATCAGGTGCTTAGTTTTATGCTCAAAAATAAAAGTTCTTATAATGGCTTAGAACCTAAAGGACCACGTATTTCTCATCATTCTGAATCCGACACATTTCATTTCACGAAAAATGGACTCTGTATGTTCCTGCAAACGAGTTTTTTTTCGCTTTTCTAAACAGGAAATTTTTTTAAAAAATGACAGATAGGTGCCTAGTCAATAGTCCGTACTACTGGCATGCCATGCTGACTGTGCAGCGTCAATTTTGGCATTTTCCTCCAACGAATGGTGAGCTCTCAAGTGGCAGCATGCTACTGGTCGAATTTTTGGGCCACGTGGAAATTTATGATTGGTTTGAAGTGGAGCCAATTGGGTGACAACATGAGGTGTAGCCTAGGGCCGCCATGTGCCCCTCTTGGTTGTATAGTGGAGTAAAATTTTGGTTCAAGGTCCGGGCGGAGGCATCGAGGTTGTTAACCATTATCTGCTCCACATTTATTTAAACTTTCAAATGTAATATGGTAGGGGGAGAGGGGGCCAGCCCCTGAACCATAAGACCTCAGTGCGTGACTAAAGGGCAGAGCTTAAACCATAATGCATATTTTTAAAAGTAAACTGCATTTAATTAACCTTAACCACCATTATCAAATGTTTACTCCACATTTAATGCAGGCTTATCTTAAGAGATTAATTAGTGCTAAGCAACGCTTAATTAACGCTAAAATGTTACTTAACTTAATGACATATTAAGTTGGTGGACCCCCAAATTCGACGGAGACTGCAAATTTAGCTCCAGTTAGCTAATCTAGGGCCTAAAATAGTGGGTAAAATGTAAATGGTCATAATGTTTGGAGTTTTCGACCAATTCAGGTGTAGAAAGAGGCTAGATGACCATTTTGGGGAATTTTTGACTCATTGGTGTAGGTTTCAGGAGAAAAAGTGCATTGTAAACATGTCATTTGTCAATTTGAAAATAATATAGAGGCCCAAGCCATGGAATTTGGACCAAGGAGATGTAGCCCAGGAGGGGTGAACTCCTTCATCAAATTCCTATGTTGATGTGTTGTATGGTGATGTACTATACTTTTATTTTATGATATTCAACCTTTATTTCAAGTTAAATTGTTCATAAAATTAACATGAAAAACAGTCATGAGACTCAATAATTTGCAAGAGAACTTGAACCCTTAAGCACACATAAGCCATTTTCTTCAAATTATGGAAGAGGAATTAGCTAAGCATTACTAACATCCTCCATTCAGATCATTTTTTGTATCAGAGCTCTAGGTATTTAGGTTTTGGTGTGCAAGAAGGGATCTAATTGTTTGCAAGTTTGTGTCATGCTTACAAGGCTAAAACTCAAAAGAGGAGAAGGGAAGCTGGTTGAGAGCCCTGCATTTGGGTCAAGAGGAAGATGGGAAAGGTTTCCAAAGTCTTCAACACCAATGCATCCTCAAGTTGAAGTTGAGTTTTCAGTGAACATGTCTCATGAAGGAGAACCTACCATGACAGAAGATGAGAGAGCATTTAGGAAGGAATTCTTTGATATGATTGATATGGTTAAAGTCTTCTATGAGGAGAGGAATTTAAGGATGCAAGGAGAAAGTAGAAGGCCACCAAGAGGAGAGGGTTCTCCAGGAGGACGAGTAGGAGGTCATGGAGATGGTAAGAAGCCACCATCCACTCCACCATCATCCTCACCACCATCTTCACCTTCCTCATCATCATCTTCCACTACCACAACTCTTCCATTTGTTCATATACATACTTCAAAAGGAGTTGGTAAATCACCCATACTTAAACTTGATGTTAAATTTGAGCTTCCAATGTATAATGGTGAAGCGAATGCAGAGACGTTGGATAATTGGATTCGTCAATTGGAGGTTTATTACATAATTTAGAACCTTCAACAAGATGACATAAATATTCAATTGGCTTCCTTGAGAATGGAGGGTTCAACACTTGTATGGTGGGAAGCAAGGACTCAAGATGAGATTAAAACCCACGGTAAGATATCAATGTCTTGGTCAAATTTTATTGCTGCCGTTAAAAGGAAATTCTATCCTCTAGCTTACATGCAAAAATCTATTATCAATTGGCAGAATTTTAGACAATTAAAATGGCAAAGTGTGCAAGATTACACTCGTGAATTTAGGAGAAGATATCTTATTTTGGGTGTCAATTTGCATTCTCAAGAAACTTCTTCAAAGTATATTAGGGGTTTTCACAATTATTTTAGAAATACTATTCTCATGTTCAATCCCACAAACTTAGATGAGGTTTTCGTTCAAGCCATACACCTAGAAGCAAGAGGAAAACATAGTGCAAATGAGAAAAGTGATAATTTCCTTGAGTATGAAGGTAAAGGAAAGGTTAAGTATAATGGAAGAGGAAAGGAATTTGGTTCTATTAAAATAGAGAAAGAGAAACTCACATGTAAACATTATTCGAAGAATAGCCATCATGAAGACCATTGTTGGCAACTCCATCTAGAGTTGAAGCCAAACAAACTTAAAAACAAAGAAAAGGGGAAAATAGATGCAATCTTTGAAAGTGACTTAGGTTCATATTCAAGAGATGAAACCAAGATTACAACAATGGGTTTGAAAGGTAAGAACATAGCAAGCACTAATTCTTCAAGTTTTTCTAATGTAACTCAAGATGAAGATACAAGAATTGAACTCTTTCATATTAGAGTTGTTTCAAAGCATACCAAAATAGACACACTATTTGATAGTGGTTATCAAGCTAATTTGATTTATGAAGACTTAGTTAAGAGGTTAAATCTTGAAATTGTTACACATCCAAGACCTTATCCTTTACGGTGGATATGCAAGAATGAAAACTTGTGGGGAACAAGGAAGTGCATCTTAAGGTTTGGAATCAATTCAAACTTTCTTGACGAAGTAGAACTTGATGTAGTGTTGCTTGAGATTTCAAGAATTGTTTTGGGAAGTCCTTATCTTTATGATAGGAGGGGAGTATCTCATTTCCATCAGACTAAGTACCACTTGTTAAAAGATGGAATTGAGTACATAGTTCGAGCACATAAGAAGAAGATAATCTTGTCTCTTATACATTGAGGAGAAAAGAAGAGAATAGTGAATGCAAGTCAAAATTTGGCTTTGTTGATGTTCAAACATAGTGATGTTTTGAATGAGACCTTTCAAAATGATGCATCAAATGAACAATTTGATTTCATTAAAGTTTCTAATGTTTATAATAAGATGTTGCAGGGCTCTAATATGATGCCTATGAAAAGAGGTAAACAAGATGAGAAATATTTGCAGCAATCCACATCATTGTTGAACAGTGACGTAAACAAGATGTTGGTGCAAAAGAGTGCAAAGGTCAAAGAGAAAGCGCCAAAAACAATTGAAAAAGAAGGCATAGATTCCACAAGTATTTGTTTTTGGTCTCAAAATGCTACAATGAAATGACGGAAACACTTGGTCAAAATTCGACGCAAGTACAAAGCAAGACAAGCTAAAAATCGCCATGTTGACAGCGTTCAAGGAGAGACAATTTTCAAGTTTCCTTTGATTGACAACAGAGGTGGAAACAAGTTTGTTTCTTCAAGGACAACCTGTTGTTATGAAAATTTAGGGAAATTGTAGCAAGACAGGGCCTCAAAAATCAAGGAAAAGTCTAGCTTTTATGAAAAGCTCATATTCTCGAAATTCAACAAATTCTAGTGGATTGAGACTCAAAGGGTGAGGGAACTATACCCTCATCCACATGTTCAGTAATGAAAGAGATTTTGGGGTCCAAAAGGCTTCCAGTGGGGAGGAATGATCAGGTGCTCAGTACCCTAAATGACCACATAGTGCTCGTCGTTATGAATCTGGCGCACTTCGTTCAACAAAAATGGACTTCGTATGCTCCCGAAAATGAGTTTTATTCACTTTGATAAACAGGAAAAATTTAAAAAAATGATAGGCAGGTGCCCTGCCAACATTCTGTACTACTGACGTGGCATGTTGACTATGCAGGTTCGATTTTGTCATTTTCCTCCAACGAATGGTGAACTTCCAAGTGGCAGCATGGTTCTGGTCAAATTTCTAAGTTACGTGGCAATTTATGATTGGTTTGAAGTGGAGATAATTGGGTGAGGACACGTGGTGCAGCCTAGGGCCTCCACGTGTTCCCCCCTAGCTGTATAGTGGAGTAAAATTTTGGTTCAAGGTTCGGGCGGAGGTGCCAGAGTCCAACCCCGCGACCTCCCACGAGCCAACGCCACCCCATACCATTCCGTCGCACTAATGGTTCTTAACTATTATGTGCTCCAAATTTATTTAAACTTTCAAATGTAATATGGCGAGGGGAGAGGGGGCCAGCCCCCAAACCATAAGACCTCAGCACATGACCAAAGGGCGGAGTTTAAACCATAGTGCGGAGTTTAAAAATTCAACAACATTTAATTAACCATTACCACCATTATCCAACGCTTAATCCACATTTAATGTGGGTTTATCTTAAGAGTTTAGTTATCGTTAAGAATCACTTAAGTAGCACTAAACTGAATGACGGATTAAGTTGGAGGACCCCCAAATTCAGCAGAGACTACCAGTTTAGTTCCAATTAGCTAATTTAGGGCCTGAAATAGTGGGGAAAATGTAAATGGTCATAACTTTTGGAGTTTTCATCCAATTCAAGTGCAGAAAGAGGTTAGATGAAAATTTTTAGGCATTGTGGACTCATTGGTGTAGGTTTTGATAAAAAAAAGAGCATTGTAAATAGGTCAATTTTTCACTTTGAGCATAATATAGAGGCCCAAGCCATGGAAGCCGGACCAAGGAGATGTAGCCCAGGAGGGATGAACTCCATCAAATTATTGTGTTGATGTGTTGTCTCGTGTTGTACGATACTTTTATTTGTTGTTGTTCAACCTTTATTTTATGTTAAATTGTTCATAAAATTAACATGAAAAACACTCATGAGACTCAATAATTTGCAAGAGACCTTGAACCCTTAAGCACACAAAAGTCATTTGTTTCAAATTATGAAAGAGGAATTATATGATCATTACTAGCATCCTCCATTTAGATCAGTTGATGCAGTCATATGCCAAAGTGACATAGGAATAGATTAGCAACATAGAGATACTAGGGAGTGCAGAGCACAGTTGGAAATAGGGAAAATTCAGCAACAATGTAGAGTTTTCAGTAGACAGTCCAGTAGCTAGTAGTAGTCAGAGACTCTGGTGGTAGATGCATCATACTAATCACAGTTGATTTAGTGTGGATTCTTTTTAGTTTTGAAAGTTGCATTAGAAACAACACTAGAGAGAAGTGTTGCATGCAGAACATTGCAAAGGTACCGAATCGAGATAGTGTTGAATTCCTTTCTTGTTGACAGGGAATGTTGAAATTTGCAACAAGGAATATTGAAAATGGAAACAAGAAGAGACTTCTAATTTAATTTTCCCTTATTTAAGTTAGAAGGAAATTGTAATTCCACATCACATGACAACTTGTACAAGTTTAATAAGTCAGGAAGACTTCATTAGTTTAGTTAATTCGATTTGAGGGTCAAACTAGAGGCATGTAGAGTGTATCCTACTTTTTAGGAGCCCTGGTTGAGTTTATTTTGAGTTGTAATTAATTAACTTAATTTATTTGAGTTAAAATCAATTTAACTAGTTCTAACTCATGAGGGAACTAGTGAGAGGTCAAGTGAGTTAAATTGCATTTAATTCACATGCAATGATTAATCAGATAACTGATAATTCACTAAAAATAACTCATGCATGTCAGTTCTGAGAAAGATCTAGTTGAGATTAGAGTTAAAGGGAAGTGTACTATCTGTTGTATAATCATCCAAATTGTACAAGTGATGCATGTAGTCAGAAGAAGGCATAAAATAAATCATTTCTTAATTAGAGAACTCACTAATTTTAACCATTCGAATTTCCTTTAAAAAGAGGAATGAAGGCACACGTTTAATCATTGTTTTGGTGATCACGAGTTGGCAATACCAAGAAATAGGAAGCACAAGTTTGTGTGTGGAGCTAGTGAGAGAAAGGTTTGCCAAGAGAAGCTTGTGCATAGGTTGGTATTGAGATAGATAGAGATAGTGCAGAGATTTCTCAGCTTGGATAAAAGGATTGTAATCTTCTCATATTCTTTGGCTTATGCAATATATAGATAGCATGTGTTTTAGTTGAGGCTTTCGCTAGATAAATCTTTGTGTTGTGTGATTGAAATTGTTTGTCTTTCTTGTTCACGTGATTTTGCGATCATAATTGGTTTCTACATTTTGTTGAGTAGATTCAAGTATTTTGTTTTAGCATATTACAAATATTAGTTTGAATCTACACGGATTTTCTACATTTTCAAATCCTTGGAATATTACTAGGGGTGTATCTTCTCTTGAATTTTCTTGAGGTTTGTAAGGTACTAGGTGAATATTTTAAGGCTTGTAATGGGAAAATGTATATATCACCCTAGGTATACCTATATCCTCTCAAGGGAGTCCTTAGTTGACCCTATAAACCTAAGAAACATAAATTAGAAACTAGTCTCCCCCCATATAGTCAATCTAAAACTATAAAAAAATCCTTCAATTTTTTCCTTTAGGATGAAATTGCAAATCTAAGTCTTCATAACAACTTGCTCACATTTTGGGCTCTAAATAAACCTAAATGCCTTAATAGTTATGCATGTATTTGATAACAAAATTTCATCTTATTGTCATAACTTGTCTTGCTAACTTTTATTGCAACCTAATTAGGGTTATATATCGTTACATCTTTGGTTTTTATATCATCTTTACTTTGTAGAATAAATTTGGTTAGAGAAGCCCTAATTTATCTATTATTTTAGCCATAATTTATAATTATTTATAACTTGTTTCAAGAAATAAAGTGTGTTGTTATTGTAACTTATATTATTGTTGAAATTTCATATATTTTATTCAATTTTTACAATATCCTTGAGTAATTTTCAGATTTATAATGTTTTGGGACCTATTTTCTTTGAATAAAAACACATGAGTAACCCCCTAAATAAACCTTGATGTACATGAAACCTATATATGGAATTTACTTTGAGTAACCACCTTATCCTTGACTTGATTTACACATATTTTCGGTATTGAAATGGGTAGATGCTTAAAAGGCCTTAGACTTTATTGTATCATGCCTTATGTGTCCTAAGTCCTATTAGGAAGACTCCCTTGTGTTGGGTCCATCCTTCACTAAAACAAGGAAATGATTTCTTAGGTGATAGTGCACATAAGCATTAGATTTTTGTGATAATGCTCATGATCTTTATATTTAATTTAATTTTAAATATTAATATTCACTAAAGGTTGAATACTCTCCATGAGATTGCAAGGAATAAAATATGTAAATATAATTAATGGGTAGTGAAATCACATACTGCAGGAAAAAGAATGGAAAATAAGAATACAATAATTGGGATACATCAACACAATGAGGATAGGAGCAATGAAGAAGCTTAAGAAAAAGGAGGTTCCCTTACCAATACATGATGCTTTGGACAATCACTTGATAGGTGTGAGGCCATGGTAACTATTAGGTCTACAAAACCTTGCAAGCATATCTTGTGAGATTTGAAGTTGACCATGAGACCTCTTTCTACTAGTGTAATATTGCTAGAGGTAATAGGTCTGCTAGTGTGAGAGGGCTAGAAGTAATAGTTAATCAATCTAGTGCATGTCAATTTGGGAAATTATCCTTTGATAAGTCATTGATGAAGGTTTAACATCTCTTAACGGAAGAGAGATAAGCATTCATGGTCCTCATAAGCCATAAGTGTTTGGAGAGAACAAGAAACTCACAAGATTTAAAAGAATCGTCCTACAATCTAGCACTAGGAGATCATTGAAATTTAGCATAGTGATATGTACTATTATACTCAAAGGATAAAATCTTGCAAATACTATCTTGTCTAGGAACATGGTGATTTATTTCAATGTTAGACACCTTTAGACTGCAAGGTAACTAGCTTTTGGTATACTCCATAAAGTTATTGAATTTAATTCTACATAGGAAATACATGTTTGAATAGTAAAACACACTAGCAATGACATTTAACAAGAAATACACTTTCAATCAACTAGACCAAGGTAATGCATAATTGACTATCACAAAATACTGGGTAGTTGAATGTTAGAGGGGATTTTATAGTTGCTGTTGTCAAGGCCTGCACATTTACTACCATCAAGGAGTGCATAGTTGTGACTACAAAGTAGTGACTATCAAATTGAAGTGCACAACTAAGGGTTACAAGTTAGGCATGTAATATCGAGAAGTTTCAATGCTTGAGATCATTAGAGGATGACTTAATACTCAAAATAATAAGACCAGGGTTGACTTAAATAACCTAAGACGACAATTCAGAAGACCAAAGGAGGCTCCAAAATTAGAATATAAGCAAAATTTTGGAGGGGAGTTGTAGCAACTATAACAGGTTGAAGTCTCACCATGAGATTGCAAGGAATAAAATATGTAGATATAACCAGGGGAAATAAAAAGTACATCCTATGAGAAAAGTATCAAGAAGAAGGAAAATGAAGAATATGATAATTGGGAAGCATCGACACAATGAGATGGTGAGCAAAAAAGAAGCTCAGGAAATATGAGGTTCCCTTGCCAAGACATGATGCTTTAGAAAATAACTTGACACGTGTGAGGACATGGTAACTATTAGGTCTAAATAACCTTGCTAGCATATCTTGTGGGCTTCGAAGTTGACCACTAGACTTTTCCTACTAGTGTTAATTCAATAAAATTCTTAATTTAATTTGCTATTTGTCAAACAACAATTTTAATCTTTCAAGGTATTTACTTTTTATTAATTTGCTTACACTATGTTAAATAATTAGTTTTTAAATCATGGAGAATTTGGAATTTGTTTAAATAATTTAGATAAAGTTCACAATTAAACTTTTTGGCTACCATTGTAATAGCTCATTGTAATATCAACAATATATTATGCCCAAGAGCTAACAATGAAGATATACCAATAATTTATGCCTTAGTAAGAGTTTAGACATCCTAGTCCCACCAATGACACGACCCTTCTAACCTTATCAAATGAGCCAAACATGTTTTGTCATTTAGAAAACATTAACTCTTCTAACCTTATCAAATATATAATTTATGTCTTAGTAAGAGTCTAGACTTCAGATTCCCACCAATGACTCAACCCTTCTAACCTTATCAAATGAGCTAAACATGTTTTGCCATTTAAAAAACATATTATAAAACTAGCCATCTTTCTACCTATAAAAAAAATATAAACCATATTACCTATTCAAAATCACAATTCAATGAAATGGAAAAGGGATATCCAAACTTATTTCTATTGCATATTTCAGAAATATCCAAAAATTCTTATAAAAAATAAACTATATTATTTTTCAAAATCAATGAATTTCTATTGCATATTTTAGAAATATAAAAAAAAAATATAAAAAAAATTAAAAAAAATGTAAAAATATATTACATATTCAAAATAACAATTCAAAGAAATAAAAAAGAAATATCCTATATTTATCCAATTTTATTGTATATTCCAAAAATACGAAGAATACCTTTAATTAAATCCCCTCAACGCTTGTGGCTGTGCTTCAGGGAGGAAAAGATATGATGAAACTATGTGGGAAGTAATAGATACATGTTCAAAAAAATCAAAGTCCTAGTCAACGCACGTAGATATTGTAAACATGCATCCCACGTCAATCAAAATCGATGTGGAAGGGAGCCGTCATTCACGGGATAATGTAAACATATGTCACAAGTCACGCCAATTCAAAATCCGAGTCTATGTGTGAATCACAGAAAAAAAATAAAGGATTCACAAATTTAGTCTTAGTCAACGCAGGCTGTGATCCACATAAAATGAAATGGCTATAAACGGTCAAATTAGAAATCAAGAAATAGAATCGGAAAGTTCCCCCATTGCCGTATTGCTAATGGATACGGCAATGGAATCCCACTCGATGGCATGTTTTCAAATGGACTGATGGAAAATGTTAAATATTATGCAGTTACTACCTTTTCATCTGGTTTATTGAATATTATATTCTTTTATAATGGAAAATTTGTAAATCAAATATTAATTTACTTGTTCAATATTTACCATAGAAATTATTATTTTAATAAATTAAATTAAGTTTTAAATTTTATATAATTAATTGATATATTGAAATTTAAAATTATTGTCAAATCTGGCTAGCATAACCAAATTAAAATTATTAATAAATTTTAAAAGTAGTAAACTACCTTAATCACCAAATTTACAGAGTAGCCCTTCCATTAAGGGATTATTTGGCAGTTGTAAAGTGTTGTTGAACCAACATCATTATCTAACCAGGCTTGTTAAAAGTAGTAAACTACCTTAATCACCAAATTTACAGAGTAGCCCTTCCATTAAGGGATTATTTCGCAGTTGTAAAGTGTTGTTGAACCAACATCATTATCTAACCAGGCTTGTTTTAACATCACAACATGCTTTTTGTTATTTCCGCTCTACTTCCACTTTCCATGTTATTATAAAATAAATTGTAACATTTTTTTTAATTAAATGTAATATTTAAATTTAAATAATAATTATTTATATATCAATTACAATCTTTATAATTTATTTTATTTATTTAAAAATCAGTATTGAAATATTTCAAACATTTTCAATATTTATGGTATACAATTTTATAGAGATGGTGAATAAGTAAATAAATATAAATAAAAGTTAAATTTATTATGCTAATAGGTATGTTTATTTTGAAATGGGTTTCTATAATTTTAATTTAGTGATCGCGAAGACAACTATATACATCAAAACAATGACTTTCTCATACATTTCAAATTGTTAAAATTTAAAAAATCATAAAAATTAACTCAATTATAATTTTATCTAAACTTATTATTAATACTAGTATTCTCATTAAAAGAATTACTATATATGTATATTTTTAAACTTAACTCAATTATAATTTTATTTAAACTTATTATTACTATTATTATTCTTATTGAAATAATTAATATATAAGTTCAACATATATATATTTTTAAAAACCATGTAAGGTGATTCTTAACCATGGATATTCACTACTATTTTATCATGGAGATTCTTAATTTATAAATAGACTTTGTTATAATAGTATGGGTCAATACCATGTCTTATCAATACCACATACCCAAAAAAGTCATAACTCATTTCTCATAACATTTGCTCATATAAAGAAAAAAATGCATAACTACTTCTAAAATAAATCTCAATGTTTGACTTTGTATACTATTAAGAATATTATATAAAGATTAAGTCTCTACCATCCACCTAATAATTATTGATAAATAAGTAAAATACTAGAAGCTCTATTACAAAATATGTTAAAATTAGAGATCGAGAGCACAGATTGATTGATTGCACACAACAAATCACACTTGATACCATTATTGATCACCACATGTACAAATATCTAAGACATAAATTACTGAGATAAACACATCTAGATTATTATCACCCAAAAAATTTCAAAACATCATTTTGACAAGGTTACAAAATTTCATGGATCAAAATAGGGTTTTAGGAGTCAATTTAGGTTTGATCAAGAGAAGGTTTTAGGTTTTTTTATAGTTTAAATCTCATTATAAGGTTCAAATAAAGCATTCTTTAAAGTTCTTTCATGTCAAACATTCATCATTTTCCATTTGTATTTCATTTCCCAAAGTTTTTGTGCCAAAATTGCTTAATAAGCCAAGCATCCCTGTTTTTGTAGCGCATCCAGTGTAAAAATGGCAAAAATCACTACGAAACTGCTGAAAGTTATGAAGCAAAACTCTGTTTTCTGTTTTTTAGCAGTCAAATTCAAAGGAGGTTTTTGCGCAAACCAAAAGGTATTTTAAGAAATTGAGAGAGGTTATTTTCAAAAACATATCAAATAACAATAACCTCTCTCACTTTTCTCACAGGTGTTATTAGTTGGGAGCTACAAAGATTTCTTTGAAGCCCTATTTCAGAAAATAGAGTTTTCCTGTTTTACACATGTTTTTCAAAGGCAGTTTCTGGACATCAAGAGATTTGTTTCAAAAACCCAAGAGATGTTTTTATTAAAGACATAATGGCCTAAAAAACCTCCTTTCGTTTCTCAAAATACACCATGGATTAGGAGATATAGGCTCTGTCCCAAGACCTATTTTTCAGGAAAAAAACAGGAGAAATCTGCAAATAAAGAAGAAATACCTCAAGGAGCCTAAAATGAAGTTAGTATATGATTTGTATGGCTTGTAGATGATGAGGACAAGTTATATTTTGAGTTTTTGTGCAACCACACTTTTTATTTGGTAAATTTATTAAAAACAGCATACTCAGTAGTTTCGTAGCGCATTCAGTGTAAAAAGGTAGAAAAGCACTACGAAACTATTGTAGCTGCCTTTCCTGTTTCCTTTGATCAGTATGTAAGGAGTTTGAAGGTGAGTCAAGAGATGAAAATGCTATGAAAAGGTGTGGAGGGATAATTGAAACAATGCAAGAGGAATGAGTCAAAGATTTGAAGAATAAAGGTTTGAAATGGTAGCGCTACAAAAGGCGCTACGAAACTGCTGTGTTTTTGTAGCAGTTTGGACAGCTGGAGGCTAGGGAAGAGTGATGGGACATGTTAAACTAATCTTCAATAGCCAAGGACCATGAAATGAAGATTAAATGATGGTCAGAATGTTCAAGGAAGGAAAAGAATCTTATGCGTAAAAAATAGGGTATGGTTTCCTGCTTTTGTGGAGCACAACAAAGTGGTCAATGAAGAATTGAATATCATGATCCAAATTCGACCATGTCATGATATACTTGTCAATGATGTAATTTCAAGTAGATAAGGTTGTTAAATATAGTAATAAGGAGTTTGAGTCCTTTTTGAAATAGGACTGTCAAGTAGGATAGGTGTCTTTTTGTAATAAATTTCATGTCTTATGGTTATGCAAGGTGTCAGTAGTTAGAAATTCGATGTATCTAGCCTAAAGGGAGATTATCTGATGTTGTAAGAGGTCTATTAAAGGCCAAGAGGTCGAATTTGTAATGGGTTGGAGATTTTTGGCAAAATTGTAGCTCATTGTAAATTCACTGTTTCAGCAATATAGAGAGGTGTTACTTGACCAACTTGAGATTCTAAATGAGTTTTTAGTGCTTACCTATTCTATCTCTACCTTTTATGTATCTCACTTATAGCGGTTTTCATTTATATTACTCAGAATTCATCCATATGATGCTCTAACTTCCTTTATAAGTGAATTGGTTGTGTATGTTCCTTTCATGTATCTCACTGGCAGTGGTTTTCATTTATATTACTCAGAATTCATCCATGTGATGCTCTGACTTCCTTTATAAGTGAATTGGCTTTGTATTTTCATGTTTCATGTGTGTGTATGTCCTACTACTAAAGACTAAGACCCGCATCAACTTCCATGTCAAGTGAACTCACTGAATTACTGAAAGTGTTGACTCCATAAGCCCAATGGCATACTGATATTATTTTCAACCTACATTCATCATAACTAGTTTATTTCCTAAATAGAGTTAGCCATCTATGTCTTTATTCCATATCATTAACCCTTGAGAGAGCCCTCTCAGATTGAGGAGGCTAAGCCTCAGTGACAAGATTGGTTTGAAATAGTTACACTGAAGTTGTCTGATCAGCAACCAATCAGGTACGATTTTGGTGATACCATAGATCATGACTACAACTCATGCATTGGAAACAACAATATGTAGACTGACTCCTCGTAACTACTAATGACAACAACACATGAGATGGAAGCATTATTCCATTTCCCTCCCTTAATGCTTACATAAAAAATAATGAAAACACATTTTATAATAATAATATTAATATTTTTCTCACTGGTCTTCATCAAGAATTACACCCACTCTGAAATCTTGCAAACATTGCTCTTTCTTCACTACCACATCTTCGAGTTGTCACTTGATCCATTTAAGACATAATTGCTTCAAAGAAACTTTGACTCACTTTGCAGAATTGACACTTCTCGGTCTCCCGGAGCACGATGGGTTAGTCTTGATACTGAACCATCCTATGGACACACCTCCATTTGTTGAACATATGGTCTTTCGTTGTATTCCCTGGTTATCTAGGAAGGCAATCTAGGTATTGAATGTATTCAGAAGTCAATTATACAAGGTGACCTCTTAAATACATAATCAAATTAACCACTAATATCATGTTCTTGGCTCCACACAATGCCACTAACTTATAACAGATTATACATAATCAAATTAATGATATGTTCTTGTGTCATCGTCTGCATCAAGAACCACCAATTTGAAAGTATGTTAATTTGTTCTATAATTGGTTATTCATTTGAGTGTTCACATTACACTTGGACAATAACAAACTATAATATAATAAAAATGCAACACACACCACACAATAAGACTGCATACAGGTGCATAAATATTAAAAGAGTTTGAGAGGCTTAGGAGTCTATTCTTCCCCACTCTCAGTTTCTGTAAAATTTTCAGACATAGAATCTAATATATCTTCTGTGTTAGCTAAATTTGTTGACTCTTTCAGTTTACCTTTTAGAATAACTTTGGCACAAATTTTGCAATTTGCGGTTGTATTTCCTTTTATTCGAAAATATAAACATTCAATTGAGCATCTGTTTTTCTTCTTCCCTTTTGAAAAGGGTGCAATTCTTTTTTGTAAATTTCCTTCAATGTCTCCCGCTTTCTTCTTCCCTTTTGAAAAGAGCGCAATTTCATTTTGTAAATTTCCTTCAGTGTCTCCTTCTTTCATTCTATTTTCTTCTACTAGGAGTGTTGCTATCATCTCATCCAGAGACTTAAAATATAATTGGATTAAAGTAAAAATAATATTGTCATAATTTGAAGATAAATTATTCAATAATATGTCCCTTGCATCTTCTTCATCTGCTTTAGAGCCAGACTCTGCCAAATTCCTTATGACAGATTTTAGCTCATTTATATGAGTAGCCAAAGATACGTCATCTTGCATTTTCAATTCGAATAGTTGTAATTTTAAAGTGAACTTTGCATTCATAGCTTTCTCTCCAAATAATTGACTTAATTCTTCCCAAATTTCTAAAGAAGATTTCTCTAAATCTATTAAGTGAAGTTGAGAAGATGAAAGAGAGATCTACTAATAATATATTTTTCAAGTTTCCTTCCCTTTTCTCCCAAACAAGTACAAGTAATTGAATCAAATTGATGGGTGCTTTTTTAGCACCATTAACAAGGCCCACAAGTTTTTATTCAACATTTGCAACTGAATTTTAGCCTTCCACGTATGGAAGTTATGCCCATTAAACTTTTCCAATGGAAAATATTCCATCTTCCAAGAATCTGAATTAAAAAAAATATTATTGCTTTGACTGCTAGTCTCCAAATTGGAGAATTTTCCTTGGGAAGAAAGTGAGGAATGATGCAGATATAATATTTGATGCAACAACTCACTCCATACATAGGTTCACAGGAAAAAATTATGCGGTTCATAATTGGGCTTGGTATAATTCCTAATAAATTTTGTGACTGATCTAATTTGGCTCCTCCATTACAGCCTCACCCTGTTTGACTTTATTGAAGGTGGTTCCTCTACTCAATCTCGATCCATAGTGGCAAGAATATAATTGCACAAAGTGCCAAATTTGGAATTACAAGGTCATTTACCTAGGGCAGTTAAAGTGTATATTTTGCACAGTAGGCTTCCAATTGCACAGTCAGTCATTTACCTAGGGCAGTTACAGTGTATATTTTGCATAGTCGGCTTCCAATTGCACAGTCAAGTTACGTCGTTTCTCTAGCAGATCTATAAGAACCATTCATAAAGCATATTTTTTTAGTTCTTGGAGTAATTGATCCAATCAAATCTCACCCAGGTGCATATGTTGATGTTTACACCTCCCTCCAGAAATAATGATGCTCTGATGCTCCTCGGCTTTCCAAAACAACCATATCTCATATCTAGATCAATGGTATCATGCTCTACGATAACACCTATGCAGGTCGATTTCACCTTAGGTTTGATTCGTTGACCTTTCATTCAAATTAATCCACTTTTGTCTTCTTTGTCGATGCAACAGGGAAATACAGTCATCAACTTGCGTTGTTTAGATCCACCCTATCAACGCGCTCAAAAAACGGAGGATACAAAATTAGCCACCATCCTCCAAACAACCATGATGCTAGCAATCACAGAGCCATATTTAACGATCAAAGATTCAGAGATCCTGTCTCTCACACGTCTCTATCTCCACCAGCCACCGAATTCTTAAGCTGCAGATCTTGTTGGGGTTCAGAGTGCAAAAACAGAGATAAAATTGATTTGATAGAGACAACAGGGTTTTCAAACAAGAACTAAAACAATAAATAATAACGAGAGAACATAAGAAAAAAACACAGACTTCTATTATTATTCATGGAAGGCCTTGATTTGGCTCGACTTTTTTTCTTCATGTGTCCCGGTTTGCAACAATGAAAGCAGATGATCCTGCCCCCTTTGATTTTAATCGTTCTCTTAATCTTGATCGCACTTGTCGGTCTCGATCAGTTCTCCTACCACGATCAGCTAGAGCTAGAGCTTCTCCTCCCTGGTTTTCCGTAGTTGACTTGCGTCGCAGCTCCTCATTCATTAAACTGCTACTAACATCATCAAACATTAGGGTCCCTGTAGGTGCTGAAGTACTCATAACCACAATTAAATTTTCTCAGCTGTCTTGCATAGAACACATTAACAAAATAGCTTTAATTTCATCATCTAGAGTTATTTAAATAGAGGCAAGCTGACTAGTTATAATATTGAATTCATTCAAGTGCTCAGCAACTAAAGCACACTCCTTATCTTGAGATTGTAAAGCTTCTTCATCAAGAACACTTTGCTTGATATTGTGTTCTTCTCATATAGATCATGGAGCTTCTTCCATAATCCTTTTGTTGTCTTTTCTCTAGACACATTGAAATACACATTCTTTGCTAGATATTGGTAGATTGTTACAATCCCCTTTCTATCTAGCTTATCCCATTCCTCATCTTTCATTGATGAGGGTTTCTTGTTACAACCTCAATCGACAAATACTGTTCTTTTAAAATCAGTATATCCTCCATCTGTGATTTCCATAGGGAAAATTAGCCCTGCTCAACTTCTCCATATCATTAAGTGTTGTCTCCATTCTTAATAAAATTACACTCCAAAAATTTCACCTCCTTTTAAATTATTATTGTAAACCATAATGCCCTTACTTTGATTACTTTCCTTTTTCCTTTTTAAAATGTGAAACTTAAATTAATCATTATAAAACATATATAATGTTATAAGAGCCCATCTCATGTTAAGCACAGAACTTTAAAGTGACTTCTTAAATAATATGTCAAGCACAAACTTAAAGTGAAATGTGCTAATATATCACCATTTTTCGTGTTTTATGCAAAGTCTTTTTCCCGCAAACGCTATGAGGTTTCCTTGGGCCATTAACCAAATAAAGTACTTGCTGATTCCACAACTGATTGACCAAACAAAGTACTTACTCAGTCCCCGGCTGCTTCCACTGCATTACAACAACATCACACACACTTCTCAAGAGTTTGAACATGCGACTTGCCAATGCATCTATGTATGCAAGAATTTCATTTCACCGTACAAACTGGAAATTTTAGTTCAAAAGGCTCCACACAGCGTTAGACTCTAACCATTTCACAGTATCTTCAAAGATCACACTAGCAGCCTATGCCTCCATGCAAACAACAATATTACTTGCAGCTCAGTCACCATCTCCGACTAGCAACTCCACATTTACTGCAAGTTCCACGCTCCACGATAGCCTCCACACTCACAACTTGGCTCAACGGTGGTCTCCACGACTAGACTTTGATACCATTTGTTGGGTGATGAAGATAGTCACATTGTGTTCACTACTGCAAGCTCATATGCCACCAGATGGGTGATGCAAAAAGGAGTGAGAGAGGAATGACGGTGAGGGTGTAACGAGGCTCTGATACCAGTTGTTGGGTGCAGAGCAACACAACAGAACTGAGAACAAAATAAAAAACAACGAGAGAAGAGAAATTAAGATAAACACACAGACTAGAGAATAAAACAACCTATTTCTATTACATGTCAAGCCAAGCATGGCAAGGCCTCTCATGTAATAGAAATCTATTTTTTTATTCTCCAGTCTGTGTGTTTATCTTAATTTCTCCTATCTCTCTGTTTGTGATTTTGTTTTGAGTTCTGTTGTGCTTCTCTGCACCCAACAACTCGTATCAGAGCCTCGTTACGCCCTCACCTCCATTACTCTTGCATTCCCCTTTGCGTCACCCATCTGGTGGCTAATGAGCTCACAGTAGTGGACGCAGTGTCAGTCTTGTGACTATCTTCGTCACCCAAAAGATCTTGCAGTCACTCTATGGCACGTGAACCTAAATGATCTTCACTACTTTGAATGAAAGATGTAGCATGGTCAAACATTGAGGTATTCAGGTAGAGAAACCTTATTCTCTAGTCACATAGAATGGTTTGAACTTTTGAACGCTCAAGATTCAGCCAATCACAGTTATTGATTCCTACACCGCCCGGGGAAACAAAAAGAATCAATGCTGGATCCACAAAATAAATAGAAGAAGCAGCCACATAATGAATTGAGTCTCACTAATCTCAGCCTTATGGTATTGGTTTTGATACCATGTTAAAAATAGAGATTGAGAGTAAAGAGAGACTCATTGCGCACAACAAATCACACTTGATACTATTATTGATGACCATAGGTACAAATATACAGGACATAAATGACTGATTTCGATACATCTATATCATGATTACAACTCATGCATTGGAAACAATAACATCTAGACTTGCTCCTCATAACTCCTAATGACAACTACACATGACATGGAAGTATTACTTCCAACAAAATAGACATGGCTATCAACACAAATAATTATTAGGTGGATGGTAGATATTTAATTTCCACCAAATATTTTAGAATATTAATAGTAGTATATATAATTCAAAGGTTGAGATTTATCCCTAAAGTAGTTATGTTGCTTTAATTAAATCGATTAATTTAAAAAAATGTCACATGAACAAGTGTTTTATAAAAATGAGTTATGGTTTTGTGGGCATGTGGTATGCCATGATATCAACCCATGTAACAAAGCCTATTTATATATTAATAAAGAGTAATTTAGAGATAAATTTTCATAATTAAAAATCTTGTTCCATATTTTGTTTTCAAATATATATATATATATATATATGTTTAAGTTATATATTAATTATTTTTACAATTAATAATAATAATAATTGAAAATAAACTTATAATTTAATTATTTTTATGATATTTTTTAATTTTAACCAGATATATTAAAAAATATATATTTTGATATTTATTATAAATTAATACATTACTACTAATTATTATTATTATTATTATTTCTCGCAAAATAGGTTTATATGAGTCTAATTATTAAAATCTATATATATATTTTTTTGGTCCATCATATCAATGTATTAGTATTTCTCGCAAATAGGTTTATATGAGTCTAATTATTAAAATCTATATTTTCGATCCATCATATCAATGTCTTACATTATGGATCCATCATGTCAATGTATTACAATACGGATCCATCATATCAATCTATTCCATTTGGAAAATATATTTAAAAGTATGTATTTTGATATGTATGATAAATTAATACATCAATGATGTGATGTATTAGGAAATCACATCAATTATTTTTTATTAAGTTAATTAGTAAGTAAATATAAATATATATGTAATTTAATTAAACTTTACTTTATATTCAAATTTTAATTTATAGAGTAAAATTCATAATCAATCATTTTCCAAGTAATTTCTTACATCAATGATGTGATGCATTAGGAAATCACATCAATTATTTTTTATTAATTTAATTAATAAGTAAATATAAATGTATATATAATTTAAATTAAACTTTACTGTATATTTAAAGCTTAATCTATAGAGTAAAATTCATAATCAATCATTTTCAAAGTAATTTCTTACTCGAAAAGTAAATAAAGGTTCATGAAAAAACAATTTTGAAAGGATCTGGTTGGGTGGAAATTGATAATTAAAGATACTCTTTGGAGCAAACAGGTTCATAGTCTATCATTTTAGGAATACTTCTTACCTCGTGAGTTGAAATTGACCATTAACTGTAATGCATCCATCCGTACTCTGTGGACCAATTTTATATATTTCTAATTTATTATAACCATGTAAATTAAATTGATAATAAACATGGATAAACTTGAAACTATAATAGACATCAACAAACTGACTGACTGTTCGATGGCATTCAGAATCGTAACCAATATGAACTTTCATGTAAGGGATTCTGCAGGGTCTCTCCTGATGGGCCAAATTATCACGCTTTTCTACTTGATTGTTGTTCTTCCGGCCTTCATCAATATTACTCTTCATGGACAGATTTGCAATGCAGTGACAGAGGGGCCCACAACTCAATGCAGTGATGGGAACTTTACAGCAAGCAGTAAGTTTTAGAGCAATATGAATACTCTCTTTGATCGTCTTGTTCAAGGGACAAACCATTCTGGGTTTAACAGTTCTGTGTATGGCGAAAGTCCTAACAAAATATATGGCCTCTTCCAGTGCAGAGCAGACATGACAGTCGACCAATGCAACACTTGTTGGAAATTAGCAATGCTTTGTTGGAAATTAATTCCAACTGCTGAAGTCAATCAACAGTAATTACAGAGTAAATGAAATAGTGGCACATTGAAGCCTAGGCAAAGGCGGTTGCCTGCTGTATTAATGAAAATTGCAAAAGGATTGGAAAGCCGCACAGGTGCAGTACAGAGTAGATGGGATTTGATCCCTTTGATATTTTATCAAAGGTGGTAGCCGTTTTTATTAACAACAGAATTGAATTCCAAAGACTTTCGTGGCTTCATAGCATGGAAGAACAGATTTTAAGTTAATACATTCTTTTCGGGCTTTTAAAGCCCTCAAAAACTAAAATGGATGAAAATATTGTTTAAACAGCGGAAGGCTTAAAGTTTCTGAAAAGGGAGGACAATTGATCCCCACCACTTTAGCGCAAATCGCAAGATCGCAAGTTTAGATGTCAAGTGTCTTGTTGATGTGGAAGTTTGTGATGTACGATCGTCGCGGCATTGTGCATCGCATATTACAAAGTTCGCCCTCCGCCCAAGCCAGAGTTCATTGATTGTTTGCGATATGCGATTGTCACACCATCGCACAATCACACATCGCATATAACACATATGTTACCACTGTTGAAGTCGTGATGCGATCGTGCGATAAGCCATCGCAGATCATACCATCGCACTTTTTGTTTGTTCCGCCATATGTTCGATCGCAGATATTTGCGATGCGATCCCATTGCACATCGCAATCGCAAAATCACAATTTTTAAATGGTCGCGTGTCATGTTTTAAATGCGGACCCGATGCTTTTATGTTTAATGTTTAATGTTTTATAATGTGTGTGCCACTTATAAAATAAAGGCCCGAGAGCCTATAATTGTAATGTTTTTTTGTTTATACAAAAAAAACAAAGTCGCTTATGCACAACAGTGCGAATTAAAAGGAAATACACAGCAGCGTATTTGTAAGAGAGAGACAGAGAGTTTTATTAAGACAGTGAAAGTTTTGTGAACTGTGTTGTAGTAGCAGTCACATATTTTGTAAATCCCTCTGTGTGAGGAAGAATTTGTAACACATTTTTTATGAAATATATATTTTTTTTCTGAGTTGAAACTCTGTCCCCTGTGAGAATTTTTTTTTTGATTTCTCTGTTTTAAAGAGGAGAGTATTACTCTCTCCACTGTTTGTTCTGGAATTTTCAATATTCCAACATGGTATCAGAGCTAGTCCAGGCTCTTTGAAGATCAAAGAAGCTGAAGGAAAGGAGTTTTTTGTTGCAGCAGCTTCTCCAGCAGTGTGAAGACTCAACCAAAGGAATCCAAAGGTATTTATCTATACAGTTTATTGTGTTACTGTTGCAGAACAGTCAGTTATTTTATATAAACAGTCAAGTGTTTTTGAATCATAGTTAAGAGTGCAGAATGGCTAGAGCCAGCACTGGTATGAGTATGGGAAATATCCATCTCCCACAGTTTAATGGGAAAAATTATGACTACTGGTCAATAACTATGAAGGCTTTATTTGTCTCCCAAGACTTATGGGAATTTGTTGAGGATGGCTTTGAAGAGCCAGCAAATGAAGCAGAGTTTTATGTTTTAACTTAGGCAGGAAGAGAATAGTTGAAGAGCAATAAGAAGAAAGATTCTAAAGCTCTCTTATTTCTGTATAAAGCAGTGCATGAGAGTGTTTTTCCGAGGATAGCAACAGCCAAGAGATCCAAAGAAGCATGGGAAACTCTCAAGACAGCCTATCATGGCATGGAGAAAGTGAAGACAACAAAACTTTAGTTGCTGAGGAGAGACTTTGAGACTCTCTGTATGAAAGAGTCAGATACTATTGACTCATTCTTCACTCATGTGATTGGAATGGTCACACATTCAGAGACTTCATTGCCAAGAGATTGTGGAAAACTCTTGGAGAAGTTTACTCTCAAGATTTGATGTGATTGTCGACCATAGAAGAGACTAAGGATTCAGCGTAAGAGGTAACCAGCTAAAAGGATGAGCTACACGCATCACTGATGACTCATGAACAGATTAAAAAGTAGGAGTCCTGACTCATCTTCGAGCGCTTTTTCTACCCGCATGTCTTTCTTAAGAGGAAGAGGGCAAGGCAGTAGGAAATTGCAGAGGAAGAGGCAAGAAGTCAAAACAGAGGTGGAAGGAACAACTTCACATTCACACAAGGTGCAACAAATAAAATCACAAAAATTCTAAGGAAGCGTACCAACAAAAGTGGTCACAGTAATGCTCAAGGACAATCTTATGATAAATCCAATGTCCAATGTCACTATTGTAAAAAATATAGTCATTATACAGTAGATACACGAATGTAGAAAGAAGTAGAATGATATGTGTTAGAACTAGTGCAAATTTCACTAGAGAAAATATCAGCCAAAATAATTTGTTTTTAGCTTGTAATATGGCTGAAGAAAAAAGTGAGGATTTATGGTTTCTAGACTCCGGTTGTAGTAACCATATGACAGGAAACATAGCAATGCTTTCTATGTTAGATGAGAGTGTGAAGTCACAAGTCACACTAGGAACTGATAGCAAAGTTTCTGTTATGGGAAAAGGAAATGTAAATGTCTTAACAAGGAAAGGTGCAAAGAAATCCATAGTAGATGTTTCTTATGTTCCAGGAATGAAGTGTAACCTCTTAAGTATTGGACAACTTGTCCACAAGGGGTATAATGTTTTCTTTGAGGATGATGTTTGTACCATCATGGATAAACTACCCAGTAAACAATGTATTGTTGAAGTGAAGATGACGAGGAACAGGATGTTCCCTCTCAGAATGAGAGCAGACTTGAAGAATGAAGAAAAGATAGTAGCAGTGGCACAAGAGACTTTCCAAAGCGAACCAAAAGATGATAATTGGTTGTGGCACTTGATATTTGGACATCTCAACTTTGGAGGCCTTAATCTGTTGAACAGAAAAGGAATGGTAACAGGTCTACCATTGATAGAGAAACCAGACAGCCTTTGTGAATGTTGTATCTTGGGGAAACAACACAAAGAAAGTTTTCCTTCTGGGAAAAGCATAAGGGAAAAATCACCCTTAGATATTGTCCACTCAGATGTGTGTGGACCGATGAAAACTCCATCACTTGCAAGCAACCACTATGTGTTAACATTCATAGATGATTTTACAAGAAAAACTTGGGTTTACTTTCTGAAGAACAAAAGTGAAGTGTTTGAAAAATTTCGCAATTTCAAAGCACTTGTTGAGAACCAGAGTGGGCTGCATATCAAAGTCCTAAGGAATGACAGAGGAGGTGAGTATATCTCTAAATATTTTCTACATTTCTGTAGAGAAAATGGTATTCATAAGTAGTTTACAACTAGATATACTCCGCAGCAAAATGGAGTAGCCGAAAGGAAGACTAGAACCATAATGGACATGGCAAGGAGTATGTTAAAGGCAAAGCATTTGCCTAATGATTATTGGGCTGAAGCTGTACACTGTGCAGTGTACATTTTGAATAGGTGCCCTACAAAATCAGTTATGAAAAAAGTGTCGGAAGAGGCATGGAGTGGCACAAAGCAAGGTGTCACACACATGAAGGTTTTTGGATGTGTGGCTTATGCACACATTCCAGATCAGCTAAGAAAGAAATTGGACAGCAAGGGGGAGAAATGTATTTTCATTGGATACAGTGAGGAATCCAAGGCCTATAGGTTGTATAACCCATCCACCAGGAATTTTATTGTGAGCAGATATGTTCAGTTTATTGAAGAGGAAGCTTGGGATGGAAGCATAGAGAAAACAATGAATGTAAAACACTGTTTATCTCATGATGAAAATAATGATGAGTTGGCTGAAATACATCCCCAAACAACAGCACCAACACAAGAGCAGCAAAGCACACCCTTGAGGAGAAATGACAGTGCTTCTCCAAGCACACCACAAGGAGGAAATTCAAGTGCTTCTTCAAGCATTTGTACACCTACAGAAAGAGGTAAGAAATTCAGAAGTTTGAAAGAAATTTATGAACAAGATTTAGCTAATGAAGGTATCAATTCTTTGTTTTCTTTATATTTTCATGTTGATGATCCTGTTCATTTCGAAGAAGCTATCAAGGATGAGAAATGGATAGAAGCTATGGATGAGGAAACAAATGCCATAGAGAGGAACAAAACTTGGGATTTGGTTGAACTCCCAAAAGGTAAAGATGTCATTGGTGTTAAATGGGTCTACAAGACCAAAAGTAATGCTGAAGGAAAAATAGAGAGACACAAGGCAAGACTTGTTGTCAAAGATTATAAGCAGAAGCATGGGATAGATTATGAGGAAACTTTCGCACCGGTTGCCAGAATGGAAACCGTGAGAGCAGTGTTGTCCATAGCAGCACAAAACAAGTGGAAAGTTTACCAAATGGACGTGAAGTCAGCATTCCTAAACGGAGTGTTAATGGAAGAGGTTTACATTGAACAACCTCTCGGCTATGAAAAGAAAGGCCAAGAGCACAAAGTGTGTAAATTGAAGAAAGCTCTTTATGGGTTGAAGCAAGCGCCAAGAGCATGGTATAGTAGGATAGATTCATATCTACTGGAAAATGGATTTGAGAAGTGTGAGGGAGAACCCACCCTCTACATCAAAGAAAAAGATAGTAAAATCTTGATTGTAGTTTTATATGTTGATGATGTTATTTTTATAGGTAATGATGATTACCTTATTGAACATTTTAAAACAGTCATGAAAGAAGAATTTGAAATGAATGACATGGGTTTGTTGAGATACTTCTTGGGAATAGAAGTAGAACAAGATGAAAATGGGATTTTAACCTCACAGGAAAAGTATGTTAATGAGGTGTTTGAAAGATTTAACATGTAGGAATGCAAAGCAGCGATCACTCCCATAGTGATGGGATTAAAACTCAGCAGAGAGGACAGCAGCAAGGATTTTGATCCTAGCTTATACAAGAGCATAGTTGGCAGCCTTATGTATTTAACTGAACTAGGCCGGACATAATGCATGCTGTTAGTCTGATTTCCAGATTCATGGAAAAGCCAAAGGATGCACATTGGCAAGTAGCAAAAAGAATTTTGAGGTATGTTAAAGGTTCTAAAAGGTTTGGTATTTTTTATACTACTTCAGAATGTTCAAATTTAGTTGGATACACTAACAGTGATTGGGCTGGAAGTGTTGATGATCGGAAGAGTACTTCCGGTTATGTTTTTCACATGGGTTAAGGAGCCATTTCATGGGCTTCTAAGAAACAGCCCATTGTAGCGTTGTCTACAGCAAAAGCGGAATATGTGGCAGCTACAACAGCAACGTGTCAAGCAGTTTGGATGAGAAAAATGTTGAGAAGTTTATGCCAAGAATAGGTAAAAGGGATAGTGATTTATTGTGACAATAGCTCAGCTATTGCATTGTCTAAAAATTCAGTTTTTCATAAAAGGACTAAGCACATTGACACCAAGTTTCACTTCATACGTGAATTGGTTAACAATGGAGAAATTGTTTTGCAACATTGCAGAACAGAGGATTAATTTGCAGATATCCTCACAAAGCCACTTGCACAAAAAAGCTTTGAACATTTCAGGAAATGCCCGGGTATGCAGAAAAACCTAGCAGTTGAAATTAAGGGGGAGTGTTGGAAATTAATTCCAACTGTTGAAGTCAATCAACAGTAATTACAGAGTAAATGAAACAACGACACATTGAAGCTTAGGCAAAGGCGGTTGCCTGCTGTATTAATGAAAATTGCAAAAGGATTGGAAAGCCGCACAGGTGCAGTACAGAGCAGATGGGATTTGATCGATAGCCATTTTTATTAACATCAGAATTGAATGCCAAAGACTTTCGTGGCTTCATAGCACGGAAGAACAGATTTTAAGTTAATACAGTCTTTTCGGGCTTTTAAATCCCTCAACAACTAAAATGGATGAAAATATTGTTTAAACAGCAGAAGGCTTAAAGTTTTTGAAAAGGGAGGACAAGTGGTCCCCACCACTTTAGCGCAAATCGCAAGATCACAAGTTTAGATGTCAAGTGTCTTGTTGATGTGGAAGTTTACGATGTGCGATCGTCGCGCCATCGCACATCGCATATTACAAAGATCACCCTCCGCCCAAGCCAGAGTTCGTTGATTGTTTGCGATATGCGATTGTCGCGCCATCGCACAATCACACATCGCATATAACACATATGTTACCGCCGTTGAAGTCACGATGCGATCGCGCGATAAGCCATCGCAGATCGCACCATCGCACTTTTTGTTTGTTCTGCCATATGTTTGATTGCAGATATTTGCGATGCGATCCCATCGCACATCACAATCGAAAAATCACAATTTTTAAATGGTCGCGTGTCATGTTTTAAATGCGGACCCGATGCTTTTAGGTTTTATGTTTAATGTTTTATAATGTGCATGCCACTTATAAAAGAAAGGCCCGAGAGCCTATAATTGTAATGTTTTTTTGTTTATACAAAAAAAACAGAGTCGCTTATGCACAACAGTGCGAATTAAAAGGAAATACACAACAACGTATTTCTGAGAGAGAGACAGAGAGTTTTATTAAGACATTGAAAGTTTTTTGAACTGTGTTGTAGTAGCAGTCACATATTTTGTAAATCCCTCTGTGTGAGGAAGAATTTGTAACACATTTTTTATGAAATAGATATTTTTTTTCTGAGTTGAAACTCTGTCTCCTGTGAGAATTTTTTTTTGATTTCTCTGTGTTAAAGAGGAGAGTATTACTCTCTCCACTGTTTGTTCTGGAATTTTCAATATTCCAACATGGTATCAGAGCTAGTCCAGGCTCTTTGAAGATCAAAGAAGCTGAAGGAAAGGAGTTCTTTGTTGCAGCAGCTTCTCCAGCAGTGTGAAGACTCAGCCAAAGGAATCCAAAGGCATTTCTCTATACAATTTATTGTGTTACTGTTGCAGAACAGTCAGTTATTTTATATACACAGTCAAGTGTTTTTGAATCATAGTTAAGAGTGCAGAATGGTTGGAGCCAGCACTGGTATGGGTATGGGAAATATCCATCTCCCATAGTTTAATGGGAAAAATTATGACTACTGGTCAATAACTATGAAGGCTTTATTTTTCTCCCAAGACTTATGGGAATTTGTTGAGGATGGCTTTGAAGAGCCAGCAAATGAAGCAGAGTTTTATGTTTTAACTCAGGCAGGAAGAGAACAGTTGAAGAGAAATAAGAAGAAAGATTCTAAAGCTCTCTTCTTTCTGTATCAAGTAGTGCATGAGAGTGTGTTTCCGAGGATAGAAACAGCCAAGAGATCCAAAGAAGCATGGGAAACTCTCAATACAACCTATCAAGGCATGGAGAAAGTGAAGACAACAAAACTTCAGTTGCTGAGGAGAGACTTTGAGACTCTCTGTATGAAAGAGTCAGATACTATTGACTCATTCTTCACTCATTTGATTGGAATGGTCACACAAATAAGATCTCATGGATAGACTCTTGAAGACAAGAGGATTGTGGAAAAACTCTTGAGAAGTTTACCCTCAAGATTTGATGTGATTGTCACCACCATAGAAGAGACTAAGGATATCACAAAGTTCACAGTGGATGAGCTACACGCATCACTGATGACTCATGAATAGAGATTGGGTAGGAGTGAAAACTCATCTCTTGAGCATGCCTTTAAGACCCAGATGTCTTTCAGAAGAGGAAGAGGGCAAGGCAGAGGAAACAAAAGAGGAAGAGGCAGAAGTAAAAATAGAGGTGGAAGGAACAACCCTTCACATTCACATGGAAGGTGCAACAGTCAAAATCATAGCTACGGCCAAGGCAGCAGCCAATAGAGTGGTCAGCAGAATGCTCAAGGACAAAGGTATGATAAATCCAATGTCCAATGTCACTATTGTAAAAAATATGGTCATTATGCTAATGAATGTAGAAAGAAGCAGCAAGATATGGGAAGTAGAACTAGTGCAAATTTCACTAAGGAAAATATCAGCCAAAATAATTTGTTTTTAGCTTGTAATATGGCTGAAGAAAAGAATGAGGATTTATGGTTTCTAGACTCCGGTTGCAGTAACCATATGACAGGAAACTTAGCAATGTTTTCTATGTTATATGAGAGTGTGAAGTCACAAGTCACACTAGGAACTGATAGCAAAGTTTCTGTTATGGGAAAAGGGATTGTAAATGTTTTAACAAGGAAAGGTGCAAAGAAATCCATAGCAGATGTTTATTATGTTCCAGGAATGAAGTGTAACCTCTTAAGTATTGGACAGCTTGTCCATAAGGGGTATAATGTTTTCTTTGAGGATGATGTTTGTACCATCATGGATAAACCACCCAGCAAACAATGTATTGCTGAAGTGAAGATGACAAGGAACAGGATGTTCCCTCTCAGAATGAGAGCAGATTTGAAGAATGGTGAAGAGAAAGCAGCAGTGGCACAAGAGACTTTCCAAAGCGAACCAAAAGATGAAAATTGGTTATGGCATTTGAGATTTGGACATTTCAACTTTGGAGGTCTTAACTTGTTGAAAAGAAAATGAATGGTAAGTGGTCTACCATTGAAAGAGAAACCGGACAGCCTTTGTGAAGGTTGTTCTTGGGGAAACAACACAGAGAAAATTTTCCTTCCGGGAAAAGCATAAGGGAAAAAGCACCCTTAGAGATTGTCCACTCAGATGTATGTGGACCGATGCAGACTCCATCACTTGCTAACAGCCACTATATCTTAACATTCATAGATGATTTTACAAGAAAAACTTGGGTTTACTTTTTGAAAAACAAAAGTGAAGTGTTTGAAAAATTTCGCAATTTCAAAGCACTTGTTGAGAACCAGAGTGGGCTGCATATCAAATTCTTAAGGACTGATAGAGGAGGTGAGTATATCTCTAAATATTTTCTACGTTTTTGTAGATAAAATGGTATTCATAAGCAGTTTACAACAAGATATACTCTGCGGAAAAATGGAGTAGCCGAAAGGAAGAACAGAACCATAATGGACATGGCAAGGAGCATGTTAAAGGCAAAGCATTTGCCTAATGATTATTAGGCTGAAGCTGTACATTGTGTAGCATACATCTTGAATAGATGCCCTACAAAAGCAGTTATGAACAAAGTGCCGGAAGAGGCATGGAGTGGCACAAAGAAAAGTGTCACACACATGAAGGTTTTTGGATGTGTGGCTTATGCACACATTCCAGATCAGCTAAGGAAGAAGTTGGACAGCAAGGGGGAGAAATGTATTTTCATTGGATACAGTGAGGAATCCAAGGCTTATCGCTTGTACAACCCATCCACCAAGAATTTTATTGTGAGCAGAGATGTTCAGTTTATTGAAGAGGAAGCTTGGGATGGAAGCATAGAGAAAACAGTGAATGTTAAACACTGTTTATCTCATGATGAAAATGATGATGAGTTGGCTGAAATACATCCCCAAACAGCAACACCAACAAAAGAGCAGCAGAGCACACCCTTGAGGAGAAATGATAGTGCTTCTCCAAGCACACCACAAGGAGGAAATTCAAGTGCTTCTTCAAGTACTTGTACACCTACTGAAAGAGGTAAGAAATTCAGAAGTTTGAAAGATATTTATGAACAAGATATAACAAATGAAGGTATCAATTCTTTGTTTGCTTTATATTGTCATGTTGATGATCCTGTTCATTTTGAAGAAGCTATCAAGAATGAGAAATGGATAGAAGCTATGGATGAGGAGATAAATGCCATAGAAAGAAACAAGACTTGGGATTTGGTTGAACTCCCAAAAGGTAAAGATGTCATTGGAGTTAAATGGGTCTACAAGACCAAAAGTAATGCTGAAGGAAAAATAGAGAGACACAAGGCAAGACTTGTTGTCAAAGGTTATAAGCAGAAGCATGGAATAGATTATGAGGAAACTTTCGCACCGGTTGCAAGAATGGAAACCGTGAGAGCAGTATTGTCCATAGCGGCACAAAACAAGTGGAAAGTTTACCAAATGGACGTGAAGTCAGCATTTCTAAATGGAGTGTTAATGGAAGAGGTTTACATTGAACAACCTCTCGGCTATGAAAAGAAAGGCCAAGAAAACAAAGTATGCAAGTTGAAGAAAGCTCTTTATGGGCTGAAGCAAGCGCCAAGAGCATGGTACAGTAGGATAGATTCCTATCTACTGGAAAATGGTTTTGAGAAATGTGAGGGAGAACCCACCCTCTACATCAAGGAACAAGATGGTAAAATTTTGATTGTAGTCTTGTATGTTGATGATGTTATTTTTATAGGTAATGATGATTGCCTTATTGAACATTTTAAAACAGTCATGAAAGAAGAATTTGAAATGACTGACATGGGTTTGTTGAGATACTTCTTGGGAATAGAAGTAGAACAAGATGAAAATGGGATTTTTATCTCACGGGAAAAGTATGTTAATGAGGTGCTTGAAAGATTTAACATGCAGGAATGTAAAGCAGTGATCACTCCCATAGTGATGGGATTAAAACTCAACAGAGAGGACAACAACAAGGATTTTGATCCTAGCTTATACAAGAGCATAGTTGGCAGCCTTATGTATTTGACTAAAATAGGCCAGACATAATGCATGCTGTTATTCTGATTTCCAGATTCATGGAAAAGCCAAAAGATGCACATTGGCAGGCAACAAAAAGAATTTTGAGGTATGTTAAAGGTACTAAAAGGTTTGGTATTTTTTATACTACTTCAGAATGTTCAGATTTAGTTGGATACACTGACAGTGATTGGGCTGGAAGTGTTGATGATCGGAAGGTACTTCCGGTTATGTTTTTCACATGGGTTGAGGAGCCATTTCATGGGCTCTTAAGAAACATCCCATTGTAGCGTTGTCTACAGCAGAAGCGGAATATGTGGCAGCTACAACAGCAGCGTGTCAAGCAGTTTGGATGAGAAAAATGTTGAGAAGTTTATGCCAAGAACAGGTAAAAGGGACAGTGATTTATTGTGACAATAGCTCAGCTATTGCATTGTCTAAAAATTCAGTTTTTCATAAAAGGACTAAGCACATTGACACCAAGTTTCACTTCATACGTGAATTGGTTAACAATGGAGAAATTGTTTTGCAACATTGCAGAACACAAGATCAATTTGCAGATATCCTCACAAAGCCACTTGCGCATAAAATCTTTGAACATTTCAGGAAATTCCTGGGTATGCAGAAAAACCTAGCAGTTGAAATTAAGAGGGAGTGTTGGAAATTAATTCCAACTGCTGAAGTCAATCAACAATAATTACAGAGTAAATGAAACAGCGACACATTGAAGCTTAGGCAAAGGCGGTTGCCTGCTATATTATGTAGAAATTTGAATAACTGATATGTTATCCACCGAGATTCTCCTGATCACACACTATTTTAGCTTCATGCACAATACAGAATCTCTTCTACCATTGATCATCACATGCGGAAATAAAATCAATTGCATGCACACATTAAAGCCATAAAAATTCACACATATGAACACAGTATTTCATGGGAAAGCTTAAAGCTAAAAACCCCCAACTATCCGTATATTATACATGTCATGGAGATCATGTAACAATCATAGTACAAAGCTCTTTGCAAGCTCTCATGCACTACCTCCCTTGCTACACACTATCAAGCTAGATCTAGCAAAACTCATGCTCCAACCTTTAGCCACTTGATAGCCAACCTGAATTGCTTGTTTCAATGCTATGGGATGGTCTCTTTATATAGATAAACCACCTATATTGAACTGCACAATCCTCATTGATTACTCCACCAATCTGTGTGTTGCAAATAGCAATACTATAGTCACAACCGATAGTTAACCTGCTCTTTCACCTATTTCTGCACTCGTCTCCACTGAAACTGTCCATGCACTGAAGTTAACTGATGTATTCTTTAGTTGATTTATGAGTTTATAATTAGTGAATTAATTAATAATTAATTCACACCACTTTCACTAATTGTATCTATTAGTTAACTTGGATACAAAAAGCTCAACTATGTTTAGATTAGTTAAACTGAATACAACTCCACTAACTTCCTCAATCAACTCCACCAAACTCTCTCACATGAGTTCTAACTGAAGTCTTCATGCAATAGCTTCACTTAAACCCTAGGAAAAGCATATTTCCTTCTGTCAGCTGCATGTGCCACATCCAGACATCAAACTGAAGTGCTTCAAGAGAATAAGATAATGTTTATAGTCCAAATATTATTAAGAGCTAATAATATTCGACATATCTATTTTTAGACTGGCAATCTAAAAATAGATTCCACCCAATATGTCTAAAAATAGAAATCCATCTATTTTTCCAAATTGACCAACCATCCATAAATATCATCCCGCAACTTATATAATATGCTCCATATGTCTAAAAATAAACATAGTCTAAAAATAGACTTTGCGACAAAAATCACCTGTGTGGCCCCCACCTAGTTTTGGTGATCACTTTCCAACTAGGATCAGGAATGATGTTTCAGGATGCCTCCTTCACTGTTTCTTGTTGCAATCTTCAACACTCCCTCTCAACAAGAAAGGACTGTTTTTGCATGCGACATGCAACTCCATGCATTCGCCCTGCAACCTTCATAAGCGCCATGCAACTCCATGCACCGTTCGCAACTCTCCTCGAAACCGAATAGGCTCCAAACAACTCAAATCGCCTCGATGCATCTAGCATCTATCATCAAAGTCTTCGACTTCTCGCTAGTACCAACCTATGTCATCGTGAACTACCGCATCGTTGAACTCTCTTGCACCCATGCACTTTGCACTTGTTGTCAACTCTGAACCGCGCTCCAGTATCCGACACTGTCACTTTGATCTGTCTGCATCAATCCAACTGACCATGCTACTGCTACTCTATGGGAAACTCGTAGCTAGGTTCAATTCATGAGATCCACACCATCTCCATGAATCCTGCCTAGAAATCTCCTCTTGGGATTAATCATGCATGTCGCCCCACCTCTCACCTGGTGGTATAGCCGCATGCACTCCCTCTGCCCATCTGGCACAAAATTTCTCTACATGAGTGGTTTCTCCCACTCCATGATCCTCATCTTGTGGCTGCTCCACATCCCGAGGTTCACTCTTACCTGCATGCAAATCCTGCTCCCTCTCGAGCTTTCAATTGCATGTCTTTCCCCGCATGCAACACTTGCTCCCCTCTCGTTACATCAATTGCATGTCTTTCTCGCTCGCATGCAACACTTGCTCCATCTCAAGCATCCATCGCATGTCTTTCTTCCACGCTTCCCAGCAGAAGCCTGTACATCCCATCTACTTCAATACCTGCATGCAAAACTTGCTCCCTCTCAAGCATCAGTTGCATGCCTTTCATGCACTTCCCATCAGCAGGAGGCTCCGTAGACATCCCATCTACTCCAAGTCTGTAGAGATTCTTTTGCATCTCCAGTTGTGGCTGCTCCACAACCTTTTGAGACTGCTTCTCACGCTCCATGTTGAGAGGATCCCTCTCAACCACCAAGTCACTAACCTTTGCTTTGCACCTCAAAGATTTGCATGCATCTTGTACCTCAGTGCATGTAGATTCTTGGCTCGCACACATTGCAATTGTCCCGCCGTCGCAAAATTTTCTAACAAAAGAGTTGATTTTAAATCGATGATATCTCCCTCATCCGAGCTCCGATTCGACCGATTTTTTTTATCAATTTGGGTATTTTTTCGCAAGGAATCCAAATATGCTATTTTTTTTCTGAAAATATTTCACCAAAAATTTTCAGATATTCCCTACAAACTCGCGCACCCAAAAATTCTCGCTCTCATTCCATGTAGAAAATTATACACAATATGCATGTATATTTCTGGCTTTCTCCATATTTATGTTTCTTGAGTTTATCCTAAAACTCAACCACTTCAATGCTTTGCAATTTCCCCAATGATCAATATCGCTCCGATACCATGTAGAAATTTGAATAATGGATGAGTTATTCACCGAGATTCTCCTAATCACACACTATTTTAGCTTCATGCATAATACAGAATCTCTTCTACCATTGATCATCACATGCGGAAATAAAATCAATTTCATGCATACATTAAAACCACAAACAATCACACATATGAACACAGTATTTAATGGGAAAGCTTAAAGCTGAAAAGCCCAACTATCTGTATATTATACATGTTATGGAGATCATGCAACAATCATAGTACAAAGCTCTTTGCAAGCTCTTAGCACTACCTCACTTGCTACACACTATCAAGCTAGATCTAGCAAAAATCATGCTCCAACCTTTTTCCACTTGATAGCCAACCTCTATTGCTTGTTTCAATGCTATGGGATGGCCTCTTTATATAGATAAACCACCAGCCTGAACTGTGCAATCCTCATGGGCTTACTCCACCTATCTGTGTGTTGCAAATAGCAACAATATAGTCACAACTGATAGTTAACCTGCTCTTTCACCTATTTCTGGACTGGTCTCCACTGAAACTGTCCATGCACTGAAGTTAACTGATGCATTCTTTAGTTGATTAATGAGTTTATAATTAGTGAATTAATTAATAATTAATTCACACCACTCTCACTAATTGTATCAATTAGTTAAACTGAATACAAATAGCTCAACTATGTTTAGATTAGTTAAACCGAATACAACTCCACTAACTTCCTCAATCAACTCCACCAAACTCTGTCACATGAGTTCTAACTGAAGTCTTCATGCAATAGCTTCACTTAACCCTTAGGAATAGTGTAATTCCTTCTGTCATCTCATGTGCCACATCTGTGCACTTAACTGAAGTGCTCCAAGAGAATAAGATAATGTTTATAGTCCAAATATTATTAAGAGCTAATAATATTCGACATATCTATTTTTAGACTGGCAATCTAAAAATAGATTCCGCCCAATATGTCTAAAAATAGAAATCCATCTATTTTTCCAAATTGACCAACCATCCACAAATAGCATCCCGCAACTTATAGAATATGCTCCATATGTCTAAAAATAGACATATTCTAAAAATAGACTTTGCGACAAAAATCACATGTGTGGTCCCCACCTAGTTTAGGTGATCACTTTCCAACTAGGATCATGAAAGATGTTTCAGGAGGCCTCCTTCACTGTTTCTTGTTGCCATTTTCAACATATTAATGAAAATTGTAAAAGGATTGGAAAGCCGCACAGGTGCAGTACAAAGAAGATGGGATTTGATCCCTTTGATATTTTATCAAAGGAGATAGCCGTTTTTATTAACAACAGAATTGAATGCCAAAGACTTTCGTGGCTTCATAGCATGGAAGAACAGATTTTAAGTTAATACAGTCTTTTCGGGATTTTAAATCCCTCAACAACTAAAATGGATGAAAATATTGTTTAAACAGCAGAAGGCTTAAAGTTTCTGAAAAGGGAGGACAAGTGGTCCCCACCACTTTAGCGCAAATCGCAAGATCACAAGTTTAGATGTCAAGTGTCTTGTTGATGTGGAAGCTTGCGATGTGCGATCGTCACGCCATCGTACATCGCATATTACAAAGATCGCCCTCCGCCCAAGCCAGAGTTCGTTGATTGTTTGTGATATGCGATTGTTGCGCCATCGCACAATCGCACATCGCATATAACACATATGTTACCGCCATTGAAGTCACAATGCGATCGCGCGATAAGCCATCGCAGATCGTACCATCGCACTTTTTGTTTGTTCTTCCATATGTTTGATCATAGATATTTGGGATGCAATCCCATCGCACATCGCAATCGCAAAATCACAATTTTTAAATGGTCGCATGTCATGTTTTAAATGCGGACCCGATGCTTTTAGGTTTTATGTTTAATGTTTTATAATGTGCGCGCCACTTATAAAAGAAAGGCCCGAGAGCCTATAATTGTAATGTTTTTTTGTTTATACACAAAAAACAGAGTCGCTTATGCACAACAGTGCGAATTAAAAGGTAATACACAACAACGTATTTCTGAGAGAGAGACAGAGAGTTTTATTAAGACAGTGAAAGTTTTGTGAACTATGTTGTAGTAGCAGTCACATATTTTGTAAATCCCTCTGTGTGAGGAAGAATTTGTAACACATTTTTTATGAAATAGATATTTTTTTTCTGAGTTGAAACTCTGTCTCCTGTGAGAAAAATAATTTTAATTTCTCTGTGTTAAATAGGAGAGTATTAGCTTAGTACAGGACAAAAATGTGGGAATAGCGTTGGCGCTACTACATGGCCTTTTCACTGCTTCTTACGTTATGAAAACTATAGTTTCATTGGACAACCGGACACAGATTTAGGCTAAAAGTTCAAGGAGGGCTTCGGCGGGGAGGGGTCTTCATCCCTGATGACTTTCAATCAGCTGCTAAGAATCTCCTAAACAACTTGTCAGCTAAAGCAACAACTGAAACGAAACAATATGCTTACGGTACAACTCTGGATTCCTTGTCACAAACGATTTACGGTCTGGTCCAGTGCACCAGAGATCTAAATACAGACGACTGCAAGACATGTCTGTTATACTCAATCAATACAATATTCAGTACTGATACGACTGCAGGAGCTCAGTATTGGAGTAAAAGTTGCATTCTTCGTTATGAAATATATCCTTTCGATAATTCGTCTGTGCAGCTTCCAGCAGCCCCTGCAGGGGGGGCAGGTAATAGTCCACAGAACAAGTCTTCAGATCACAAAAGAACATACATAATTTCAGGTGTTGTGGGTGGTTGGGCTCTCGGGTTAATCATAGGCGCGTTCACAACGGCGAGAAGACTGAAGTCCGCCATCGCCATAGCTCCAAGGGGATACCAAGGTATTACTACTACATGATTACATGAACTCGTAGGTCTATATAGCATGTTATTAAAAACTAACAGTTACTAATCTAAACCCACGGTTTGATTGAATGTTTAATGCATTTTTAGATATATATATATATATATATTTTTCAAAAGAAAAAAAACAACTACCCTTATTATTAGTATAAGGTAATCCATACATCACAGATTTGATATCTTCCATATACAATCCCCTGCTATGAACAAAAAAAAATTCAATGCATTTTTAGATGTATGGATTACCTTTGCTGTAAAAGATCTGATACACCCCTACTATGAACAGAAAAATAGTCAATGCATTTTTAGATGTATCAAAGCTTTACATAGGTGTGGATAGGTTTGTAAGATATTTTCGTAAATGATATAGAATCAGGATTATTGGAAATGATTTTTAAAATTTCACTTTCACCGAGCTTTAGCGGGACAAAAGATCAAAAGGTTTAAGTTTATGAAATTTATAGCTTTTTCAAAAATCCATACTTATAAGATAGATTCGAAGCTCTCAAAGGCTTTGATTGAAGAATTATTATCCCATGAAACTTTAATCAATCCGGTAATTATGAAAGAACATAGAGGTATGTCCGCCACATATTATATGCGTTCTTAGATGTTGAATATATTGTTTTAACGAAAACGAGTAGAGATCATATTAAAGGGCAAAGTGAAGCTGTCGTGGAATCAGGCTGTGAATAATAGCATCAAAATTTTATAAGGTCGAAACTTTAAAGTAAGCATGGCCAAATACAACCTTTCTCAAAGAAGTACTATCTCTTGTACTGTAGATTCTAATAAACTGATTTAATAAAAAAAAGAAATACTATCTCTTGTACTGTAGATTCTAATAAACTAATTTAATAAAAAAAGAAATACTATCTCTTGTACTGTGGATTCTAATAAACTGATTTAATACAAAAAATTAATTTGCAAAACGTAAACCGTAAACCGGGATAAGAGATGAACTAATTCTGGACTTACTTCGTTCTCTCAGTTTTCTCGATTTTTAGAACCCTGATGAACTGAGACTTTTGTTTTGATGGGTCTCTTGCTCCTTCCTTTCACTTTTCTTGATTCTATAGGCTTCATGCATCCTTCCAGCTAAGAATGAACCCCGACCTGCCTCCACTCAATCTCTGGTGTGTTGAAATGTTATTTTCAACTGCAACATTGTACAGTGGCCGTCTTCTAATTCTGCTTGGAAGGATCCTAACATTGGGCCGCTTTCTGAAAATGGTGAACCGTCAAATTTTTGTTTGATCGGTGCTGCCCTTTTTATTTTGAAAAACAGAGCTTTTCTATTTTTATTGAACAGTCTCTGTTTTCTGAAACAGAGCACTTTGTTAAATAGAAACAGAGCTTTTTAAAGAAACACACAGATATTTTGTTTTTTTTATGCGCGGGAATTTTATTTTAAACCCCGTGGTCCCCACAAAGGACAGTGTCTTGTTGATGGTGGAGGTTCCGATGCATTCATCGTAATCGGAAGTAATACATATATACCACAGCCCTTTTTATTTTATGTTCCGATATGATGCATTCATTGCAATCACATGTTATTTCATATAAAAATCGCCCTCCACCTAAGCCAAGGTCCGTGGGTCCACAAGACCACATGGCATTACTATAGTCAATTGCAAGTTTGAATCGATCGAGAGATCTTTTGTTTATGGCCCGATTGCACAATGTGAAATGGCGGACCCGACCCACTTTTATACAACGCAGTTTATGTTTTGATCTCGGGTCCGATCCTCAATCGGCAATCAGAACTTTTATTTGAGCATTTTGTTTTGTTTAAGTCACGGACCCGATGGCTTTATCAACCGGAGTTGATAAAGAATTTTTGTGTTACATTTTGTGCCTACGTCAGCAGGCCCTTGGCGGACGCGATGTGGTTTTATACTATGGATTTAATAATCCATCACACGCACAGATAGTGATGTCAGCAGGGAGAGGTTTGTAACACGAAATGTGTTAATGCAATTTGGTTCATTGCCTTTTGAAATCCGGCGGAGTTTTGTTTTCATTCATTGCGCGATGCAAAGGTTTGCAATGTTTTGTTTTAGCATGTTTTTTTATGTGCGACAAAGTTTTTATAAGGTCCTTTGTTATAAGAGGTAATGTTAAAAACATTTCAATGTTTTTAATATACGCCTTCATTTTGGGTGGGCCCGAAAGGGCGTATAGCTTTAGTTTTAATTTTAATGTAATATGTGCTACGACATATAAAAGGCCCGAGAGCCTTTGTAACAGTTTATCATGTTTTGTTTGTATCGCACAGTAGAGTGCGTAGTTTTAACACAATGGTGTTAATTTTTTGAAATAGACAGAGTATTAAAAACACAACAGTGTAGTGTTTTTTTTTAATAGAGATAGAGTGTTATATTTTGGTGAGACAGAGAGGTCTCTTTGGGCACTACGTCTTGAAGCAGTCCAGTTTTGTAACAATTTTTTTTTGAAGTTAATGAAATAGTTTTTCAAGTGCAAAACTCTGTTTCTAGTGAAGAATTTTTTTTATTCTCTGTGTTAAAGAGGAGAGTATTATTCTCTCTGGTTTGTTCTGGAATTTTCATAAATTCCAACATGGTGTTTAGCTATTGTTCATAAGTCATAAAGCTCTTTATATCATATTCGCATGATATATCTTGAAAATACCAGTTTAATTATTTTAAGTTTCAGTGTTTTTCTGAAATGACGTTATATATATTTATATTTGAATGTACACGCAACTCACAAACATAGAGTTGATAAATCACGAAGCCCTTATCTATCATATTTGGAGAAGTTCAGCTTAACTATTTTAATAGCAAGTCTCCATTGTTGATCGGTGTACTTAATAGTTATCGTAAATGAAATGCGCGAATTATGCCATTTTCATCCCACTTTCCTCAGTTTGCTTCCTTCATCATTCAAACAACTTTTCAGAGATAGGTTTTTTTTGGAAAACTTGAAATAAGTGGATTTGATTGTGGGAAAATTTCATAAATTATAAGTGTGTTTGAGTTAGAAGTGAATGTGATCTGTGTTTGAGCTAGAAGTGAATGTGATTTGTGATGGGTGATTTTATGGGAAGTTTTGGTTACCTTGCGCAAGCCTCTGAAGTGATGATTGAGGCTATGTGATTCATTTCACTTGTTTCAATTCCCACTTCTTCATCACACGATGCAATGAGTGCTAAGTAGACTATTAAAAAATCATGAGAAATGCAACCAGTACTAAGCCACTATTCAAAAACCATAAGAAATTAGAAAGTTAGCACTACCTCTCATGAAATAGATCATAAATGAATGACTTAGTTAAATACTTAAATCAGAAAAAATGATCCATTAATATAGATTTATTTTAATATTATATTTTATAAAATATTAAAAATAAAATAAAATAAAATATTTAAAATTGAACATTTTAATAATTAATTTTACAGATATAATTTGTTATTGTTTTTAATTTTATAATATTTTAAAAATATTAAACAATTAATATAATTAAACTTTTACTTAAATTTAATTTAAGTGGTGAGATAAAATAATTTTCTTTAAGTTTTTTTAAAGTGATTTTTAATATACAAAATAATATTTAAAAAGGTATTAAACTAAATATTGATGTATGAGGGGTTTCCTTAGTGCAATATATTAGATATCATTTTTGGGATTCAACTTCATTAAGTAAGTCATTAATCTATAATGACTAATATCTCATGAATTTTAAATAGTATACTTAGCACTCATTGCATTATGGTGTTTTTCCCCACAATCAAGCCCACAAGCTAAGTGGGCTTGATTGTGGAGAAAAACTCCAGAGTCAAGAGTGCTTAAGCCACAGGAGTTCTGAGATGGGTCACCATCTTCTCGGGAGTTTCAATCCCACTTTTTCATCTGAGCGAGTTTCAATCCCACTTTTTCACTATATTGCAATGAATGCTAAGTGAACTATGAAATTAGTGAGTTACGACTATCTCTTATGAAAATGATTATAAATAAATAACTTACTTAATGCAGTTAAATGAGAAAAAAAATATCTAAATATTAATATTAATATCATATATATATATATATATATATATATAATTTTCAAATTCCATAAATTTGAAACCGGCCTTATTATTATTATAATATAATAATAGTATATTTATACTTTATATTAACACAACTCAAATTTACAATTGTTTTTTATTATTATATTTTCATACGCATATAAGCACGGTAATACTCGTTGCAAATCCCCTTCACTACCTAAAAAAATATAAAATTGAATTTTTGTTTTTATGTTTTATAATATAAATTTTAACTGTGTTTTCATTGTATAGATGATCACGAGGAAAGCCCATTGTTCGGTTATGATAGACAAATGGTATTTACAATGGAAACATTAGTAGCTGCTACGAGAAACTTTCATGATGATAACAAGCTCGGAGAGGGAGGCTTTGGCCCTGTATACAAGGTAACATGGGCTAAGAAAGCTATAACCACCCGTCATGTTTACAATTTTAAATTATAGAAAATATGCAGGGTGCTCTAATTGCAGCCATGACGGTTGGACTATGATTATTAGCTTGATAACAAATATTATGCAAGAAAATTAAGCCTAAATACTTTAAATACTTTACAAACGCTTCATACAGAAGTTTTGGTTTGAATCTCTCAGGGAACTACTCATCATGGAAAAGAAATAGCTGTGAAAAAGCTGTCATTAAAATCTATGCCAGGGACAAAAGAATTTCCGAATGAAATTAAACTTGTGGCCAAAATTCAACATAAGAATCTTGTGAATCTACTAGGCTGTTGCACAGAGGGGTCAGAGAGGTTGCTTGTTTATGAGTATTTACCTAATAAGAGCCTTGACAAAGTCCTATTTGGTGAGTGACATCCATTTGATTATCATGTAGATATCAAACATGTAATGTTCGAACAATACATGTAATGAAACTCATTCACGGGATACAGATCATTATGGGAGTAGCTCGTGGGCTTCTCTATCTCCATGAGGATTCTCCGCTGCGGATTATTCATCGGGACATTAAAACAAGCAATGTGTTGTTGGACGAACAACTGAATCCAAAGATAGCAGATTTTGGCTTAGCAAGACTTTTCCCTGAAGACGAAACTCACGTCAGCACTTTGTGCTGGAACCTAGTAAGATTTCAACACAATCATCGCACCGAGACAATGTCAACGCATATGTTTTCCTCTCCCCTTGACTGTACTGTAATTGTAGTTTATGCGTGCCATCTTTGTATTGTTTTTGGAGACTTACATTTTCGGTTAAGCTTTTACTTTCTAAGATAGATAACCACAGTTTGCTATGCAAATAACGTATCATTACCCAGTTTTTTTTTTGGCTTATTATGTAATCTTTGACATTGTACATTGGATATGCAGCGGGTATATGCCACCACAGTATGATATGCAGGGACAAATATCTGTAAAAGCTGATGTGTATAGCTTTGGTGTGCTTCTCCTAGAAATTATCACAGGAAGAAAGAACACGGATTACAGTTTGTCTCCTGAAATGCAGATTCTTTTGGGATGTGTCAGATAATGTTTGTGATGTATATGGAACTCAACATATCTACTTGAAGTATAGCATATTGTTTAGTTCATCTATATAGCGTTTAGGGAAGTACGCTATACCAGGGATTTCACAATCCATCTCATAATGACGAACATAAGTTGTGTTAATGCAGGCATGGAGATCATACGAAGGAGGAAATATTGTGCGACTGATAGATCCAGTGATAATTGAAACGTGCGATGAGGCGCAAGCTTTGAGATGCATTCATATTGGCCTTTTGTGCACACAACCCGAATCCCATCTTCGTCCACTCATGTCTACCGTCAATTTGATGTTTTTAACTGACTCCGTAACGTGCTTACCGGATCCCACGAAGCCTGCTTTCGTGAATTCCTACGTTTCGGCCCAAACCACCAAAATAAGCAGTTCTGGATCGTCACATGCGTCTGCAACCGCATCTTCTTCTGTGTCATCCGCTCATATTCCTCCGACTCGGCCTGCATCTAACGCCTCTGATTCCATAATTAATGAGTTGGAACCTCAAATAAGAGAGATTTTAGTGACTTCTTTAACATTAGTTTATTTCGTAGCATCATCATCATTAGTTTATTATATATATAGCATCTTTGATGAAACGAGTAATGGTACAGATACTAAATGTTGAGTTTGGCGGATGCTTCGTTACATAAGTCTGTCGGCAAAACATATAGCAACTCAAGTTTTTATTATTATTATATTTATATTAATTTATGAGAATCAGGAGTTGGAAATTTTTATGTTTTAATCGATTTTGTCATTATATTGACCTAAATGATTGTTGTTATTTTTAAAAATAAGATCTACTCTACTTATAACTTTAATATTATAGTTAAAATAATTAAATTATATCGAATAAGCAAATATAATTAAATTATATATTTTTTGAATTTTATTTCTATATTTCAATAGGGTAAAAATGAAAATAATAAGATTATCAGAAATCTATTTAGACATAAGAAGGCGTTGAAAATAATTAATTTATAAAATTTGGGAATATTATATATAATGAATTTTATGTAAATTTGTTAATTGTAAGAATATTTTGCATGAGTTTAGGCATTAATTTTATTATCAAGATTATAGGTATTGATTTTGATATCGAAAATATTTATTTTTCTTTTTATATTATAGTGTTGGAAAATGATAAAATAAATTTTTATTATAGTGTGTTAGTTTTTCTAATTTCATTTTAGTTTTGGACTTTATTTTTAAATTTGAAAAAATAAATCATGAATTTTATACATTTATATGATTTTTGAACATCTTCAATTATAAGTGAGTGAGTTGAAATCAATTAAGTAAATTGTTAAAAAAATACAATTTACACATCATTATATCAAAATATAAGACTATTATTTTAAAAAAAAGTACAATTTACACATCATTAGATCAAAATATAAGACCAAATTACCCATGGTTTCATTCTTGTATCCTTCATTTATGTCCAATAGTCGTAGAAAATTCTTCCTATAGATAAGAAGATCCACTATTTGGTCTAATGAGATCAAAGAGAAAGAGGATGAGATATCACTACACAAAATCCCTCTAGATCCATTGAATTCAATCTAATTTCATGCTATGAGAAGAGGCGCCATGGCACACACCCTCTTTCTGAATATTTTCTTTACATAATTTGACTAATGTAGCTCTAGATATTCAAAGCTCCATCTCCTAACACTTGATACCTACACATGAGCAAACAAATATGCAATTCCCAAAGTTTTCAAGCAAGTACGAATGTTAATTATAATCAAATATAACCTAATATAGTCAAGAAAAATTAGGTATTCCATTCATTTCTATATATAATTGAATACAACATATGATGGAAGGATAAATCATATAGATCCATATAAATATAGAGGGAATACCATTACAACAACCATATTATACCTTGAGTCTTGGTTGCAGATCCTCCTTGATCTTTCCCCTTAAGACATCTTTTGTAGCCAAAAACTCTATTCCAACAACATTTTCACTCACATAATTTAAGTTCCCCTACGCTCCAATTTGGCATCTTCTTATAGGAATTTATAAGAGTTGGGTATAGGCTTGATGGCATGTGAATTAGGAGGCTACAAGTCATGGATATACTTGATTTCATGTGAAGTAAGCAATTACAAGTCATGCATAGACTTTTTTTCTTTTTTTTTGTAAATCAGCAGTTGTATTAATGGGCACATATTGTACATAGTGTTACAAAAAGGTTATGGTGGTAACAAAACCAAAGGAAACCCATGTTACATAACGAGAGGAAACAACTTAAGCAGTAAAAAAAACACTTTTCCGAGCCTACAAGGGCGTGAAAGGCCCTTGTTGATTGCTACATAACATGGGCCTCCTTCCAGGAAGGAAGCTAGGGCAACTTAGCCAACCCGAGACAGAGGCCACAGACAGGAGGAACGAGAGACCCACAATAAAAGCTTATCATGAAAAATAAAAATCATGAGCAGCAAGGAACCGAGGGAGCCTGAAGGAATCAGCGGGCCGCCACGGTTGCACGAAAAATACAAGAGAAGCAGAAAAAGAGCAGGAGGAAACAAGAAGACAGACATAGAGCTCTATCCAGAGAGGTTGGAGTCTGCGATACAAAGTTTCTTCCCTTTATTTTTAGTGAATTTAACCCAGCTATCAGGGGACGGTTGGATTGAAACTACTTGAAGAGTGTTGTTGGTGAAAGATGGAGAATCTTTATCCGAGTCAGATGAGTTGGACTCAAGCGTGTGCTTCTGAAAATTCGAGGAGGCAGGGGCCCTCTCGAGGCCTGTCAAGGAAAGCGGTTGCTGCTGAGTATCAATCTCGTCCTTAGAATCACATTCATACTCATCTGAGCTAGAGGACTTAATGTCCTCCATGGGAGGTAGATCAAAAGGTTTCTAGCTCTTATCTTTCGATTTGCGAGTACTGTTTTTCTGACGGGCTAGAAAAAGAATGCAAGAGTTATGGAGATGTCATGTTTGATGACAATGCATATAGCAGAATGCTATATTTTCATAGTTTAGAGTCTGTGCCCATGAGAAATCCCCGAATTTGAGAATGATTTGGTCAGGTAAACCTTTGCTGATGTCTATCTCGGCACAAATTCTGCCATAGGTGTAGAGCCCCTTCAGGCCTCTCGATGGATCTATAGCAAGAAAGCATCCTAGAGAATTACCAATGGCTTGGAAGACCGCACAGTGCCATAGGTGAGGGGGGCAAGTTAAGAAGCCTAACCCAGATCGGAATTTTAGTAATGATAGCCGTGGATGGATCAAAATTGGGGAACCAGAGAGTTAGGAAAAGCCTGCCTTTCCCCAGAACCAAGGGCCACCTATTAGTGCATTTTGGTAATCCTTGTTGTCAACAAAGATAATAATAAAGAAACCATTGGAGCAAAGGATGACCTTGCAGTGATTGGTCCAGGTGGAGTGAATCCAAGCGTATAGATCTCCAGTACGGGGCTAGAGCCCATTGAACCTGTAGATGAGGGAAATATATGAAAAGAGATGGAGTTGTCCTTCCAGATCAGGGTGGGATATATCAACAAAAGAAACTTCCTCCAATTTGTCTACCAAGAAGGGCTTGGGAGCCTCAGGAGGGGGAGGAGAAGAGTGCTTGGAGGCTGGAGCTTTCACTACTTCTTTTTAAGAGAAGCCCTTGGAAGCAGAGGATTGACCAGCTGCGCCACCCCTCGGATGGAGGGAAATAATCACCGTAGCATTCTTTCCTATATTGTAAAAATAAAGAGGGAAATAATCATCTAGTTGTTTACCTGCATGAAGGAGCCGTAGAGATGAGGAGGGGATCCCTAGCTTGAGTTCGAGGGCCTTTAAGAGGTGAAGCACTGGGTTCGAGGATTGGACCCACAGAAGCAAGGTTTTTCCTATGAGGAGAACAATATGAATTTGAAAAGCTTGAGGCGATAGATTTGGAGTTTCCTTGAAGTCAAAGCAGGGAAGCAGAGCGAGAGTGGGGGGAACGTGTCACTGTAGGGCAGTCTCCATGCGCGAGAAAGGCAGCTGCACCCTGCGATCGCCCGGGAAAGAGGCAGGTGGTGAAGACAACCAGAACGAACGGTGGAAGAAGAGGTGCTTGAGCCGGCCAGAACAGAGAGGGCAGGGTTCGCAGCTGGTCATCATGATTGAAGCCGCAGGGCGCCATTGAGGGTGTCCTGAGCTTTTAGTAGGGGCGATCGCATTCTTCTTGTTGCGACTGAGATCAATGAAGACAACGGCCAAGAGGGTCAGGGGAAAACACAGCGGGTTTGTTACGTGGATGACTGTGCCACCTTCGCAGCAAACATAGCCATTTCCTAGGGAGACACCACACAAGAGTAGCTCTGTAGAAGATCCAAGGCTGCCATGGGAAGCCAGGCCCGACTGGAACGCGGCGGCGACAGAGGAGAGGGATGCAAAGGCGTCACAAACCCTACGAGCCATTTTTTATTGATAATCAAAGAAAAAAATTCCTTGTTAAAAAATAAGTCATGCGTAGACTTGATGTCATGTGAACTAAGAAAATATAATTCATAGATAAGTTCCATGCTCAATTAGCTTCTTTTTTCATGTTATAATGAAAATTTTCTATATTATTCATTTTTATATCAAGCTCCGCACTAAGTTTTGATCTTTTCCTAGTTGACTATGAATATTATTTTCAATTACAAGTTCTTTTAAATTACGAAATTGTGTCAAAATAATTATTTTCTTGTCAAATAATTATGAGAAATTACTCAATTATATCATTTTTTTCCTCATAACATCTAATAACTTCCTTGCAAGGATGATAGTAGCAAATAATAGATGCCCCCTAATATATGAGGTTATAAGATAAACTAATCCATAAAGTAGATTATGAAAATTAATGGTGAGTAGAGTGGCATATGTAAGGATACCTTGTATCAAATAAATAGAAGTACATGTAACGAGTCATCAACTAATTAGATATATAAATCATCCCTAAAGTAGGCATGCCTATTCTAAGTACAAGAGAGGACAAAGCATGGCCACCAAAAAAATACACTACAAGTACATGTAATAATATGCAAGACCATGGCCATGAAAAAGTACATGGTGGATCCATGTCATAAAAGAGATCATAGCCATGAGCATACGGGTAAAAATGCAAAGGTGGGTTACACTTTCGTGAGAAACACATTCAAAATTTTCATTTTCCCAACAGTTCGACCGATCTTTTAGAAATTCGGCCAAAGTTTTGAAATTAATTCGGTCGAATTATTTCTGCCGTTAACATTGACGGCGTATTGACGACGTGGGTAAATAGCGTTTGCCCGGAGATGGGAAAACTGGAAACAAAAATTCGGTCAAACTAATAGTTCGACTGAACTAATAGTCCGGTCCAACTAATAGTTTGGCCCAATTTTTTATTATAATTCGGCCAAACTTTTTTTATTATAAATATACCGTCCCCTAGACCGCAATAAGTTTTCAGTTAGTTAGTTTGTTACCGTTGCGTTGTATCACTGCTCTGTTTTTTATTTCGGTCACTGTCTCACTGCTCTGTTGCTATCTCGCTCTGTTTTCGATTTCGGTCACTGTCTCGCTGCTCTGTTGTTGTCTCGCTCTGTTTTAAATTTCGGTCACTATCTCGATACTATGTTGTTGTCTCACTCTGTTTTCGATCTGTGTTTTTGATCAGTCTATTGGGTGTGTTGCGCTGTTGCAAGGGTGAGGAGGGGAGCAAGCGAAGGTGAGAAGGTAAGGTAAATATGTTATTTTTTTGTTTATGGTTTTTTTTTCATTTTTTAAATCTATTTTTTGGCAAGTTTTGTGTAGGTTATGATTTGCGTCCTCATCGATCTGCAGCCTTGTCATCTGCTCTACTTGCTCGGCATGCGCTTTCTCGCTGTCTCCTGCCTCCTCGGCATGTGTTGAATTTCTAGGTATGGCTCAAAAAATCTACTGTCTTCCCATCGTAGATTTTGAAGGCATTCGTTTTTGAAATCATAAAAATGTAAAGACGTTAGTTTTGTTTTAGTTCGTCAGCGAAATGGATCTATGGTTTCGATTTAAATAATCTAGATGCTAATTTGCTGAACATATGCATTGTTTTAAATAATTTTTTTATAATAGTTGTTTTTTATTTTATTTTAATGTTTGTATGAGATAGATTTATTTAAAAGGATCACTTAGTTGTTCTCGTGTCTGGACTCCTTTTGTTATTCCCTTCTTGGGAAAGTCTAAAGCAAGCAATAAATTGTTTCATCTTCATCTCCATACCATAACCTGCTTCCAGTTAACAACTTAGGACAATTAGAGGAAAACCATGCTTCCTGGGAGGTAATTTGAGAATGCGTACTATGTTTTGAGTGAATGACCAGGGAGTATCCTTTCTTGTACATGTAGGTGCTTGGTGAAATAAGTCGAGTATTAGTAAATTGGTTGTACTTCGGAGTTGTTTTTCATTGGAATTGGAAAAATATGACCTGAACGAGTCTCATTTTCGTATTGAAATAGTTAAACTATTCCATTGCAATAAGCTTTAAAAGACTAGTCATACATAGTCTCCATAGTGGGTTCAATGAGGGAACCAAGCATAGAAAATGTTGAATTTGTGGCCTCTCAAGTCGTTTAACTAGCACTGTACCAGATAAGTTTTTTTTTTAGAGAAAAAAATGGCTAGACTGCTTACTATACTCTGAGTTCTCATACCCAATAGTAGGACGTGGCATCTCCATCTCCATCTAGTCATGCTACTCCTTCAAAAACAGATAGGCATAGGAACCTCAATCACCCTTGTTGGAGTGGTGCTACTCCCCATCTCCATCAATGTAGTCTGACGTTTATTTCCCTTGTTCATGCTCAACTATCAGCCACTGAAGCTTGTTTCGTTTTTATTCTAAGAGTTGAATACTAGTGTGTAGGAGTGTCGAATGTTAGTTACATAGGATATTAATAGAGATGATGATTGATAAATGATGTGCGTTGCAGCAGTCACCGATTTTATGATTGCTAGATTATTTAAGATCCTTCTTTGATAAAGACTATTTATATAATAGACAAATACATGTTCCTAGTGAGGTATTATTGTCTTGTTTTCTATTTTACTAATCGACTGGGAATGTTTGGACAGTAATTTCATAACTTTGTTGTTTTCCTAATCTTGTTTGTTTATGCTCTTGCTTGTAAGCATGGTGCATAGATTTTTTCACTGATTTCTGGAAAAAGGAGAAATCCCTATATACAATACAGTTAGATACAGTGTGTTAGAGCAGGGTCCCGTAAGTCTAAGCTTTGAAGATAATTTTGATATATTTTTGTCAATATATTGTAATTTTAGTCATGTGTAGCACAATTCAAGGGGCTTTGTGGCAGGTTGAAGCCCCTTATGAGTTTTAATGGGTAAAAAAGGTAGAACTAGAGGCCATAAACCATGATTTGCGGACCTTAGATGAGCGCAAACTAAAAGTATAAATAGGAGTCTAGATCGCGTTGGACAAGTCAGTTTTTGGAAAATAAGTGAATTATTGTTGATAGATATGGATGTGTTTTGATATTTTGTGCGAACTGTTTGGGTAGAATGCTCTTGTTGGCTGTGAGCGCAGAGACCTTAAGTCCTACTGTGTCCAGACCCCACTGACTGTGTGCGCGAGTGAACTGAAGGGTTTTGTAAGAAAGATCTGAACTGTTTATGAATAAAGAATTGCTGTTGCTGATATCTGAGTCTAAAATGCATCTGTTATTTACGTTATGTTCATTTCTAAATTTTATTTCCAATTCCCGTGTTATTTTTGTTTAGATCAGTTGCGCAACTATTTCTAGCTTGAGATGACTAGTTATTGAATGGATCTAGTGTTATTGGGTTCTAATATTATTTTTTAAGAGTTATTACATGGATTATGGACTCTATTTTAACCTGTGTGCAAGACATTATGCATAATTGACCTGAATCTGTCTGTTAAAGGTTTCTGGGTTAAGGCTTCTATTGCGGAGGTCTGTTCATGATTGTTTTAGGTCCAAGAGCACCCACATCATTTAACTCTCTCTCAAGGTGTGAAAACCTGGTTCCAACACCCCCCTACTGCTTCGGGTGATACTTTGACTTGCACAAGCAGGTCACTGTCAGAAGGGCTAGTAGTAAGAGGGTTTTATTGGTTAACCTCAACTCCGATCCTGGGTCAGGACCCCTCAAGCCAAGAATTGGTTCCGTTGCCGGAACTAGGACCATTTTGAGAGAGGTTGGGTGATGTGGAAAGGTCAGTGGTAGCCATTAAATCCTGAACTAGAGGACTGGTTTGAAAAACATATTCTGGAATTTTCCCTAAAAGAAAACAGAAGTAATAAGTTGTCCATTCAAGAGTGGAAGAAAAAGTATATTTTCACAAGGTTTCATGAGATCTTCTTCATGACCTTTGCGCATGAATTGCAGGAGTGGTTTTCAAGGTTAGAAAAATTCCAAACCTGTTGGAAGGACGATAAGGTCACACAGTGGACCCCTGAATTGATCCAACAGTTGGAAAATTACTAATAATTCCATCAATCAGACTGTAGATCACTAGGTTGACAACATCTTGGGTGGGTTTGTGACAATATTTGCAGTAGATCAGTTTGTGTCGTATTCGAAATCTCAAAGGATATTTTTCAAGGGATTGAGAGGTAAATTCTTATGAGATTTTCCTCTACTGATTAAGATGATATTGTGTGAAAAGGGTATTTTGTGCAACCACACTAATTGAATGACTTCTGATAAGGTTGATAGCACTATGCGCAGCGGAAAATATTATCAAGTCAATCAGAGAGGGGACATATATGTTTACATCCCTCTGAGAAACTCGCCTGATCTAGAAGGAAGTGAGGCTATGCACACTGAAGGTAGCCCTTCTGCTACGCCACCTTCGAACTCACGCAGGGGTAAGAAATCTCCTACCCAACCCCCACCCCCACCTACAGAAGATATGGTCATGTATATGAAGCTACCCACATTTACAGGTGTGGGGAATGAGGATATGAATTGATTTTGGTTTGTGGCTAATGTGGTGTGGAATGCGCAAAGTGTTAATACTGATGTTGTCAAGAGAGCGTAGATGGCTATGGCATTTGAAGGTCGCACTTTAGATTGGTTCATGGGATACATTGCTCAAAATATAGATCCCACTATTCAGCAGATTAAGGATGCCCTGAAGCAGAAATTATGGAAGCCAAAGTCCTATTCAAAGTGCGTAATTGAACTAAAATATTTTAAGCAAGGGTCGAAGGAATCGGTTTGGGAAGTTGACCAACGACTAAAACAAAGAATCAACGATGGAGGATTTGTTTACGATGATAAGAAACGTAAGGAATGGTTCATTTCCATGCTCTTTCCACATTTGTGCAGGCCTATGGGTCAGCAGAAGATTGATTCTTAGGTCTAAGCCCTGGAAATTGCTATGAAATTAGAAGTTGTGCATAGAGAAGATGCTCAATTTGGAGTGCTGCAAATTCAAAGCCAATTGGAAGATATGCACTTAGAAATTCAAAATTTTTGCAGAGACCAGGGTAAAGAAGTTGGTGCAGATGTCTGGTGCATATGCTGCAAGGGTGCGAGCCACACTAAAGATCAGCGCCCTCTATTCTCAGATTACTGCAAGCTGGGGGACAAAATCCACTAGGCCCCAGGGATGCTGTTGGGCCTAGTACCCCCACACTATGGTGTGTTGATTGTATGGTGGCTGGACGACACGATACAGACCATTGCCCGCAGTTAGGAGCCTATGTGATAGAACTGAAACAACAATGGTGCGGATTTTGTTCTTCAGTTGGCCACAATGAACACCACTACTCGACGTTTGACCTAATGATAGATAGTGCGAAACTTTATAGAGTGTAGGCCGACCCTTCATCACCAACATCTCCCTCTGGATGGGGAGGATCCCTAGCAAGAGTAAGGGGAGGGGAGAGAGGTGGAGGCATAGGTCAGGGAAGAGGGAAGTTAATTTTCTATAATTGTGGAGAAGTTGGACACTATGCGCATGACTGCTCAAACCCTGCATGACAATCCTACAGTTACTGTAGGCAATTTGATCATGTAATTTAAGATTTTCCTGTGTTAATAGCTAAAATTCAGGAAAAGAAACAAACGCCTATGCAAAAAATGCAAATGGTTAAAGCTGAACCACGTGATCATGGTCCAAGTGTAAACGTAATTACACGCAGTGGTGTTGCCACTGGATGAATTAAGGAAAAGGCGGATGCAGAGCCACTGATCAGAAAGGCATCTGACAAGAAGGAGAGACTTAACTTGCAGAAATAAAAAGAGACTTTCATTGAAGCCAGGAAGGATTTTTCTGCTGCAAGAGCATCCACATCAAAGTCTATCACAGAACCAAAGGCTAATGATGATGTCAAACTCCATTAAGTATATGGCTTGTTATGATCTTAAATCCAAAATTCGATTCGTTTTTGCGATCATAAGAGCCTTCATAGGGGAATGATGAGAACAGATCCCCTTGCGTATGAGCACCTCAGGCAGACGTGCTTCAGTTGTTGTTGTATCATGTGCTTAAGAAGATGAATCGATAATAGAAGATCTTCCCGAAGGATACTTCCTTTCTGTTGGGTGTTCGGTGAAGGAAGGAGGTCCATTAGCAAGGCAAATACGATGGAATGGTAGAGACTGAGAGGAAATAATATATGATAGGAAGGATGTTAGGTCCCTATATTACTAGTATAGTCCCTTATTGTTGTTAGTGTAACCGCCATATTTTTATTGTTGTACCCCTGTAAGCCCCATATTGTTATTATTGTGCCCTTACATTATTATTGTTAGGTCGGCTAGGATTACATTGTGGCCCCACTAGGATTACATTGTGGCCCCATGGACTCCTATATATAGAAAGGAGGTTTTTTCATTTGTATCATCCAAGAATTGTTCATTTATGTAATGTATTTGAGGTTTCCCCCTCTAAGTGGTTGATTTATAACGTGTTGATATCCCTTTTCTTCTATTTTTGGAGTTGGTTTCATAACATTTGTTATCAGAGCTTTGGATTCTAGGGTTTCGCTGCTCCAAAAAGATCATCGTGGAGTTTTCGCTATAAATTTTTTTCTACGAAGGTTTACAAGCTGAAATTTTTAGAGTGAAAAATCGAAATCCTGAGGAACATCTTCACAAAATTTCAGTGCTTGGTTCACAATATTTTCGGAGCTATCATCTGTGGAATTTAGGGATTGTTGCAGGCTCCTGAATTTAACCTAAACAAGTTATCACAACATTTTCGCTATAAATAATTTTCTACGAGGTTTTAGAAGCTTAAATTTTCACAGATCGAAGCTGAAATCTTGAAGAAGCTCCTGTAAAAATTTCAGATCTTGGTTCGCAATATTTTTGGAGATATGATCTGTGGAATTTAGGATTGTTTCAAGCTACCGAATTTCATTTGAAAAAGGTGACCGTGGGAAAATCGTCACAAATATCTCTCCGAGAATTGGATTGGAATTCTGTAAAAAGTGGCTGCAATTAAATGGACTGTAGTTTATTCTATATCAATTTCAGAGCCGAAGAAGTAATTAGTGACACGTGGCAAGTCGTACAAGTTCTCTCTATTGAACTAGTCCATAATTAGGTCATCGTAGGAGATTGGGCATAACTTTGTCTTCAAGAATCCAAATCAAGTCAGATATGTGGCATTCAAAAGGAGATTTAGAGGGATAATTCAGGGCCTAATTTTAGATATGAATATCCGAAATCACAGATATAATTCAGTTTGAATATCGAGCTCCTTAAAATCAAGAAAAAGGTGTGTATTTTTTTTTTCAAATTGCATAAGTCTTGTTTGAAAAATCAGTTTTAAGTGATTCCAAAGGCCTATTGAGCATAGATATCAGTATTGGGTTCTAAAATGCCTCCTAAAAAAAATTCAACACCCATTAAGCCCTCAAATTACTCTACTATGGCTCATGAAGATGAAGAATTGCAACATGATCTATCAAAATTACAAGAGCAAGTGAACCAAAATTTTCTCTCACAAAGAACAACAAAAAATGAAATGGATGTTTTGAAGAAAAGCATGGAAGCTAAGATGGATGGTTTGAAGAAAGGCATGGAAGCTATGATGGATGATTTGAAGAATGGTATGGAAGAAAAAATGGATGGTATGGAAGAAAAAATGGAAGGTTTGAAGGAAGACATGGAAGGTTTGAAGGAAGGTTTGTCAAAGTTGATACAAGAAATGATTCCTAATAGCAAAAAGATAGTAGAGAAAAATCACAATGAGAAAAAAATAGATTTCAATCGTGATTTCATAAAATCTAATGTTGGATTAAAGAACCACCATATTCCAAAGATGGATATGAGGAAGTTTGATGGCAAGGATCTCGTACTAACATGGATACTACAGATGGAGCAATATTTTGATCTCAATAATGTGCAAAACACACAAAAGGTATGCATTGCAACTTTACATCTAGAACAAAATACATTTGCATGGTATCGATGGCTTTTCTCCCGTAAAAAAATGACACTTGGTAAATTTTTACGAAGGAAATGATAGCACATTATGAGGATACAAAAAGCAACACCTTCTTTAGCTAGTTGACAAATATCAAACAAAAGGGTTTAGTGGCAGAGCACATTTAGGACTTCCAAAAATTGAATGTAAGGTTAAATGATATTCTAGAGGAACACAGGATTGATGTCTTCATAGGTAATTTAAAGGATAACATCCAACATGAATTTCACGTTTGGGAACCTGATTCATTGGAAAAGGCATTCAGGTTGGCAAGAAAAATTGAATGTAAAATTATGGAAACAAGGAAGCCTACCACTCACATATATAAAGATGGAAGTGTTGCTACTCCTACAATTCAACAACCTAAGAGGTTGACACCACAGAAATTGGAAGAAAAAAGAGAAAAAGGGCTTTGCTTTAGTTGTGATAGCAAATACACTAAAGGTCATAAGTGTGTTGAGAAGAAATTATTTTACATAGATTGTGTAGAGGAGGAAGAAAATGAACAAGAAACTTCAAAAGAAGAGGGTATACACCAGGAAGCAAGCCTAGAATAAGAAGAAATGAGTCCAATCATATCATGTAATGCATTGGCAGGAATTACCACTCCTCAAAATCTCAAGATAGAAGGACATATCAAGAAGAAAAAGGTAATAGTGTTGATTAATTCAGGGAGTACCCATAATTTTATGCATTGTAAGGTAGCCAAGGAATTGAATTCTTTCCTATACCAAACACCAGAATGTCAAGTGATGGTTGCAAATGGAGGAACTATAAATTTCTCTGGAAAATGCCATAATATCAAGCTATCCATGGGGGTATATGTATTGAATAGTCCAATGCTTTCCATCCCAATGGGAGGTGTTGATGTTGTACTAGGAGTACAATGGTTACAACCTTTGGGGACAGTAGCTTTTATTTTTCAAGAAATTTTCTTGAATTTTTTTTCGGAAGGAAAGGAAATCTAATTACAGGGTATCACAGGGAAGCCAGGAAATATAATAAACTCTAATGTCATGACAAAGCTTCTGAAGAAAGAACAACGAGGCATAATTGCACAATTACGCTCACTAGAAGTTCCAACATCAAAATCATCTATTTCTCCAGATCTCTAAAAAGTCTTGGACAATCATTCCAAGGTGTTTGATACTCCCAAAGGACTCCCACCTATTCATGATCATGATCATGCTATTCATTTGATTCCAGGAATTTTTCCTCCAAACATCCGGCCTTACATATATCCTTATGTCCAAAAGAGTGAAATTGAACGTATGATTGCAGAAATGTTAGAGGTTGGTATAATTCAACCTAGTCAAATTTCTTTCTCTACTCCAGTAATATTGGGGCACAAGAAGGATGGATCATGGTGCATGTGTCCAGATTATAGGGAGCTCAATAAGCTCACTATTAAAGATAAATTTCCCATTCCTGTGATTGATGAATTATTGGATGAATTGCATGGAGCAATTTATTTTATCAAGTTGGATCTTCGTTCAAGATATCATCAAATTAGAATGAAGACTGAAGATATTCCAAAAACAACATTTTGAACTCATGAGGGTCATTATGAATTTTTGGTCATGCATTTTGGCCTTACCAATGCACCTTCTACATTTCAAGGGTTGATGAATTCCATTTTCAAACTCTTCCTTGGAAAATTTGTGCTATTAATTTTTGATGATATACTAATCTACAACAGGTCTTGGAAGGATCATGTTCAACATGTTAACAAGGTGCTCAATATATTGGAGGAGAAACAATTATATGCAAAAAAATCCAAATGTTTCTTTGGAGTACAAGAGGTGGAATATCTGGGTCATATTGTATCTCACGAGGGTGTTAAGGTAGACCCTAACAAACTTAAAGCCATTAAGGAATGGAAAGTCCCCATAACCATAAAGCAGTTGCGCAGATTTCTTGGGTTAACAGGGTATTATCAGAAGTTTGTTAAGAATTATGGGAGAATAGCAGCACATCTAACAACATTATTGAAGAAAGACACATTTTCATGGACTCCTGAAGCAAATAAGGCCTTTGAACATCTTAAAGAGGAAATGTGCCTAGCACCAGTCTTAGCTACGCCAGAGTTCACAAAAACCTTTATTGTGGAATGTGATGCCTCAGGAAATGGAATTGGTGTTGTTTTAATGCAAGAAGGAAGAACCATTGCTTTTTAAAGTCGTTCAATCAAAGGAAATTACTTACAAAAGGCTATTTATGAGAAGGAAATGTTGGTAATACGACATGCACTAAAGAAATGCAGACCTTACCAATTGGGAAGACACTTCAAGGTAAAAAATGATCAGGATAGTCTTAAACAATTTTTGGAACAAAGACTATCTTCAGAAGAGCAGAAAAAATGGGTCACAAAGATATTGGGTTATGACTTTGAAATCATCTACAAAAAAGGGAAGCTAAATGTTGTTGTAGATGCACTCTCAAGAAAGGATGAAGAGGTGGAAGCATTGCTTTGTGCCATTTCTATTATCCAACCAGATTGGATATCTGAAGCAAGGGATGAATGGAAGAGGGACGAAAAAGTGTGGGCATTCATTCAAAAGTTGCAGCAAGATCCTAGTACATTTGATACATTTTTTTGGAAAAATGATTCCTTATGGTAAAAAGTTCGCTTATATATTTGCAAGAATTCCCAACTAAAACAAAATATTCTTTTGGAATTGCACACTTCTCCATTAGGAGGACACTCGGGATTTTTAAAAACTTACCACAGGGTGAAGAAAGAATTTTTTTGGGATGGCCTTAAATCTGATATTCAAAAGTTTGTGGTAGAATGTTTGGTTTTCCAACAAAATAAAGTTGAGACAATTAAGACCCCAGGTCTTCTATAACCTTTATCCATTCCAAGTCAATGTTGGGAGGAGATTTCAATGGATTTTATCACAGGTTTACCTAAGTCCGAAGGAAGGAGTGTCATTATGATGGTAGTTGATAGACTTACTAAGTATGCACACTTTTGTGCATTATCTCATCCATTTAAAGAAAGTACAGTTGCTATGGCATTTATGGAAACAATTAAAAAGCTACATGGAAACCCAAAGATTATTGTAAGTGATAGAGATCCCATTTTTACAGGAAATTTTTGGACGGAATTATTTTCTTGTTTGGGTACTCAACTAGCTCATAGCTCATCTTATCATCCTCAACCCGATGGTCAAACAGATATAGCGAATAAATGTTTGGAAGGATATCTTCATTGTTTTGTATCTGATAAGCAAGCACAATGGGTCAAGTGGTTACCTTTCGCTGAATGGTGGTATAACACTTCCTTCCATACTGCAACAAAAATTACCCCATTTATGGCACTTTATGGATATCATCCACCGTCCATCACATCTTCTTTAAAATAAAATTCTAAGGTTCAAGCAATGGAGGATCACATCGAGCATCAACAAGAAGTTCTCCAAATCTTAAAGGATAACCTCAATTTGGCACAAAATCGAATGAAACAACAGGGAAATCAACATCGCAGTGAGAGAAGTTTTGATGTGGGAGACTGGGTATTTTTATGGCTACTACCATACAAACAAATTTCCCTCAAGCAAGCTAAGAAGGATAATAAATTATCACCAAAGTATTATGGTCCTTACAAGGTGTTGCTAAAGATTGGTACTATGGCATACAAATTGGAGCTTCCAGATTCTTCGCGAGTGCATCCAGTTTTCCATGTTTCATGATTAAAAAAGGTTATAGGGGACAAACTTCTAGTTCAAATAATATTGCCAGAAATTGATGACGAAGGAAAAACCATATTAGAACCTGAAGCAGTCACGGAAAAAATAACTCGACAACTACGAAATCGATCAATTTCAGAGTATCTCATCAAATGGAAGAACTTACCCACTGAAGATTCTACATGGGAGGATGAGAATTTTATACAAAAGCACCCGGAGCCACTCAAGCGTTGAGGACAACCATTTTTTGAAGGAGAGGAGCATGTTAGGTCCCTATATTACTAGTATAGTCCCTGATTGTTGTTAGCGTAACCCCATTATTATCATTGTTGTACCCCTGTAACCCCCATATTGTTATTATTATGCCCTTACATTATTATTGTTAGATCGGCTAGGATTACATTGTGGCCCCACTAGGATTACATTCTGGCCCCATGGACTCCTATATATAGAAAGGAGGTTTTTTCATTTGTATCATCCAAGAATTGTTCATTTATGTAATGTATTGGAGGTTTCCCCCTCTAAGTGGCTGATTTCTAAGGCATTGATCTCTCTTTTCTTCTATTTTTGGAGTTGGTTTCATAACAAAGGAGGTCCATCAAATTGAATGTTAATGAGATGGGTCTGAATGGGAAAAAACATGTGTATCACTGACTATGGCTTTGTCCTGCCCATGAAGTGATGTTTCTGGTAGCTCGATTGGCTCTCCTCTCTTGGTCATGATGAGCTTATTACTCTGTGTGGAGCACAAGAATAGTTCAATATGTCAAATTGGCTACGAGATATGCTGTTTTGTTTTCTACATAGGGGAACAGAATTTCCGGAAAGTAACCTATGTGGAACTACTTCTGTGTCATATAAATGGTGCTAGTTTTTTATTTTTAAAAATCCTTGTAAAAGCATGAAAATCCAAATCTGTGAGAGGTGGTGGAACATAGGCCGATGTTTCTGCTGCTGTGTGAGTCATCTGCTCATTTACAGTGATAGGTCAGAAGTTATTATCTACAGGGCCTTTTTTAGTTAGATATGGGGGCGCTGGTGTATATCTCTGAGCGCTCGAGTTCTCCCCTACCTCTGGGGAACATCTCTAGTTTCTCAGGCAGGGGTCACTGGAATAGGATCATAAATTTTTATTCAAATATTATATCCGGCATGGTGTTAATGACTGACAGGAGCAGTAGATGTCGACGTAACTTTCTCCATCTTCTCATCAACCAATATTTATTTGCTAATGGTCTATCCATTTATGGGTAAGCATCCTATGTATTTAGCTTTGGATGAGTCATGGTATGATGGGGCTGGCGGCCATAGTACTTTTGGTATGGGTCTTTATTTCAAACCTACCTTTTGGCAATCTGTCAAATTTCACTGGGTTGTAATCTCGATTCATTTATGTTCTTAGACTAGATCATTACTCTTACACCCTATCCCACCTACCAATCATTTATGATTTTTGGAAACGAGATGACAAAGCTGGCTAAACTTATTGCAGAATACAAATCATTTGAAATCCACGAGCAATTCATGCACATGATTGAGTTGGTGGAGGGTTCTGACCCTCCTCCTTAATCATAATATGAAGGTGTCTGTGCTAATTCCTCTCGTGCAACCAAACCTTTCAAGCCGGATGAGGGTTGTCATCTGCTAAGCTTCGGAAGCGACGTGATGTGGGAAAGAGTCGAGAGTTTGACATCCCATGCTCTTGTGGGGCGGTGGCAGTTTGTGAAACTCAGCAAACTAAACATGCTTAAATGGTTGATGGATGCATGGAAGCAACTTCTGGGTTATATTCCATGTGTTAGTAAGTTGCATAATGGGTGGTTCTGCTTCCAATTCATTAAAACAGAGGGTGTGGGAGATATTTTGAGAAGGACTTGGGTTCATGGTCATTTCTTCCTGGCTCTTCATAGATGGGATGGAGGCTTCCATCCCATGAAGAATGCCCCTAAAAACCACTTAATTTGGGTAAAGCTTCCTGGATTGCCTTTACAATTATGGTCTATACAGGTCGTGACAGAAATTAGTAATAGTATCGGCTCATGCCGATTTGTGGACACAAAATGCATTAGGGTGTTTGACAAGAGGGCGACGTGGCTGTTGGTCGAGGTGCCTTTTTCTAGGGAGTTTCCTGCTCACATGGACCTAAAATAGGATGAGGTGGTTTACATATAGGCTCTATACTATTGGAAATTTCCCTTTTGGTGCCATCTTTGTCATGAAACAGGTCAGTTGATGTGCAGATGTCATCGTTGGAGAGAGGAACCTGCGGTTAGAAGTCAGAATCGAGGGCGTGATTTGGACAAAGCCGATGATCGTGGTGCACTGTCACAATCTCACCTGAACTAACTATCATCACTTATCTATCCGGGTAAGTTGACATCCATCAACCTTTACCCTCTGCCGATTGTGATACTTTATTGGATGGGAAGGACAATCCTTTTGTTAATTTTGGTAGGGAATTATCTATTTCCTATGACTATCAGTTGGTGGGAGGGAATACCAGGGGTATTCCTAGTCACTTCTCAGAGCATATGGCGTTGATTGAACGGATACCTTTGCCCCTCCCTGACATTTCCCAGGATGCTGTCAATTGTCCCTTGTCTCCTGCTCATAATCTGAACACAGCACCGTCATCCTTTGTTTTTCCGAGTTCTAGCCATTCCCCTTATGTCGTGAATGATGTGGCTCCTTTTTCACCCTGTAACTCCATTGGGAGTGACTTAGAATTACTGTTGTTGGGCCCAGACACACAACTTGCACCACTGCGGGTTGACACCGGCCTACCTTCGTCTCTGTCCATTATCATAAGTCCATCATCATTATCAAATGTCACCATCCGGAAGGGAAAGTGGCGGCCTAGGAGGAAGAATTTTTTTTTATCTGTGTTGTGACTGTATCCAGATTTACTCACTGGGAATTTTAGAGATGTAATGGTGTCCCATCCCATTGAAAGGGTTCTTAGAGCGCTGACCCCCACTCATGAGAACCCTAAATGATGATTGTATCTTTGAATTTGCATGGGTTGGGGGGTCATGATAAATTTGTATCTTTGCGGGATTTTTTTAAGTGTTTAAATCCTTCTTTTATTTTCATTCAAGAGACATTACATCCAACTGACCACACACTCTCTTTCTTTCGTGCCATGTTCCCAGCGTGGCATATGGTCATGAAAGATGCAGAGGGTAGATTTGGTGGCTTGGCTACTTTATGGGATCCTAGATGGGCCTCATTGAAGGCTTTTATTTTTTTTGGTGGGATCCTACTTACTGGTTATTTCCGTGGTTTTAGTCACAAAGTCCACCTCATCGATTTATAACCTCCATATCTTGAAAGACTTTAATTCTGGAAAAATATGGAGGGGTGTGGATTTATTATTTTGGATTATTCCATTATTTTAGGTGATTTTAATTTTACTCTTAACGAGGATGAAACTTGGGGGGAAAGGGGTAGGATTGATCCTCTCTCTAGTTAATGGAAGGAAAGGATATGAGTTAATTAGCAAAAGAATTAACATATTCTTGGTACAGGCTAGTTTACTATCTCAGATGAGGCACATTACAGCAAAGGTTGAAGACATCACCATATCGGACCACAAACCGATATCTCTCAAATGGAAATTTGAATTAAGACATGGAAGCTTTCCATTTAAGTTCAACGGGGCGTGGCTTGAAAATGAAAATTTTAATGTCTTGGTAAAAGATTATATGAAAAATCATAAGAGAGGTGATGATATGTCGACAATGGAGTATTTGTCAAAAACGTTGTGAGGCTTGAATAAGATTGTGCGTGCATGGGAGAAGAGGAAAAAAGGATATATGAAAGAAAAAATAAAGGAAATCAAAGCAGAAAAGGCACAAATCTTAAAAGAGGTGGAGGAGGGCAGACAAACTTCAGATTTATGGTGCAAACTCAAATCACTAGAAACAGAAAAAAGAAAATATCTGTTGATCGAAGAACAGTATTGGAGACTGAAAAGTAGATCTATGTGGCTAAAGGTTGGTGAAAAAAACACTAAATTCTTCCATGCATTCGCATGAAAAAGAAAAAATTCCAATTCAATCTAGCAAGTGGAGGTGAATGGGACATCCTATTTTTCCACGCAGGACATCCAAAAAGAAGTAGTGAAGTATTTTATGAATTTTCATAAGGTAGAGGAGGAACCTGAGATCACGGGGCAGTTAGTTTTCCTGGAGGATTATCCTATGGTGTTTGAGGAAGAGGATCTTGTTTGTTTAAAGGACATAGTCAGCCCAGAGGAGGTGACGGAGGTGCATAAGTCTTTCTGGGAAGACAAGAGTCCGGGTCGTGATGGATGGACCTCGGAATTTTTCCTTCATTTCTCTTAGGAATTTGTTATGGAAATCACAGATATGGTGGAAGAAGCGAGATCATCTGGCAGGATCCATGGAGTGCTAAATTCCACCTTCCTAGCTTTAATTCCAAAGAAAAAAGGTAAGTCGACATTTGATGATTACATGCCAATTTCCCTATGTAACACCTTATATAAGATCATATCTAAGATTATAGAAGAGAGAACGAAGAAGGCTCTATCAAAGCACATTACGCCGAAGCAGTCTGGTTTTCTGCAGAATAGAATCATACATGACGCGGTGGCTGCAACTCAAGAAATTCTACACACAATCCAATCGAGAAAGATGAATGCAACGGTCATGAAGGTGCATTTGAGCAAGGCCTATGACAGGGTAGACTGGGGATTCCTGAGACTTATCCTCTACAAAATTGGATTGGATAGAGAAGCGGTAGAGTGGATTATGGGGTGTGTGTGTAACACTTCTATGGCAATTATTATAAATGGTTATGTGTCCAATTTGTTCAATCTGGGGAGTGTGTTGCATCAGGGATGTGCCCTCTCACCACTTCTATTCATTCTAGTTATGGATGCTTTCAGCCTAAAGATAAGGAGGAATGTGGAATTGGGATTGTTCAGGGGCATAAAGGCTACAGCCTAGAGGGAAATTACCCAGAGCCTATTTGTTAATGACGTACTGATCTTTGGGAAGATGTTGAGAAGATGTTGGGTTGTTCTTCAAGATATTTTTAATAGGTTTTTCTCTGCATCCGGGATGATGGAAAATGATGGTAAGTCTTGCATATACTATGCAGAGGGTGATAGTGAGTCATATGATGATATCGGCTCTCCGTTTAATTTCAGTATAGTGCCTCTTAATAATGGTTTTACGTACCTGGGCTTTCGTATGAAACCCATTAGATATTATGTGGAAGAAGTGGCTGCTGAAAAAATATCATAAATGGATAAGAGGTTGGTATATGAAGTGGCTATCGAAGGGGGGGAGACTGGCTGGCCCAGGCTGTACTACAACAATACAATGTGTCCGGGGCACACCTATTCATAATTCCAAAGAAAATAATGGATGGAATCAGGAGGATCATGGCTAGTTTCATATGGGGTGGGGGCAGAGAAAATGGGACATACCACCTGGCCCGATGGGAGAAAATTGTAAAAATGAAGGAAAAAGGAGGATGGGGCATTTTGGACCTAGAAATCTTTGGCAAGGCACTCCTTATCAAATCAATTTGGAGGTTTTTTAATACACAGGGTATATGGAACGATATTATTAGACATAAATACCTAGTGTGGAGGAGCTATACATACATGGTCGGGATGAAATTTTGGGAGGGTATACCATCTGGAAAGGCTTCATTAAGATTTGGGCATTGTTTATTGATAAACTGCAATGGAATTTTGGTGATGGGAATAAAGTCCTTATTAGCCACCTGAGTATCCGTAGTTTAGCTCACACACCCTCCCTTAGTGTGGAAACAGTATTTAATCTAAATAATAAGGGTTATTTCTACATGGGACATGTTAGTGTCAGTATTTGCACACTTCCATTAGGGATAAGATCTAACTCTTTGCATTTTCATTTTAGGTGTCCCACTCAGAAATCTTTTATCATTCCATTAGGTCATGTAAAAAATTGATTCACTGATGGTAGCCCTAGTCATAAAGTCTCACTCTCCCTCACAAATTATCATTTGCTATCCCACCTTCATGTCTTTCTGAACATAAAAAACACTTTTGAAAAGCTTATTTCACTATGTCTTATGTCAGTCAAAGTCAACCATGGAGTTAGGTCATTCAAGTTCCCATTAGGTCATTAGGTTTCATTGTTCAAAGTCCAAAAATTCACCATTCCATCTCATAAGGTCAGAAAAAGGTGTGAGAGTGATCCCAATAATGTCTCTTTACCATGTAAAGATGATCTCCAAGATGGTTTCCAAAGTTTTAATTTGATTTCAAATGTGAGTTTCATTCCAAGATGTAATTTTATTTTTATTCATGTAGTTTTATGTCAGTTCAAATGTAATAAGTACTCAGTCTCCCAAGGCTGCCAACTCAGAGTTCCACATGCCAACACATCAAGTGTTAAATACAAAAAATTTCTACTTTAGCAATTGATCAAATGTCAAAGGGAGTTGTCTTTTTCCAAGTGTGCCTAAGTCATCATTTTCCACAAGCACTAAACCCTAATTTCCTCTCCCATTGAGCTAGGGTTTTCTACGGAATTAGAGACATATGAGAAGAGGAGGCATAAGGTAGGTCATATCAGTAAGTATGAGGTCATTCAAAACTCATAAACATCATGTCTCCATTTTTGAGGAAATCATTCCAAGGGTCAAGCCATTTGCCACTCATAGGGCTAGTTTTACTTCAAACTATGTTTTTGACCAAACAAAGATGAATTTGACAAACACGAGAGAGGTTTTCGTCCATCATAGGTCCGAGAAGAAAAAAATCCTTCAGTTTTTACACAGGTGTCATTTTTTGGGACAAATGTAAAAAATACAGGTGCCATAGGAGAGTTGCTTCACTCCTAGAGTGACCTTGGGAAAAACAATTTTTCTCCTAGCTGCATTGTCCAAATGATTTGCTTGATAAGTCAAATGACAACTAGACTTGAATATTTTTCCAATGAGCTATCATGAGCTCCAATTGGAGTTGAGGAAGGCCTCCAAAAGTTTCCTACAATAGCACACTTCATTTTTTCACCCTCATTCTACACTTTTTGACCAGTCTTGGGAGAATTGATTTTTGAGGGGCTATACTTGATCATTTTCAGTGCTTCATAGGTCCATTGTGTATCCATGAGAAATATATTTCCAAGGAGCCATGATGCGCCCAATTTGGACTCCAGTAAGGCCTTCAAAAGTGGCCTTAAAAATGGTGCTGCACATAGCGGTGAGGCGTTGCGCATAGGAGCAATGTGTTGCACATAGAGCAGTTTTCACAATGTTAAATAACACTGCGTTGTGTACAAGGACAGGCTCCTGAAAATTGCTCTAAAACTCCTCAAATTTGCTTCTCCACCTCAAATACAAGTAATTAAACCCTTATAGCTTCCTACATTTTCATTTTTATGCTTATGTTTGTGTTTCATGTTGGCTAAAATTGCAAGGATACCCTAGTTTTCCTTTGCCTCTCCCAAAATCCCCACCCCCCTCACAAACTTCCCAAAACCCTCTTTTTCCCCATTGATTGTCCCTAAACCCTACTACATCACCCTTTACCTCTACATCCTCATAACTAAGTCCCTACACCTTTTTCCATAAAAGCCCTAATTTCTAGGAATCTCACTATTTTTCCTATATTTTCCCCCTACCTTTGACCTATAATTGAATTTTAATTTTCATATCCCTGAATCTTTTCACCTCCCATCACCTCACAAGGTTTCATAATATTTTTCCCATCTCCCTTAATTTTTTTGGCCCTATCCCTATCCTCTAAAGCCCTCATTTCATCATTTCATTCCCTGCTCCCATTCCCTTCACTCCCTCACTCACTCTCACTTTTCTTTCCTCTCCCCTAGGGTCTCCAAAGTGCCAAGAACAAGCATGGAGAGAGAGGACATAGATTACAGGGAGGAATAACAAAGTGATGATGATTTTGAGGAAGATGAGATTTCACAACAAAGAAGGCCACACAAGGGAGGCTAAAAATATCAAGAAAAGGCCAAAGACAAGAGGCCTCAAAAGAGCATTGGAGAAATAAAAGAAAGAAGCCCAAAGTCTGAGTTTCGACAAGCAGATGGAAAAGGGGATTGAAGAAAACAGAGAAGTGTGGCTTGAGAGAGTCAACATTCACTTGGAGAAGCTGATAATGAAGGCCAACTGAAACAATCATATGCTTAGGCACATGGCCCATCACTATCAGACCTAGAACAAAATTTGCAATATCAAGGTCAAATAGATGAAGGATAAACTGAAGGAGATTCAGAAGGGTAAGAAGGGAAGTAAAAAACTCAAGATACTTTTTGATGCCTCCTTAGCTCAACTTGACATGTGATTGTGGGCCTATCCCACAAATTTTGAGCAATTTTTAAAATTTTTGGAAATTTATGAGTTTTTGGGAAAATTTTAAAAAACACAGAAAAACTAGCTCTATGCGCAACGCCTTGGCGCTACGCACTCTTTTGGGGCATCCAATGGAAAAATGGAAGACATAATTGGGTTCATAATAATGAGGACATTCCCCCTGTACTTTTTCTAAGCATTTGGAGCAAAACTGGTCAAGTAAAAGGGCCAAAAACACCCAAAAATCATGTTTTTGCCTCTTTTTCAGGTTGGCGCTGCGCATAGAGGAAGTCTTGGGATATTTAAATTTTGAGGGGTCAAAATAGCTCCAAATCTGAAACTACAAAAATATCTGGAAATTAGAAAGGACAAGCTTTCCAATGAGCTATCATGAGCTCAATTTGGATATCGGGAAGTCCTTCAAAAGTGACATGCAAGAAGGGTTATTTTTTCCTCCTTGGCGCTGCGCATAGGACAAATTCTGCTTGTTTTGGAGTTTTCTCTATTTTTCACGTAATTTTTGAGTTTTACCTCACTAGTTGGGGTTTTCAATGATGCAATTGATAAATATGAATATAATTATGATGGGTATTAGTTTACTATAGGTGGATTCATTATCTTGAGTCCTCTAGAGGTCACATGAATTAGTTTCTCTCTTTTAGAGGCAAGTTGTTGGGTCTCCCTAGTTTTCAGATTCTTGTTCAGCATTTGGTGGAAATTGATCCTCATCTCATGGATTCAAACCCCTGAGGCTAGGATGAGTTTTTTTGAGGTCTATATATTCTTCTTCTTTCTCATTAGTAAGGGTTGGAATTAGTTGGATGCTTGGCCTTTGAAGAGACACACTTTGTATCAGTTCTGAGCAAGAATATTAATCAAATTTGCAGCTATTTTTATGGGATCCCTGTGGTATGGTGTTTAGTTCAGTTTATCCTTTTGTTTTCATGTTTTTAAATGTATTTTTAAGTTTATTCATTATTTCATAACTTCTAAGTGAATGTATGCAAGTTAGATAAGAAGAATCCATTCTCATATGCTCTGTTTTGGGTAGACATTCATAGTCTGTAATTTCTTCAGTTTAGAAAGAACCCAATATTTCACCATGCTCTTTCTAGCTCCTCACATGTCTTGATCATTTCACCCATTTAAAGCCTCAAGTGCTAAATTATTGTGCCTACCTTGCCCCATAGAACACCCTGCAAATTTTGACCTAATTTCCTTTGCCCTAAACGGTTTTGCTCCTTCTTATCCAGCACAACCAAATCAAAACAACCAAAACCCTGAGCTACTATACCTAGCCTAATATCTTCTTTACTCATCCATCTTGGTTGTGATCCTTACGGAGAGAGCCCTCTCCTTGCCTAGTAGGGCTAGATACTTGGCTAAGCGTGGTTTGTGGTTACCTCGGAATTTCCTTCTTCAACCTGAGGTTCAATCCGAGTGATAACAGGACATACAGTTAAAGAATGGGTGGGTGGTATACCGAGATGGATGTCGACGGTGGACCTGGAGCTGCAAGGAAATATGGAATATGAGTGGCAGAATTACACTAAGTCCTTAATATGTCTTGGTTTGAGGAGACATATCGTGGGCAATCAAGTTTCATGGGGGGTTACAACAAAAAATGGCCAAGTTATCACAAGTGAAATTTATAGTGATCTCATAAATACAAATTTGGGAATGGCCTAAGGATATGTGAAAGGTAAATGCACATGTTAAGATTATTATATTCATATGGCTTGTATGGCGGGACAGAAATCTCACTTGGACAAATCTACAAAAAAGAGGCAAGAATGGTCCTGGGATTTGTAAATTATGCATGAAGGATAGGGAAGATAACACTCACCTCTTTTATTTATGTCCTTTTTCATGGGAGACTCTCAACTTGCTGTGTAATCATTTTTGTTTTATGATGTCTGTTTCGGGAAAATCTCACCCTAGAGGTTGGTTGGGATACAACCTCCACAGAGCAGGGGCATGCTACTTAACAGAGACTCACACAACCATGCACGTTCATGAAAACTAGATAGAGCAGAATGAGAAAGTTACCCGTATGTCCTACGGTTGAAGTAGATCCACGTGGGGTTCAAACCCCCAGCAACCGTCTTCCCTTCTTAATCTGAAAACAAGAAGAAACCAGCACAAAGGACAGGTTGTACAACATATATCTACTCTAAATGTTAGTGAGATTCATATAAAACATTAAATAAATCATAATGAATGCTTGTATAACAAATAATCTCATACATATAAGCATACACTAACACGTTTATTTTGGGAACAGCATGGTACTTCTGTATTATAAATAGCATGTACAAAAGTAACAAGTGGAGAGATCACCTGATCCTTCCAAGGCCTTTGCAGACCGTCGTCCGGATCCATCCAGCCCTTGCCTCGCTAAGACTCCTTCCAAACTGGTGCATACGAGATAACATATAAAGGGATGTGTATCTCAAGGAAACAAGGGTTTCCTACAATGAACTAGGAAAGTGCAGGAGGCACGGGGAATCAGACTTGGATAGGGAATACCAATAGAGTATAATATCAATAATTCTCTCTCTCCCTTAGGCCATACACATGAGGGCTTTTTATAGTCCCTCCAAGTAGTTTCAGCAGTTGGAAACAGTTGGCCACGGGCTGGGGTGGTTGAACTACCCGAGTAACCATCAACCCAACGCGAAATTAGGGATTTTTTATATATATTTTTAATCATTTTAATGGCATACGCGGAAAAGTCTAGCTGAACTCGCGTATACACGCGGAAAAACACGGGCATAGTCGCGTATGGGGGATTTTACACTGTTTTTAAGTGAATTTGTCCAAGTCTGTAGGAATGGGTGCCCAAAAGCCATGAAGCAATCATGAATCATGTCAAGGTGAGAAATGATGCTATAACAATGTCAGAATATGAGAGAACATAGGAATGTATTAGATGGTGGTATTTCAAGGGTAAGTCATACAGAAACATTCCCATTCTCTTTCATTGGTGAACTTGGTGTTGTAGAAATAGATGGATTTTCGAGGAGAGAATAAGCACACCAGAAAAATATGTCTCTAGATAACTCAAAACTGGGGGAAACTCATAATAAAAAAAAAGCCTCCTACACATTTATAAAAAAGAATGCGACCTTTCGAAATTCATTACCCTATAGGCTTTTTTGATGGGGCTTCACAAAATCTTAGATGTGGTTGCAGAGCATGGCTCATGATATCCCCAAATTTTCATTACAAAATATATTGGTTTGGTGGCATAGGAACTAATATGCGAGGTGAGATATTGGCGTTATGGGGATTGCTATGGTTCGTGAATCAATTATATTTGGAGAAGCTGTGGCTTTTTGGGGACTCCCAGGTCCTCATGGACCATATGAACAAGGGAACTTCTCTGAATCCTGGTCACCTTTCTGACTGGCTAGAAAGAATCAAAGACTTGAGGATAACATTCTCTTCCATCTCATTTAATCACATCTACCAGGAAAATAATACTCAAACTGATTGTCTATCAAAAAAAGTTTTGATTGGGATCTTTGGTAAGATGCATTATGAAATCTCTGATACTATAGGTAATGGAGCGAGTGGAGTTGTCAATTTTTTTTTTTAAATAGAGGAAAAGGATGAAGTTTTTTGGGGAATGCTGGGTGGAAACATATTATACAGGAACTTGGAGGCACATTTTCACTTTTGATCACATGGAAAAGGAAAACATATAGGACACCTGCACACAGAAATAGGTTAGTTCAGGCGCTACGGGGAACATTTAACCATATGGCTCGAGTAGATTGAATGAGAAATCAATATTTTGTTTTTTATTTTGAAATATCATGCACACCCTTTAATACTAGATGTTTATAAAGTTGTTAAACTGTTTACCTGACCTATGAAGAAACTTGATGTAACACTTTCTGTTTTCAGATCAATGCTTACAGGTAACTTTTTTTCTGAATGTAAAATGAACTATCAAATATTTTTGAGTTGGTACATAATATAATCCAGAAGTTTTTTCATCTGGAAAAAAAAAAGTTCCAGGAGAAGAACACCAAAACTATACACATCAACTTTTACAGATAATTGCCCCTGCATAGCATACTCTGGGGGCATATACCCACTGTATATACAAAGTACAATGTCAAATATTATATAATGTATAATCCAAAAATTAAGAATTGAGTTATGAGAAGTTATTTGTAATGGGAAAATTTATGGTAGACCATAAAATGTAAAAGTAATTGCAATGCTATCATTGCTCTTGAAATCGAAACCCTATATCATAATGTATTGACAGTGTTTGTGAGTGATGACTGTATTGAAATCTTACTAGGTTCCAACAACTCTTGTGCTGACGTGAGTTTTGCCTTCGGGGAAAAGTTTTGCTAATCTGAAATCCGCTATTTTAGGATTCAGTTGTTCATCCAACAACACATTGCTTGCTTTAATGTCTCGATGAATAATCCGCAGTGGAGAATCCTGGTGAAGATAAAGAAGCCCACGAGCTACTGGATGTTGTAACGCCTCTGCCAATCAAGAAAATTTTGTTTGCTTGGATCTGTATCCACCCATCCAGGACACTAATCAATTTTCATGTCCAGAATAAGTTTGTTGAAAGGGTAATGTTTTCTATCTACATAAATAGTAAATTTGAAGTCACTACCGAATAATATTTTATCTAGGCTCTTATTGGGCAAGTACTCATAGACAAGCAATCTTTTTGATCCCTGTGTAACAACCGAGTAGGTTCAGAAGATTCCGACGTTAAATTTTGGCCACAAGTTTCACTTCGTTTAAAAATTCCTTCGTTCCTTGCATAGATCTTAAAGTCAAAATTTTCACAGCTATTTATATTCCATTGAGAGTACCCTCAGAGATTAAAACAGAATATGCCTATGAATTTTTTGTAAAATATATAACTGTAATTGCTTAGCTACAACATATTTGTCATCAAGCTGGTAATGTACATTAAATGATCAATGTCGGTATGAAAGCAGCCTGCGTATTACAATAATTTAAAATTGTAAACACTAGTGCAAGCTTTCTTAGCCTATGTCGTACATACCTTGTATAAAAAACCAAAACCTCCCTCTCCGAGCTTGTTATCATCGTGAAATTTATTTGTTGTAGATATTAATGTTTGCATTGTACATATTATCGGTCGATCAGGACTGATGAGTGTGTCTTCCTCCACATGCCCATGAAGTATATCATGAAAATACAAACATTCATAAGAAATGTATAGCCAACATGAACTATATAAAATTTACATAATATTTTTAATATAAATACGTTAATTAAATTAAATATAAAAAAATATTAATTCCAAACCTGGTTCATTTTAGGATGTTAAATTTATGAATGTTAAATTTCTACTATTTTATAAATTTATAAAATTAAAATAAATATATAGTAATATGAAATTTATTGTTGGAAATTAATTCCAACTGCAATTGAGGAGAAGGAGGACATAAATTCAAGTTTTTTATTTGATCCCGAAGGACAACAGCAATAGAAATTTTCTTTGTTTTTTTATGCACTCTACCGTGCATTGAAACTCTATGTTTAAACCCTGCAAATCAATTTTTGGTTCAAAGGCCGTAGCCCTTTCCCACAAACAAATCGTGGTTCTAACACCATGTAACCCCGCTTTTAAAACCACACCTACCGCCATAAAATCAACACACCAACCATTTCTGTTACCGCGTATTCATTTGAATTTGAATTGCCCATGTCACGTCTATGGAGCCCTCCATGTCCATGTTGCCATTCCCACAACCAATCAATGCTTTATCGCATAGCCCTGAGGCTTGCGTCATCAGATCCATAACCTGCGCGATAATTAGAGGACCCACCACTGCCAAGTCATAACTCGTCAGCCAATCATATTCGTATCGCATAGAATGGTGCCTACATCACTAGAGGCCCGAAATATTGTGATAAGGTATGGATCGCCATTTCCAAGTCACCAAGTCGTTGACCAATAGCGCTCTTATCGCATTGGTTTGATTTCCAGTACACGCGCTTAAATGGATGTGATAAGTTATTAAAACAATTTTTTTATAATTTGAAGTCTGCGAGATGTATGACGTTTTAACCTTGGTTAATGTTTTTTTTTTTTTTATATATGCGCCGCGATATAATTTTCATGTTTTAGTTTTAAAACTTAGATTTAAATGTTTTGACATATATATTATAAACATGAAATGTTTATAATATATATATATATATATGTTATGTAATGTTGAAATATATAGAGGAACAGTTCAAGACTGTAGACATTGTATTGAAAACAAAGAGCAGTGTGTGCGAAAACACTGTTTGAAAGATAGAGAGCAAGAGCACTGTGTGAGTAGCAACCAAGTGCATTTATTTTGTAAATCCAGAACAACATAAGTTCTGAGGCAGAATTTCATATTGTAACAGTGTTTTTGATTAATGAAAAAGAGTTGTATTCCATCTCTCTGTCCACATTGTTTTATTGTTAAATATTTGTTTTAGAAGAGGAATTTTCATTTCCTCTCCGTTGTTAGGAATAACCAGAAATTCCAACATGGTACCAGAGTAGTCCAAGCTCTCAGCAGTTGTTGAAGAAGCTGAAGGAAGAAGGAGTTTGTTGAAGCTTTTGTCCAGCATTTTGAAAGTTCAGCAAGTTAGGGATTTACCTCAAATAGAGTTTTTTGTTTGTTTTAAAATATAATCAAGAGAACTATAAAAGGAAGTCTTTAGAGACAGAGTTTATCTCTCCAGTAGTGAGAAAGTTTGATTAAGAAACACAGTCAAGTTTTTAGCATATTTCAGTAAGCTAGCTATGGCAGGAGCCAGCAGAAGCACGAGTATAGGGAATACTCAACTCCAAAATTTCAATGGAAAGAACTATTACCATTGGAAAATCACAATGAGAGCCCTGTTTACCTCTCAAGATTTATGGGAGCTAGTTAAAGATGGTTTAGAAGAACCAACAGATGAACAAGCATTTAATTCCCTAACACGGGTAGAGAAATATTTGTTGAAGAGTAATAGAAAGAAGGACTCAAATGCCCTCTTTTATCTCTATCAGGCAGTGCATGAAAGCATATTTCCAAGAATTACAATAGCAAAGAAGTCCAAGGATGCATGGGATACCCTCTAGATAGCCTACCAAGGTATGGAGAAGGTAAATACAACAAAGTTTCAATTAATGAGAAGAGATTTTGAAGTCATTTGCATGAAATAGTTTGATACAATAGACTCATTCTTCACATTGTTGATTGGGTTGGTCATCCAAATGAGATCTCATGGAGACACCATAGAAGAAAGAATAATAATGGAGAAAGTATTGAGGAGCTTACCCTCAAGATTTGATGTGATAGTAACAACCATTGAAGAGACAAAGTATCTCTCAATGTGTACTGTTGATGAGCTTCATGCATCATTAATGACACATGAACAGAGATTGAGAAGAACAACAAACTCATCTTTGGAGCATGCCTTCAAGACCCAAATTTCCTTTGGAAGAGGAAGAGGTCAAGGTAGATCAAAATATAATGGAAAAGGAAGAGGCAGAAGCCAAAACAGAGGAAGAAATAGCCCTACAAGTACTAGTGGAAGGGGCAGCAATCAAAGTCAGATTTAAAGCCAAGGAAACAACCAACAAGGTGGAAAACATCAAGCACATGGAAAAAGGTATGATAAATCCAAAGTCCAATGTCATTACTATAAGAAGTATGACCATTATGCCAATGAATTTAGGAAGAAATAGAGTGACATGGGTAATACACCCAGTGCTAATTTTACTAAAGAGAATCTTAGTCGAGAAAATTTATTTTTAGCATGTAATATGGCTGAAGAGAAAAATGAAGATATATGGTTTCTAGATTCAGGATGTAGCAACCATATGACTGGAAAAATTTCTATGTTTTCGATGTAAGATGAAAATGTGAAGTCTCAAGTAACATTGGGGACAGATAGTAAAGTCTTTGTCATGGGAAAAGGCAGATTAAGTGTTCTAACAAAGAAAGGAGAAAAGAAGAACATATCAGATGTTTACTATGTGCCTGGTATGAAGTATAACCTTTTGAGCATTGGACAACTCATTCATAAAGGCTACAATGTTTTCTTTGAGGATGGTGTATGTACCATCATGGACATACCACCAAGAAAACAGAGGATTGTACAAGTAAATATGACAAGAAACATAATGTTTCCTCTCAAGATGAGAGAAGATTTGAAGAAAGGAGTTGCAATGGCAACAGTAACACAAGAGACATTCCAAAGAGAATAAAAAGATGAAAATTGGTTATGGCACCTGATATTTGGATATCTCAACTTTGGAGGTCTGAATTTGTTACATAGAAAAGGAATGGTAAAAGGATTACCATTGATTTAGAAGTCAGACAGCCTATGTGAAGGCTGCATCTTGGGCAAACAACACAAAAAAAGCTTTCCATCAGGAAAGAGCATAAGGGAAATGGCACCCTTAGAGATAGTCCACTCTAATTTGTGTGGACCAATGCAAACACCATCATTAGTAGGCAACGACTATATTCTAACCTTTACTGATGATTACACAAGAAAACATGGGTTTATTTCTTGAAGTTGAAAAGTGAAGTGTTTGAGAAGTTCTACCACTTAAAGATATTGTAGAGAATCAAAGTGGGCAGCATATTAAAGTCCTTAGGATAGATAGAGGAGGAGAATATATCTCCAAAGAATTTCTGCCCTTTTGCAAATAAAATGGAATTCACAAACAATTTACAACAAGGTATGCACCACAACAAAATGGAGTTGCTGAAAGGAAAAATGGAACCATCATGGATATGGTAAGAAGCATGTTGAAGGAAAAACATTTTCCAAATGAATATTGGGATGAAGTTGTACATTGTGCAGCATATATTATGAATAGATGCCCAACAAAGAGTGTAATGAATAGAGTTATAGAAGAAGCATGGAGTGACATAAAGCAGTTTGTCACCCACATGAGAGTTTTTGGTTGTGTGGCTTATGCGCACATTCCAGATCAGCTGAGAAAAAAGTTGGACAATAAGGGGGAGAAGTGCATATTTTTTTGATACAGTGAAGAATTCAAAGTATACATATTGTATAACCCATCTACCAAGAAATTTATGATAAGCAAAGATGTATAATTTATTGAAGAAGAAGCTTGGGATGGAAGCATTGAGAAAATAATGAATGTGAAAAGTTGTTTGTCTCATGATGAAGATGAGGAAGAAATGGCTGAAAGAAATCCCTCATTAGCAGCACCACCTCCACCAACACAAGGAAAACAAAGGACACCACATGCAGGTATTAGAACACCCTTGAGAAGTGATGACGGTGCTTCTCCAAGCACATCACAAGGATCAGATTTGAGTGCTTCTACAAGCACACGTTCAGCAAGTGAAAAAGGAACCAGATTCAGAATTCTGAATGAAATTTATGAGCAATAAGAAGGTATGAACTCTTTATTTGCATTATATTGTCATATAGAAGATCCTATTCATTTTGAAGAAGCTGTAAAAGATAAGAAATGGATAGATGCCATGGATGAAGAAATAAATGCAATAGAGAAAAACAAGACATGGGAATTAGTTGATCTCCCAAAAGGAAAATAAGTAATTGGAGTGAAATGGGTTTATAAAACCAAAAGAAATGTTGAAGGTAAGATTGAAAGGCAAAAATCTAGACTTATTTTCAAAGGCTACAAGCAGCAGCAAGGAAGAGACTATGAGGAAACTTTTGCACCAGTTGCAAGAACGGAAACAGTAAGAGCAGCACTGTCTATAGCAGCACAACACAAATGGAAATTTTACCAAATGGATGTTAAATCAGCATTCCTAAATGGAATATTGATGGAAGAGGTTTATGTTGAACAACCTCTGGGATATGAGAAAAAAGGCCAAGAGCACAAGGTATGCAAATTGAAGAAAGCTCTATATGGGCTGAAACAAGCACCAAGAGCATGGTACAGTAGGATAGATGCTTATCTACTGGAAAATGGGTTTGAGAAGTGTGAAGGAGAATCCAAATTATACATCAAAGAGAAAGATGGTAAGATGATCATTGTTGTTTTGTATGTTGATGATGTTATATTCACAGGTAATGATGCTTACCTTATTCAGAATTTTAAAACAAACATGAAATAAGAGTTTGAGATGATTGATATGGGATTGCTGAGATACTTCTTAGGAATAGAAATAGAGAAAAATGAAAATAAAATTTTATTTCTCAAGAAAAATATGTGAAAGAATTTTTGGAAAGATTTAACATACAAGATTGCAAGGCAACAATTAGTCCTACGGTGATGGGATTGAAGTTAAGCAAAGAATACAACAGCAAGGATTTTGATCCAAGTTTGTATAAGAGCATAGTTGGAAGCCTTATGTATTTTACTAAAACTAGGCCTGAAATTATACATGCTGTAAGTTTCATTTCCAGATTTATGGAAAGGCCAAAATGGGCACATTCGCAAGAAACAAAAATAATTCTGAGGTATGTGAAAGGAACAAAGAGGTATGGAATTTTATACACCACTTTATAAAATTTTGAATTGATTGGATATACTAACAGTGATTGGGCTGGACGTATAGGTGACAGGAAAAACACCTCTGGATATGTATTTCATATGGGATTAGGAGCCATCTCATGAGCTTCTAAGAAACAGCCAATTGTGGCTTTATCAACAGCAGAGGAAGAGTATGTTGCAGCTACAGCAGCAGCATGTCAAGAAGTATGGATGAGAAGAATGTTGAGAATTTTGTGTCATGAACAGGTAAAAGGCACAACAACATATTGTGATAATAGCTCAGCTATAACTTTATCCAACAATTAATTGTTTCATAAGAGGACAAAACACATTGATGCAAAGTATCACTACATCAGCGAGTTAGTGAGGAATGGAGAAATTGTTTTGCAACATTGCAAAACAGAAGAGCTGTTTGATGATATTTTAACAAAACCATTGGGGCATAAGAGTTTTAATTTTCTCATAAAATGTCTGGGTATGCAAGATAACATCAGTTTTAATTAAGGGGGAGTGTTGGAAATTGATTCCAACTGCAACTGAGGAGAAGGAGGACAGAAATTCAAGTTTTTGATTTGATCCCAAAGGACAACAAGAGCATAATTTTTTTTTTTTTTTGCACTCTACCATGCATTGAAACTCTTTGTTTAAACCCTGTAGATCATTTTTTTGTTCAAAGGTCATAGCCCTTTCCTGCAAAGAAAACCGTGGTTCTAACACCATGTAACCCCACTCTTAAAACCACACCTACCCGCTATAAACTCAACGCACCAACCCTTTCCCTTACCTCACATGCATTTCAATTTGAATCACCCACGTCACGTCTGTGGAGCCCTCCATATCCACGTTGCCATTCCCATAGCCAATCAACGCTTTATCGCATAGCCCTGAGGCTTGCATCATCAGCTCCATAACTCACACGATAAACAGAGGACCCACCACTGCCAAGTCATAACCCATCAGCCAATCATATGTGTATCGCATAGAATGGTGCCTACATCACCAGAGGCCCGAAATATTGTGATAAGGTATGGCCCGCCATTGCTAAGTCACCAAGCCATCGACCAATAGCGCTCTTATTGCATTGGTTTGATGTCTGGCCAAAAAGCGCTTAAATGGATGTGATAAGTTATTAAAACATTTTGTTTATAATTTTAAGTCCGTGAGATGTAAAAGGTTTTAACCTTGGATAATGTTTTTTGTTTTTGTTTTTATATGCGACGCGATATAAGTTTTATGTTTTAGTTTTAAAACTTATATTTAAATGTTTTGACACACACACACACACACACACACACACACACACACACACACACACACACACATATATATATATTATGTAATGTTGAAATATATAGAGGAACAGTCCAAGCAGAGAGCAGTGTGTGCGAAAACACTTTGTGGAAGACAGAGAGAAAGAGCGCTGCGTGAGTAGCAACCAAGTGCATTTATTTTATAAATCCAGAACAACATAAGTTCTGAGGCAGAATTTCATATTGTAACAGTGTTTTTTATTAATGAAAAATATTTTTACTCCATCTCTCTGTCCACATTGTTTTGTTGTTAAATCTCTATGTTAGAAGAGGAATTTTTATTTCCTCTCTGTTGTTAGGAATAATCAGAAATTCCAACATTTATGTTGAACAATCACACTTCTAACATGTCAAAACCTGGTTTAGATAAGCACGTTCTTAAGAATGGGGAGAATACATTAATATTCTCCGGAAATTAGGGATCTCCATATGTAAGGGATAGGATCACATGTCTTGGGGTGGCACTCTTTAAAAAGGGAAACCCCCAAGTTCAGGACATAAATAGGAGCCTGTTGATGGTGGAGGGCTTTAAAAATTTTCCACTCCCTCACGTTATTTGGAAATTAATTCTTCCAAACTAAATCAAATTCTTCCGTTGGTTAGCCATTAATAATTGCATTCTGACACTCTTCATTTGGCTGGCCATTCATAACCGCATTCTGACTTGGAAAAACCTGCAAAAGCGTGGTTTTCAGGGCCCAAGAATCTTCGTCTGCGTCATGTGCTTGGAGACGAAGATAATAAATATTTTTTTTTTCACTGCCCTTATAGCCTCGCTGTATGGGATGGGGTGCTGGAGAATTTTAATCTTTCATTCAGAACACAATCTCAAACAGTGTATATTTGCATAAAAATTTGGAGCAAAAAGAAGGATTATTAAATTTTCTCCCTCTCTACATCTTCTGGACCATCTGACGAAGAATAAATGTCATTATTTTCGATCAGAAAAGACTGGACTTCATGAAAACATCAATAAGATGTGGCTATAGAAATTATATGCACTAAGCATGCATATGTCCTAGATCCACCTGATCTCACACTATTTAACTTTATGCAGGATACTGAATCTATTCCACTTGTTAATCTTTTGCGGAAAAATTAATTGCACACACATGTGAAGCATAAACAAAAATATTCAATCGCACATAACACTGTTTTTAATCGGGAAAGCCTGAAGTTGAAAACCCCAACTATATATTATGTAACATGGAGATCATATGACAATCTCATACAAACATAAAAAGCTTATCACAAGCCCTCAGTACAGTACAATCGTCATACACTAATCAGGACCAATCTTGCAAATCCATGCACCGATCTCTGCCTCCTGCTAGCCTGCCTCCACTGCGCAACCTCTGCTGAAGAATAGCTCTGAATGAATTCCAATTACTCCATCCTTTACTGTGCAATCCTCATTGGCAACTCCAATGTGTGTGTGATGCAATCAATGCATCACTATAGTCACAACAGATAGTCTATCTTGCCCTTTCACATATCTCTCTACTAGTCTCCACTGAAACTGCCATGCACTGTAGTTAACTGATGTATTGTTCGGTTGATTATTGAGTTATTATTTGTGAATTAATTAACTAATTAATTCACTCCATTCTCGCTAGTGTATCAATCAGTTAGACTAGATACAACTAGCTCAACTAAGTCTAACTGAGTTAAACTCAATAAAACTCCATAACTACTTCTTCCAACTGTGTCATAACTCTGCCACTTGAGTTCTAACTGAGTCCTCCATGCATTAGCTCCAGTAAACCCTTAGGAATTGCATAATTCCTTCTGTAAGTTGATGTGCCACATCTGTGCACTAAACTGAAGTGCTCCAAGAGAAAAAGTTGTTGTTTAGAGTCTGATTATTATTAAGAGCTAATAATAATCAACATGCATATATTTTTAGATTGACGATATATAAATAGACTTCGCCCAATATTCTAAAAATAGAATTTCATCTATTTTTACAACTTGATCAACCATCCACAAATAGAATCTTGCAACTTCTAAAATATGATCATCATGTCTAAAAATAGACATAGTCTAAAAATAGACTTGCGCCAAAAATAGCCTGCGGGCCCACTTAGTGAAGGTGAATCTTTTCACTAAGCTCATAATTTTGTTGAATCTCAACACTCCCTCTCAACAAGATAGGGATTATCCTTCTCCCCGATCCTGCCTCTATGGTATTCGAATTTTCTCCTGGTGAGTGCCTTTGTCAAAATATCTGCATCCTAATCCTCCGTAGGAATGTACTGAAGAAACATGATCTTCCGTTGCACACAATCTCTGATATGATGATACCAGATATCAATTTGTTTAGATCTATCATGAAACACATGATTAACTGAGAGTTTAATGCAACTCTGATTATCACAATGAATCACCATGGGATCTAAATGTGAACCAAACAAACCAACCAGGATCTTCCTCATCTAGATAGCCTCACATGTAGCTAAAATTGCTGCCATGTATTCCGCTTCTACTGAACCGAGTGCCACAGATCTTTGTTTCCTGCTATACCAAGAAACTGCCGTAGATCCTATACTGAAAATCCCTCCTGATGTGCTCTTTCTATCTGTTGGGCTTCCTGCCTAATCTGCATCCGTGAAGCCATGCAAATTCACGTCATCCATCTGTCTGTACCATAAACCATACTCAGATGTGCCCCTGAGATATCTCAAGACATGCTTGCCTGCCTTCCAAAAGAGCTTGGTAGGCTTAACGATCGCTTACGAAAGCTGGTTCACCACATAGCATATGTCCGGTCTTGTATTGACTAAATACATGAGCGAACCCACCAACTGTCGATAAATAGTGGCATCCACTACCTTTGCCGATGTAGCATCCTCTTTCCTCCAACCACCAGGAAGAGGAGTGTCGATAGGCTTGCAGCCATGCATGTTGAACTTCTCCAGTATCTCCCGGGCATACTTGCCTTGAGACACAAACAGTCCATCACTGCGCTGCCAAATTTCCAATCCGAGGAAATAATGAAGGAGGCCCAAGTCCTTCATCTCAAACTCCTTTGCAAGATCAGCCTTGCATGAGTGTATCAACAGTTCATCACCCGTCAAAATTAAATCATCAACATAAAGTACAATGATTAAAAGCTTACCCTCCACCACAATCTGGTACAGATTTTCATCCACCTCACTCTTGGTGAAGCCAAGTCCAGTGAAATAGCTGTTGATCTGAGTGTACCAAGCACAGGGTGCTTGTTTCAGCCCATATAATGCTCTTTTGAGCCTGCACACATGCGACTCACTGTTGAAGATCTCAAATCCTTCAGGCTGTTCAATGTACACCTCTTCCTCAATGATCCCATTAAGTAATGCAGTCTTCACATCCATCTGATGAATGTGCCAACCCATCTGCACTGAGAGAGCAAGGATGGTCCATATAGAAGAATACCGTGCGATAGGTGCAAAGGTTTCTTCATAGTCAATCCCCTCAATCTGTGAGAAACCCCGTGAAACAAATCTTGCCTTATACTTCTTGACACTCCAATCATCATCTTTCTTTACCTTGTAGATCCATCTTGATCCTACAACTGATTTTCCCACCGGCCTTGGAACAATCTCCCAAGCACTGTTTCTGACAATGGAGTCATACTCCTCCACCATGGCATCTACCCATGTGGGCTCCTACACTGCTTCTTCGAAAGAAGATGGCTCTGTCACAATACACTTTCTCATAAGAGCCATGTATCCAGTATATCAATCAGGTGAATGTCTCTGTCTACACTGTGATGTAGGGAATCCTACATTCTATGCTGCATCAAGCTTCAGTCTCTCAGATTCTATGGTACGCTTTCTACCTTGTCTGATGTTTGGTTTTGCATGAGTGGACTCCTCCACTCCATGAATCTCCTCCTATGGCTGATCCACATCCAGAGGCTCATTTTTGGGAATAATAAGTTCCTCTTCTGCATGCAAGTGTAGCTCCCTCTCAAGTGACAACTTCATGGATTTCACCTCATTGAATTTTATATCCCGTCGCACAATAGTCATCCGAGTGTCTGGAAAATACACACGATAGTTATGTTGTGTTTCTGTGTACCCCAAAAATATCCCAACTTCTGTAGTCGGCTCCAGCTTCTTCCTGGCATCCTTCGTCACATGAATGTAAACAGGTGAGCCAAAAATCTTCAAATGAGAAATATCAGGCTTCTTACCAGTAAAATATTCTTCGGGTGTACTCATGCCAGGTACTCTATGAGGACAACGGTTTTGCACATAAACCGCAGTGTTGCATGCTTCTTCCCACAAGTGCATCAGTAGGCCCTGGTCATGCAACATCGCTCGTGCAGCACCCACGATCATTTTGTTCTTTCCCTTCGAGACCCCATTCTGCTATGGGTTATGAGGCGCTATGAGTTCTCTTTGAATTTGTTCTTTTCTATAGAAGTCTTTGAATTTTCCCGAGATGTATTCACCACCATTATCACTCCGTAGAGCTTTCACTTGCTTCCCCGACTCCTTCTCCACCAATGCCTTGAACTCACAGAACTTTGAGAACATTTCACTCTTCTTTTGCATGAAGAATATCTAGCATCTATGAGAATAATCATCAACAAATATCACATAATACTTGTGTTTTGTTGTTGAAGCAATTGAGAATGGTCCACCCACATTTGTGTGAATTCTCTCCAGGATCACCGAAGCACGGTTCTCCTTCTCATGAAAGGTGGTCTTCACAAACTTACCCATTGTACATCCTTTGCATTGATCTGACTGCACAAGAGCACCCTTGGGAATTCCAGTAGAAATTTGCTGCAAAATATTCAAAGCGCCATGGTGAAGATGGCCCAATATCCTGTGCCATAATTCGCCCTCATCCCGGCTCACCACTTCTTCTGCTTTTCCCACCATTGCAGCGTAGCCATCTACCTCCATCTTGTAGATATTATTAATTCGAACCCCTATCTTCTTGGTTTGACCTATTGTTTTATGTCGAAGGAAGGCTTTTCCCTCACCGAAAACAACATCATAACCCTTGTCTTCTAGCATTACGACTGAGACCAAGTTCTTCTTCAGACTTGGAACATGCATGAAATTCTTCAACAAGAACAGATTACTGGACTCCCTCTCAAGGTAATGGTCCCAATGCCAGTCGCACTATACCAACCATCGTCACCCATCTCTATATGCATCTGGAGGTCCTTCTCCTCCAAGTCTCTAAACAACTCTTTGTCTCCCGTCATATGGAAAGACGCACCACTGTTAAGATACCACACCGATCCCATGCAACTTGAAACCAAGCATGCGATCAAGGAAAAATCCAGCTCAAATTGTGAGGCTAAGGCCTCTCCAGCTGCAGATCCAGTAGCCTGCTTATTCTTCTTCTTCTGTGGACAGTTAGTGGTGAAATGTCCATGTTCGTGATAGTGAAAACACTTCACTTTGGAAAAATCCTGCTTCTTTCCTTTAGCACCGGGTTTTGAAGGATTTTTCTTCACCTTCCCTTTCCTTTCTTTGGCAGCCAAAGTGTAATTCTCTTCATCTTCATTCTTCAATGAAGATCCATCCCTGGTACCCCGCCTTATCTCCTCCTGCACAAGATCCGACCAAAGTCGCTCCCATCCCGGCAGTTTCTCCTGTCCATTGATAGAGTCTTTGTAGCTATGCCAACTCTTCGGAAGCCCAAGGGGAGCCAAGCTCACCAAGTCTTCTTCATCAACAGTAACCCCCACACTTCCCAATTCATCCTTGTAGTTGACAAACTTCGTGAGGTATTTTGGAATACTGTCTCCTTTCTCCATTTTTATTTGTCTGAGCTTGTCTTTAAGCGCCAACTTCCTATCGTCACTTCTTCTTTGGAAAAATTCTATCAAAGCCTTCCACATTAAGAATGGAGTGGATTTCCCATGAAGGCTGGACACAATATGGTCCTTCATACCTTCCAACATAATCCTTCTCGTCTTTTCTGTCTTCTTTTTCCATGCATCAAGTAATGCAGCATCGCTAGATCCCGGCTTAGGAACATCGCTATCAATGAACTCCTTCAGCCCATTATCCTCCAGCACAGCCTCCATCCTATCCTTCCAGGCTATGTAATTCGAGCTCCCATCAAGGGTATTCTCCAATCTCAACCCGTTGAAAGACATTTCAATGTATACTCGATTTCTGCACCAAGAATCTTCTGTAGCAAATTCGAATTGTCCACCAGCACAAACTCACTTCACAATTGCAATATTCAATCAACAATGATCTGATACCATGTAGAAATTATATGCACTAAGCATGCATATGTCCTAGATCCACCTGATCTCACATTATTTAACTTTATGCAAGATACTGAATCTATTCCACTTGTTAATATTTTGTGGAAAAATTAATTGCACACACATGTGAAGCATAAACAAAAATATTCAATCGCACATAACAAAGTTTTTAACTGGGAAAGCCTGAAGCTGAAAACCCCAACTATATATTATGTAACATGGAGATCATATGAAAATCTCATACAAACATACAAATCTTATCACAAGCCCTCAGTATAGTACAATCGTTATACACTAATAAGGACCAATCTTGCAAATCCATGCACCGATCTCTGCCTCCACTGCACAATCTCTACTGAAGAATAGCTCTGAATGAATTCCAATTACTCCATCCTTGACTGCGCAATACTCATTGGCAACTCTGATGTGTGTGTGATGCAATCAATGCATCACTATAGTCACAACAGATAGTCTATCTTGCCCTTTCACCTATCTCTCCACTGGTCTCCACTGAAACTGCCATGTACTGTAGTTAACTAATGTATTGTTCAGTTGATTAATGAGTTATTATATGTGAATTAATTAACTAATTAATTCACTCCACTCTCACTAGTGTATCAATCAATTAGACTAGATACAACTAGCTCAACTGAGTCTAACTGAGTTAAACTCAATACAACTCCATAACTACTTCTTCCAACTGCGTCATAACTCTACCACTTGAGTTCTAATTGATTCCTCCATGCATTAGCTCCAGTAAACCCTTAGGAATTGTGTAATTCCTTCTGTCAGCTGATGTGCCACATCTGTGCACTGAATTGAAGTGCTCCAAGCGAATAAGTTGTTGTTTAGAGTCTGATTATTATTAAGAGCTAATAATAATCGACATGCACCTATTTTTAGATTGACGATCTATAAATAGACTTCGCCCAATATTCTAAAAATAGAATTTCATATATTTTTCCAAGTTGATCAACCATCCACAAAAAGCATCCTGCAACTTTTGAAATATGATCATGTCTAAAAATATACATAGTCTAAAAATAGACTTGCGCCAAAAATAGTCTGCGGGCCCACTTAGTGAAGGCGACTCTTTTCACTAAGCTCATCATCTTGTTGAATCTCAACAGTGGCCTATTTCAACCAAATTGGGTAGAAGAAGAGAAACAACGTTCATTGGATCCTAAAAGTAAGGAAACTTTGGCAATATTTCCCTATTGCATTTTTTGATGGAGCAAGTGCATGTAGAAATTGTGGTTGCGGAGTGGTTATATATAAATCAGCTAATGAGTTTTACTACTTCTGGTGGGAAGGTGGGAAGGGCACAAACATCAGAGTAGAAATAATAGCCTTCTGGGGTGTGTTGATAGCTTCCAAATGGCTCAAAAATGACGTAATACAAATATTTAGGGATGCCAAAGGAATTATTGAATGCGATAAACGCCTCAACAATTTCAGTCCACCCATCCTCTCCAACTAGATAAAGTGCATAAAAATTTTCACTAGAACATTTCATAAGGTATTTTGACACATTTACAAAGAACAAAATAGGTCTGCAGATCTTCTCTCAAAAAGAGACATCCATCGAGAGAAAAAGAAAGATAAGTTTTTCTTTTCAGTTTTTGAACAAGGCAATATAACCAATACTAGTAGCATAAATTATTCTTAAGAGCACTCTTGTATTTTGATTTCCTCATAATAGATATCTATTTTTAGTAACAAAGCAGTTAGTCTTTAGATTTACATGTGTAACCAAAAGAACACAAATACACATGACATAGATTTTTGTAGACCTTCTTTTTTATTGTCTTTTTAAGAAAAAACAATATGTAATTCCAAATAAAAAAGGCAAGGCAAATGATCTAAAATTATGTACTACTTTTTATATGATATAAATTAGCCTTTGATTTAAACTTATTTACTACTTTTTATATGATATAAAGTAGCCATTTTTCCCTGTGAAAAAAATAGATAAACCTATGCTAAGAGTGAATAACATATAATATTTGGGAACCAGATAATATTTAGGTACCCATATCATCATGTGACCAAAATCCTCAAATTTTGAAATGAAATCTCCATGATCCTCCTAATTTGAGGTTATTTCAATATCAAAGTTTTAGAAAATTGATTTTTTTTTAATGTTTGTCAATCAAATCTTTATGTTTATTTTCAGCTCAAACTTTTAGAAAGGGTATTTTTTTGAAACTTTATAAATCGATCTAAAATTTGGATTTTTGAAACTTTATAAATCAATCTCAAATTTGGATTTTTGAAACTTTTATAAAATTTAGATTTTTTTCACCAAATTTAATTGAAAATTTAGATTATTACCAGTTTTTTTTCCACCCAATAAAACATTATAAATTCTTTCTAATCATGCTTATCCTAAACCATTTAGAAAGCCGTAAGAGCTTCAGAATCCAACCTTTCTCTGTGAATAAATTCACACTGCAATAAACCTAGAAGTGTATTGAACACATATCTCACGCTGGGTGTAACCATACTGATCTGAAAATGGAATGTACTTGTTTAATGGTGCAAGGTATCCATTTTCATGTAAGAAAATGAGTGCAAATGCTCATAATTTTAAATTTCCCATACAGAGAATAAACTCCAAGTCACCTCTTGAAAATGTGAGAAAAAATTATTTCCCATACAGAGATGGACTGTAGGGGCATTCACTGGACATGTCACCTCTAAAGAGAGGATGAGTTCCAGAGGCTACCTGGCCCTCTACAGACTCTGTCTAAGGAAATAAGATATAAACACAAATAACAAGATCAATGAAAGTCTTTTGTTTCTGAATTCAAAGTGTTCAATGATCTGTTTTAAATGTGAATAAGCAAGAGTATATATTCTGCAACTCATGTGAAGAGGTTTGATGAGAAAATAACAAGTTTTTCTTCCTGTATAAACTTGTTTTAGAAAAGCATGCTCATGAAATTTTACTGTTTAAACTATCAAATTCTGGAAACAAATAGCCATAATACACACATGAACATCAGATATTTGTTAAAGAGGTTCACCCCTCTCTTGGGCTACCTCCTCTGCTCCAAAAGCCTCTAATTAGGCTCAGTCATCTTTTGATTAAATAGTGAAAATGAGATTACATCTGTAAGAACTCCTCTAATGAGAAAATAGACTGCTAAAACAGACTCAGAACATCCAAATCAGTAGAAATAGACTACAAATTCACCTCCATTGAAGGAAGATAGCCCAATGCAGCAATCTTTCCCCTTAGCTCTAATGGAGTCACTGTCAAAAGCGCTGTAAAATTCGCAGATAGAATGCCCTAATGGCTCTGCAGACCCCTCCAACAGCTCCAGAATGCTCTCTACACTCAAAATCAAAAAAAAATTCGTCTTCCAAGACCTCCCCTAGCCAAAGTTATGGCTCTTTTAGTAAACTGCCAGTTTGAGCTAGAAATCCTCCACTAAATGTGGAGCAACTGCAGATAAGGCCGCCACATGGGGAGGTGGCGCCAAAATTGGGCGGAACCGCCATAAAAGGCCGCGTGGTTTACGTTGGCATTTAAAGTTTTGGTTATGCCGTTCATAAGTCGGCGGTTATGACCATATATGGCGGTCAATGCAACAAACGGTTTCAAACGTTACATTAATACAAAACGTTGGTATTAAAAACCCACTTTGTAATATTAAACCAAAGTTTTGAAATGTCCGCCGAAATAACGCGCCAAGCGACTTGTGTGCTGGTTCCGCCGGAGGTTCTATGCATCGGGGGCTGGCCCTTCGGGCCCCGCCCATTCAACCAAACGCGATAAATATAACTCTGTCCGCCCATATAACAACAACAAAGCCCGTGGTCTGGCGGTAAAAGTGTTTGAATGTTATTCAACCGGTCAACTGTTCGAATCCGGCCCACGTTATATAATAAAATTTTGAAATGCGCCATTTCAACGCCAAGTCGGGGCCCACGTGGCGGCCTCCGGGCTAGCCACGTGGCGCCTCCTGATTGGCTGCCAAATTGGAATATTCCCCAGAATATTCTGTGGAATATTCCACGGAATATTTCCAGAATATTCTGTGGAATATTCTTTTTTTAATAAAATTTTCCATAAGGCAAATTTGGCATTTTTTTAATGAAAATGGAGAAATCTTCAAACTTGAATAACTTCTTCATACGGAGACCATTTTTCGAACCGTTTGCGGCGCCGGAATCAGGAAGATGATCTCTATCCGGTCGTTCAGGTTCCAACTGATTCTGATCACCTTCATTTTTGACCATTTTACGACACCTGGTCCTGAGCTCCTGATCACACCTCCCAAATGAGAAGGCTTTTGGTCCCCAAAAGCTTACTGAATCTCTGCACTGAACTGTACAACACTTGAGGAACAGAAATATCCTCTTCCAGTCAGCCAAAAGAGCATACTGCCCAAAAATGTCCTGCCTTGGTAACTGTCATCATGGCGACTTTTTGCTGCATACGCCAAGTACTTGTCGAATCCCGACCAAGTTCTTTTGCCAGACAAAACTGAAATTGCAGGAACCAGCAATAAAACTTGCTGCTATATAAGCTGAAATATTCCCCTGAATCATGTGGACTTGCCAACTGTCACGATGCCCATCCAAGGCACCTTCATTCCAGAAGAAAAACTGCCTTCCAACTGAGAAAGCTTTTACAAAGATGAAACACTTCATCATTTCTCCTGTTTACACTCTTGGAGATCAAATTAACTTTTCCAAGTCAATAACATTACATGCATGGATAAAAACAAAGTAATCAACCCTTCAAGTTAATCACACATACATGTTTAAAAATACAAGGAAATCATCATGATCCCTGTGCTCATGCATCTCATTCTCATGCATGCAGTTTATCCTTCAACTTTCTCTTAAGTACAATCATAAGTACAAGATCCAAAACCACATGTACATGTACTTTCAAAGCTGAAATGAAAATAACTTTCGCTAAGATAGAATGAGTCTCATACTCAGCTTTTCCATCCTGCAACTTGCATTCCTTAACAAAGAAAATGCATTCAATCAAAAGATATGCAACTTTAATTGGATAAGAATTCTAACCATTTCTTACCAATCCATTTCAAAGGTGATTCCTTTAACTGCACATCAATATCAACATGTGTATCATCCTGACACATATCAATGATGGAAACTTCCTTCCCATTCTTGCCATACTCTTTCTCCCACTTCTTCAACTTTTGTGGAAGCATTGTTGGATTCAGAGTCCAACACCTTTCAACAATATGTCCCTGCTTATGGCAATAAGTGCAACACATGTTCATCTTCTTGACCGCATGATTTGCATTGTTCATTAGAACTTTGGCTTCTTGCCTCCTTTCCTTCAAAAGTTTCCTGTATGTTGCCATTCTTTTCCAACATCTAGAAACACTATGGTTATACAAACCACAAAAAGAACATGCAATTCTTTTCCCATGCTTGTGTGGAAATTTTTCATGCTTTACATGATCAAAGGAAATATGATTGAGATCAAATTTATACCTTTCTCTTTCACCTTCATTACCTTCATGAGGAGGTGAATCAAAAGAAGAAGAAGCTCCCTTTGGAACACTGACAATCCCATTAATGGATTTAGGGCTTTCACCACTCCCTTGTTCAAGTGCATGCTGATGCACATCTTCTTCCTTCATGGCTGCTTTGGAACTTTCTCCATAAGATTGTCCATAACCAAGACCCAAATTTTTAGGCCTTACATCAACCATTATTGGCTCAACTATACCCTGTGCATGTTTTCCCAGTCCTTTTCCTTCATATCCCATTTTGGACATCAACTTGGACCCTATGCCTTTGGTATGTTTCTCAAAAGAACCAAGTTCATAAACATTCTTATAAAAATTTGAAGACAAACTAGAATTGTTTACCTCTTCTTCAAGCTGATACTTGGCTAAGGCTTCTTTGGAAACCAGGAGTTGTGTCTCCAACTCATGCATCTTTTCCAGCTTCATGTTTGCCATACGAAGTTGGCCTTCCATTTCCTGCAAATGGTCAGAAAGAAACTGCTTCTCTTCCCTCATGGAATTCAACTGCTCTTGAAGTCTAGAGCTCTTTCTTTCATCCTCATACATTTCTTTCACCATATTCACCATGATGAAAAATTCTTGCTTCAAACCTTCATCAAAAAATCTTGTGAAGGAGGACGATTTTGAGAACTCACTTATGGAAGTTGTCATTATAAAAATGAACAAAAGAGCTTCAGCAAACTCAAACAACAAGTAGTTTGCAAAATAATAAAGCAGTCAATCTTCAACACTGCTTAAGACACCTTTCAAGCTACACAATCAAGCTAGTGATGTCAGTCAAGCAAACCAACTTTGCAACCTGCTCTTCAGTCAAGCAAACCAACTTTGCAACCTGCTTTGATACCATCTGATCTGAAAATGGAATGTACTTGTTTAATGGTGCAAGGTATCCATTTTCATGTAAGAAAATGAGTGCAAATGCTCATAATTTTAAATTTCCCATACAGAGAATAAACTCCAAGTCACCTCTTGAAAATGTGAGAAAAAATTATTTCCCATACAGAGATGGACTGTAGGGGCATTCACTGGACATGTCACCTCTAAAGAGAGGATGAGTTCCAGAGGCTACCTGGCCCTCTACAGACTCTGTCTAAGGAAATAAGATATAAACACAAATATAAAAATCAATGAAAGTCTTTTGTTTTTAAATTCAAAGTGTTCATTGATTTGCTTTAAGTGTGAATAAGCAAGAGCATATGTTCTGCAATTTGTGTGAAGAGGTTTGAAGTTAAAACAACAAGTTTTGCTTCCTGTATAAACTTGTTTTGGAAAAGCATGCTCATGAAATTTTACTGTTTAAACTATCAAAATCTGAAAATAAACAGCCATAATACACACATGAACAGCAGATATTTGTTAAAGCGGTTCACCCCTCTCTTGGGCTACCTCCGCTGGTCCAAAAGCCTCTAATTAGGCTCAGTCCTCTTTTGATTAAAGGCTTCAAATGAGATTACATCTGTATAAACTCCTCTAATGAGAAAATAGACTGCTAAAACAGACTCAAAAGATCCAAATCAATATAAATAGACTACAAATTCACCTCCATTGGAGGAAGGTAACCCAATGCAGCAATCTTTCCCCTTAGCTCTGATGGAGTCCTTTGTCCAAAACGCGCGGAAATTTGCGGATAGAAGATACCATGATGGCTACGAGACCCATCCAACGACTCCGAAATCACTCTCTACACTCCAAAATAAAAAAAAAATTCGTCTCAAAAGACTTCCCCTAGCCAAAGTTATGGCTCTTTTAGTAAACTGCCAGTTTGAGCAAAAAAACCTCCACTAAATGTGGAGCAACTGCAGATAAGGCCGCCACATGGGGAGGTGGCGCCAAAATTGGGCGGAACCGCCATAAAAGGCCGCGTGGTTTACGTTGGCATTTAAATTTTTGGTTATGCCATTCATAAGTCGGCGGTTATGACCATATATGGCGGTCAATGCAACAAACGGTTTCAAACGTTACATTAATACAAAACGTTGGTATTAAAAACCCACTTTGTAATATTAAACAAAAGTTTTGAAATGTCCGCCGAAATAGCGCACCGAGCGACTTGTGTGCTGGTTCCGCCGGAGGTTCTATGCATCGGGGGCTGGCCCTTCGGGGCTGGCCCCCTTTGGGCCCCGCCCATTCAACCAAACGCGATAAATATAACTCTGTCCGCCCATATAAAAACAACAAAGCCCGTGTTCTGGCGGTAAAAGCATTTGAATGTTATTCAACCGGTCGACTGTTCGAATCCGGCCCGCGTTATATAATAAAATTTTGAAATGCGCCATTTCAACGCCAAGTCGGGGCCCACGTGGCGGCCTCCGGGCTAGCCACGTGGCGCCTCCTGATTGGCTGCCAAATTGGAATATTCCCCAGAATATTCTGCGGAATATTCCACAAAATATTCCCAGAATATTCTGTGGAATATTCTTTTTTTAATAAAATTTTCCATAAGGCAAATTTGGCATTTTTTTAATGAAAATAGAGAAATCTTCAAACTTGAATAACTTCTTCATACGGAGACCATTTTTCGAACCGTTCGTGGCGCCGGAATCAGGAAGACGAGCTCTATCCGGTCGTTCAGGTTCCAACTGATTCTGAGCACCTTCATTTTTGACCATTTTACGACACCTGGTCCTGAGCTCCTGATCAAGAGCAGTTGAATTCCATGAGGGAAGAGAAGCAGTTTCTTTCTGACCATTTGAATAAATTCACACTGCAATAAACCTAGAAGTGTATTGAACACATATCTCACGCTGGGTGTAACCATACACACCACCAACTTTGTGGTAGAGGCGATCTAATCCCGGGTTTAGAGCACATACCTCGGTATCTCCGTCCAAATATGGCAGACTTCAGTGTTCTCCAAGTTGCTAACGCGCATACGATTAAAATTATGGGTGTTCTCTTTGAGTGCTTGACCTGCGTCGGTGGCGCTTCGGCAGGGTGGGACTGAAGGCCCAGTCGTATTAAAGAAGGGATATATTTGATAACGAACTATGCAGTTTTGGTTCCAGTAATGAACTCCTACGTTTCCAGGATTAGATGTGAATATGCTATTGATTGCGTTTGATAGACATGTTGTGCAGTCACGAGTAGATAAATCTCTCATGCATTGCAACAGACCGTAAATAGTTTGAGACACACCCAAAGCAGATCGTTTCGCTTCACGAGCAGCTTCATTTGACAAGTTTTTTAAGAAATCCTCAGCAATCGAGTTGAAGTCTTTAGGGAGAAAGACACCTGCGTCCCCTGAGCTCTCAGAACACACTCCTTCCTTCGGATCCGTATCCAGTTTTCCAGTGAAATTGTAGTTTTCATAACATAAGAAGCAGTGAAAAGGCCAGATACTACCACCCAGGCCTGGAATTTCAAATCCTTACTGTAAAATGAAAATTTGATGACATTTCTGAATTTTTTATGTCTTTCATTTTACGTTGTAATGGAATTTGTGAGTGTCACACCTCCACTTATAAGACGTTAATGATGTGGTTAATGTATAAGACGTTAAGATTTCCACCTCGTAACTTTTAATGTCTTTAGCTTTCCCATTTTCCAAGTGGTTAACCCCAAAATCAATGCCTTCTAATGAGAAAACTTCTTTCTTTGTGAGGAGGGTTTCAAAGTTATCCTTGGCATTTGGAGATTCATAAAGCTTTTTAAGATAGGAATTCCAGTCGTGTAAAGTAATTTTATTATTATCTTTAGTTTTCCTAGTTAGAATCTGCCTCCAGAATTTCTTAGGAGTCACCTTAGAGAGGTGAAAAAGATTCTCTTGTCTTTTACGGATATATTGTTTTTTTTTCCTTTTAGTTAGGGCTTTGTAGATTTTTATCTTGTCAATTTTGAGAGATTCATCAACAACTTCCTTAATTGATCTCCTCGCACTTTTACAATCTCTGTCATACCATGGGTTGGTTTTGCTATTTCTTTTATTACTTCAAACTTCAATTGAGAACTTGTTAATAGAATATGAGAGGGTTGTAGTACAATTATGATAGAGGTCATCTATGTTGTCTATACTAGATAAAGTAAGAAAATTGGTTTTTAATTCATTTAGAAAGAGATCGTTTTTATTTCTATCAAAGATTAATTTCTTTTGACTATAAGGATTATCTTCAATGGGATCTCTATGCATGATAAAATTGAGAGTTATGAGTAAAGGCTTATGATCAGAGTCAGGCTCGTGGTCATCTAAGATGTCAAAATTTATTATTTCGTTGTATAAAGGGAGATCGAAAATAACATAGTCTACCACATTGTTGACAAGCCCATGGATGCAGGTCATCTGGCTAAAATTGGGCCACTTCTTTAGACCATTGCAAATTATGAGATCTTGAGCACTACAGAGCTTAACTAGCTCCGACCCAAACAAATTATTCCCGAGGTCTTCAGAGCTCATTTTGTACTGGCTAGCGAGAGTAAGGTCTTCTAACCAAAGAGGATTGGGGTTGGAATGATTGCTTAGAAGAATAGCTTGGTTGCTTGAAGTTTTAGCATTAAAGTCACCCATTAAAAGGATATTATCATTCTCTAAACCATTGTAAGGACTATTTTAATCTAGATTCTTTTTCTTATAGAAGTTAGAATTAATGGGGGGGAAATAACAAATTTCTATGTAGGCCCTTTTATAATTAATGTCAGTAATCTCAATCCAACTATATTGGTTGTAAGGATCGTTTTTATAAATCCTAGCATGGGGGGAGATGTTCTTCTTAATGTAGCAAGCTATGCCCCCAATGTCTCTACGGGAGGATCACTTGTTCTAGGTAGACCATAGTTCAAAGCCATCTATGTTAGGGACTTTAGAGTCTTCATGCTCCCAAGTTTCAACAAGTGATATAATATCAACATCATTTGAGATCCAACTTAGCTTGGGGCCTTTGCTCCATGGAAAGCCCCGACAGTTCCAAGAAAGAATTCGGAGTTGGTTGGTCAACATAGAGGAGTTGGAATTAATTAGAATTGCGTAGGAATAGAAGAACTAGAATACCATCACGTGGTTAAGAAATAGCCACAGCTTCGTGAACGAAGACTCGGTCGAATTAATTGCCAGCCAGAGAACAAGTCCTAGAATTTATTGGTTTGTCATTTTGGACTAGATACTCTCAATTTTCAATTTTATGATTAAAAAAAATTAATAAATTTTGCGCAGAGTGTTTGAATCATATTTTTGATAGTGAAAATAGATTCAACATTATTAAAAAATTTAAGCATCCAAAATATTGAAATTTAATAGCTATGATTTGAATTTACAAAAATCTTTACTAAATTTATCAAAATATTACTAAATTTCCATATTTTTTAAACAAATTTGCAAACAGGTTACACTATAACTATGGCATTCAAAATTTAATTGTGAAGTACCATCAAGTCACTTTTAAAAGTTATCCTTATGGAATTTTTTATTGGTATAACATTTTGGACAGATACCTTGAATTCAATTGTGAAGTAGCATCAAGTTAATTTTAAAAGTTATTTATTAGTGAAATTGATTTTGACTCGATTATGACTCTTGTGAACATTCTGGTTACCAATTTAATATTTTAAATACTGATTAAAAATGATAAATCTTAAGAAGTTAAATTAATAATAGCAATTTTAAAATTATATTGATGATGATGATGATGGTTAACCTCCACTGAGACCAATATTTGGTTTATCGGACCTAAATAAAAGAGTTATTTAGTTTGATTTAAGATTTTATTCCTATGCTCAAAAAGCTTGGAGAGAAGCCTCCCGAGCTCGTTATAATTTTGACATATTAAAAGGCTAGGAAGGTCAGTATTGCAAAAAATATTATGAAATTGAGCTCTAATGTGGTTGTACGCGGGGCACTCTAAGAGGAAGTGATTTTCATCCTCAATGTTCATATTCTCACAGAGATGGTAGATCCTTTCCATCCATGGTGTTTTAGGAACTGTCCAATGACCTGTTTCAATATGGAGCTCATGAGAGTTTGTTCTAATCTTGGCTATATTAATTTTCTTCTTTGAGCTAGTTAAAACAGAGAGATACCTTTGATCTTCTAGGGCAGGGTTGATGACCTCCTTATAATATATTAATTTTCTTTTAGCTGTTAGATCTTTCTCACACCACATTTTTTCTTTGAACTTAGAAGTAACAATTTTTTTAATGTTATTAATGTTTTGTAATGCAACATTCTCATCGATCTCCTAGTGGTTTAACTAGGCCCTGGTGTCTTTATACCAACCTCGTTTAAGCCTTAGGTGGTTTTGGCTGGAATTTAAAGCTAACTTAGGAAGTCTATGGTCTCCTATGCTATTGAGTTTGTGCTTATACAACAAAAGCCTAGTCAAGCTAGGCTCTCGATAGGGGAAAGACCCACTTCTATAAGGAGAATAGGATAGGGTGTATTTCTTTTAATTTTAAGGTTATAAGTTGTAAAACGCTTCTAGATTTGCTCAATATTTCTCCAGGATTATCTAGAGATGCTGCAACCCCAAACCTCAGATCCATATAAGATAATAGGAGTGACTAAAATTTCAAAGAGGAACTTCTTTCTATCCCACATTACGAGGTTTTTCATTTTACAATTATTTTCAAGACCAAAATAAGCTTTCCACCCCCCATTAATCCTTTTCTGAATGCTATAGTTCCAGTTGATCTTGTGATGAATATCAATTCCTAGGTACTTGTAAGAAGACACTTCCTCCAAGTTACTATTGTCATACATAAAATTAGTGTAAGTGTCCTTCTTGGATTTGATAATCATAACTTTTGTTTTGTCAGTGTTAAGAAACATACCCATGGTAGAGCAGAAATCCTTAAGAAGTCTAAGTTGCTTATCAAGATCAGATGGGCACCTTGCAAGAAGAATAATATCGTCAGCATAGAGAAGAAGGATGATGACTATCCCAACTAAGATCGTGCCAGCACATCCTGCTTCCTCTAAACAACCTTCTATCTTGTCGATGTAAATGCCAAATAGGGTAGGGGAGAGGGGGAAACCTTTTTTAACTCTGATATTACACTCAATATCTTTCAACCACCCCTCATTACTCTTTAACTTGGCAATTACATTCTCATATAACCTTATAGCGGTCGCTCTTAGCTCGAAAGGAACATTTAGCTCTTCTAATCTATTATATAGGTTGTTTCTAGGAACCGTATCGAAAGCCTTTCTAAATTCCACAAAGCAACATAAGAGATTAGATTTATCATTGCGACATTCCTCAACAATGATCCTAAGCGTAATGAGGTGGTCTGTTGTTGAGTGCTGCCTTCTAAAACTTGCTTGGCCTTTAGCCCTCTTACCTTCACTTTCAAGCCAAATGCTCAACTTGTTTTCCAAAATAATACCATATAACTTGGCTAAGAGAGGGTTGATCATAATTGTCCAATAATTAGAGGGGTTATTTGTATCCCCACTTTTAAAAATAGGGATAATGAGGCTCTGAGTCCAAGGTTTTGAGAACCCTTGCTTGATCACTTGGTTGAAAAGCTTGTGGATGTGGGGGATGAGGACAAGACCTCCAATTTTTAAGATTTCCACTTGGTAACCTTCAATGTCTTAAGCTTTCCCATTTGCCAGGCGTTTAACCCCAAAATCAATGTCTTCTAATGAGAAAAATTCTTTCCTTGTGAGCAGGGTTTCAAAGTTATCCCTGGCATTTGGAGATTTATAAAGCTTTTTAAGATAGGAATTCCAGTCATGTAAAACAATTTTATTATTATCTTTAGTTTTCCTAGTTAGAATCTGTCTCCATAATTTCTTAGGAGCCACCTTAGAGAGGTGTAAGGGATTCTCTTGTCTTTTACGAATATATTGACTTTTTTTCCTTTTAGTTAGGGCTTTGTAGATTTTTATCTTGTCAATTTTGAGAGATTCATCAACAACTTCCTTAATTGATCTCCTCGCACTTTTACAATCTCTGTCATACCATGGGTTGGTTTTTCTATTTCTTTTATTACTTGAGACTTCAATTGAGAACTTTTTAATAGAATATGAGAGGGTTGTAGTAAAATTATGATAGAGGTCATATATGTTGTCTATACTAGATAAAGGAAGCAAATTGGTTTTTAATTCATTTAGAAAGAGATCATTTTTATTTCTATCAAAGATTAAGTTCTTTTGAATATAAGGATTATCTTCAATGGGATATTTATTCATGGAAAAATTGAGAGTTATGAGTAAAGGCCTATGATCAGAGTCAGGCTCATGGTCATCTAAGATGTCAAAATTTATTATTTCGTTGTATAAAGGGAGATCGGAAATAACATAGTCTACCACGTTGCTACCAAGCCCATGGATGCAGGTCATCTGGCTAGAATTGGGCCACTTCTTTAGATTGTTGCAAATTATGAGATCCTAAGCACTACAAAGATTGACTAGCTCTGACCCAAACAAATTATACCTGAGGTCTTCAGAGCTCCTTTTGTACCGGCTAGCCAGAGTAAGGTCTTCGTCTAATCAAAGAGGATTGGGGTTTGAATGATTGCTTAGAAGAATAGCTTGGTTGCTTGAAGTTCGAGCATTAAAGTCACCCATTAAAAGGATATTACCTTCATTCCTTAGGCTAGAAATATCATTCTATAAACCATTGTAAGGACTATTTTTATCTAGATTCTTTTTCTTATAGAAGTTAGAATTAATGGGGGGGAGAATAAAAAATTGCTATGTAGGTATTTTTATCATTAATGTTAGTAATCTCAATCCAACTATATTGGTTGTAAGGGTCGTTTTTATAAATCCTAGCATGGGGGGATATGTTCTTATTAATGTAGCAAGCTATGCCCCCAATGTCTCTACGGGAGAATCGCTTGTTCCAGGTAGACCATAGTTCAAAGCCATCTATGTTAGGGACCTTAGAGTCTTCGTGCTCCCAAGTTTCAACAATCAATATAATATCAACATCATTTGAGATCCAACTTAGCTTGGGGACTTTGTTCCATGGAAAGCCCTAACAGTTCCAAGAAATAATTCAGAGCATGTTGAATTACTATTTATTACTATCTTTTTGGTTTCTATCTCAAATAACGACTTTTCTATTTCTGATTATTTCCCATTTTCCTTCCTTCGTAGCTTCTTTTACCTTTTGAACCTCCTTTCTTAATTCTGCTTGATCTTCTGGAATGAGATCTTCATTTATAAATATTCCCATTCCTTTTAGACTTGAGCTTCTACTAAGTATGTCATACTTATGGTCAATAGATCTCACCTTTATTTGGATCAGCCTTCCTTTATTCTTAGTTAATTTCCCTAACCTTGTTGCTTCTATGAGACACGTGGTTTCAATTTGTAATCTATTATGTAATTCTGTCTGGGCTATGGCTAATGTATCCTCATCTACCTCCTCTTTCAAACCGAATATTATAAGGTTCAAGGCCCTTTTGTTACGCTCATGGTCTAATTCGATAAATTTTTTCATTTCATCTTTAATTAGTTTGATATCTAATTTACCTGCCCCACTATTTAGGGTAAGACTGTTGTTAAATTTTTCCTCTAGTTCTTTAATCATGTCCTTCATTTTAAAACTCTCTATATTATCAGCATCTCCTTGCTAGGATGTTTGGTTTGTATCTTGGTTTTTTTTTTCTATGACCTGCAACCTACTCTCCATTGCCTCCATTTTATTCTCCAATAGTTCCATTTTATTTTATATTTGTTTTTGGATCTTTTTTTTTCCTCGAGAAAAAAGCGTAATTTTATTACTGCAGGTGAGTACAAAATTACATTGAGAAACACATTGATGTGTGTTATATAGAGACAAACCCCGAAGTTTTTTTACAAAAAACACAGTGCCAAAGTGACACCAAGTCTATGCAGACCCAGAAAACTGGCAAATATAAACTGTTCATGAAAAACAAGCTGTTCATACAGTCCCATTATGGACCAAAACTGTTCTAAAACCCAAATATACATTTTCACATCTTATGGACATAGCTCTGTCAATCTGAAAAAACCAAAATTTAAAAACTGGGAAAGCTCTCCCCAAGTGTAACCAGTAACCTATACGACCTGTAGAAGTGTAAGCAGCAACAAGACAAATATTGTTAGAACCTTTACGACCTGTAGCAAGCTGTCCATCACGCAAGGAGCCATTTATAATGCACATCCAGCGTCAGCATCAGCGTCCAATGTAGATTATAACACACATTTATAATGCACATCCAACATCAGCATAAAATATAATGTATGACACAGCCCATGAATATTCTCCAGTAGGCACAAATGTCCGGCCTACGAAAAAGACTCTGAAACCACACCGTCAAATAATGTGGATGTAAAAAAAAAACAGTGATATATGCCTTCAGTAGATCACTGATCCTCCAGAAGCCTACGACAGCCACCAACAACGACCTGTTGTGACAGCACACCGTGTGAAAGAAATCTAATGGCAGTTTGTTGACGGATCACAAATAATAGACAATTCCATCCACCCTCACCCAGCTGTTGACACAACACATAATGTGTATCTGTCCAAAAAATTTCCATCGCCCTGAAGAACCCAAAAATACAGTTGTAGTTCGAGGTCCTCATCGGCATAATTGAGATGATAAGCACACACCAAAGAAAACAGCCAAAGGCAATAAGTTGACCTGACAGCCTAAATAAACCAAGCCTCTCAGCCTAGTAAAGATGGATATGAGAGATCAGATATAAAACCAATTAGGTGTAACTGACCCCCTGTAAACTAATTTTAGCAGGAAACCGCCCAGAAGATCAATCAATGAAAGTAGCCCACTGTGTCCAATAGTGAAGAGTCAGCACACCTTTTGAAAAGGATTGCAAGTCATTTTGTTGACCAACCATCAGATGAAGAAATGCCCACCCTTCCACAGAAAAACTGTAAAGTCAGCACACTAAGAGGATGAAAACAAAAGGCAAAAAATGACAGGCTAGAGCATAAGCTAGTAGCCACTAATCGAAGAGAGATGGATGGAAATATTCAGAGATGACACCATCCAAATGTTCTCTGATCCTCTAGATTCCTTCATCCAACAAAAGCTCCCTCTTAAAAGCTTGATCAGCCTTCTCGTTATTTTCACGATAGATATGTTGATAGGAGAAGGAGGCAAAAGAACGGAGGATCACCCCAATGGAACGGAACAGATTTTGTAAAAGATGAACTCTGCAGATCTGTATACCTCTTATCCAATTTATCACGTTCAAGGAGTCCCCAAAAACATTTAACTGCCTGCAACCTTTCTCCATAGCGAACAAAAGAAGGATCTTGAGGCTCAGCAGTTCAGCAAAATTATTTGACCCTTCCCCCAGCCCAACAGAGATCTCGTACCAGTGAGAATCCGAGAGAAACAACAGAGCACCTCCCCCACAGAAATTTTGCTACATAGCTCCATCAAAAAAACCCCAAGGGCACCTCCTATCAATCTCCAGCATGAGGACCTCCCTCTGATTGGCAGCACGGATATGAATAGGGAAAGCAGAGTGCAAACCAACAGTCATGGCACCGAAAATCTCAGGAGTACTAACAGAACCATCAAATAGAAGCTGGTTACGAGCCAACCAACAACCCCAAATAATGAGAAGTGGAAATTTGTTTTTGGATCTTGTCTTCAACATATGTGAATTTGTTTTCCAGCATGGCATCTAACTGGGTTTGTAGCTTGACTTCTCTTTCTTCTCTACGTTTCTCTAAAGACTCTATATACTCATAAAGGCTCTGTAGAGTAACTGTGCTAGGTCTACCTTTGGTAATATTTGGTAGTTGTGGTGAATTATTCATACTTGAGAATATATGAGTAGATATGCATTAGAAAGAGATAAGGAATGTGTGCACCTGAATATCAACAAACTAGACAATAGACCTCAAGTGCCCAAGTTTGAAAATTTATCAATAAAAAAATCACCACAAACCCAAGTATTAATCGAGAAAATTCACCGCAACATTTTCACCACAAAATTTCACAGTATATTCAAGTTAGTTTTTTAAATTACAGCACGATTTTCTTACAGTTTATTTTAATTTCTGAGTCTTTATTTCAGTTTTCTTAGACTTTTATTTTCATTTCTGAGTCTTTATTTCAGTTTTCTTATTTTCATTTCTAATTCTTTATTCAGTTTTCTTACAGTTTATTTTTCATGAAAATATATATTTTTTTCTATTTTCCTATGTTCTAAATGAAATAGGACACGACCATAATGTAGAGTATTGGCTAGTATGGCTAGCTACAGATGAAAAAGAAAAGAACAAAGAAAAGAAATCGTTTATAGTGGAACACCAATTCATCCCAATGCCTAGGCAAGTTTCAATGTTTTAAAGAGAGTGTGCATGTTAAATTTCCTCAAACCAGAATTGCAAACAATATCTACTCCTGTTGTAGGGGCCTGTCCTTATATGAATACTTTGGGTGGCCCTCCAAAATTTCATGGCATAATTTTTAACCACAACAAGTATGAATACAACCTAGAATTTATCACATCTTGTTTTTTCCTCAATGTAGCTTCAACAATTTCTCATGTGGCATCCTCTGTTCTTACCATGGGGAACCACCATGGTAGCTTTCCCTGAAAGCGGTCAAAATAATCTAAATTATCCTTCCTCACAATGATAACTCGGTGCAGTTAAAGATGGAAGATTGAACAATTCACAACATAACATTGAATTTTTTGGAGGCTGGCTACATTGAACAAACACGTCATCCAACTATGCGACCAAGACCTTTACCTTCTAGGATTCCATCAAAGATAATTCCAAGACCTTTACCTTCTAAGATTCTACCAAAGGTAAGCCCAATGAGAACATGATGGCACAGATTGAACAATACAAAATATAACATTGAATTTGTTGGAAGCCTGCTAGACTGAACAAATGAGTCCTTCGATTAAGTGAAGAAGACATTTACCTTTTAGGCTTCTAGAAGACTAATGAGGAACTTAGGCCTTAATTTAAAGGAAGAGTTGAGAAACTCACTTAACTTTGGTAAGATGTAATATTTCGAATTTTCCATCAGCTAATTGGAATATTAGGGTTCTTACTTTTTCTTATTTAGTTAAGTAAATAAAAAGGCAGAGGGAACCATAAACCCAGTAGATGAATAAAATCCACTTTTACAGTGTGAATGTTTGTTAATTGAGTAGTGGAGTAGCATTATGGAGTAGTGGAGCAACATAATAATGAAAAAAGAGTGGAGGTCATAGAGCATTAATGAGGAAGATGATGGAGATAGTGGATGAATAAATGCAAGATGATGGGGATAGTGGAGAAGCAATTGCAGAGATGATGGAGGAAGTGGAGAGTAATTACAGCAGTGTTAGAGATCATGGAGGACATCGCAGTCTTTAAGGAGGCTAGTGGCCACATGTGCAGCACAGTTATGAGGTGGGCCAAGGCTAGGGAAGGCTCACAACCATAAAAGGAAGATGAGGGTAGAAAATGAAGGAGAGTGTGTATTTTTATTGTTGAGTGTCGTAAGACATTTCTTTACACACTTCAACTATTTAGCTAAGTATGCTATGATGTTTAGCACCGGGTGTTCCCGAGCGGGAATCCCACCCTTACCCACGGGGGCCTTCAAGTGCCTACTCTGGGAAGGTTTTCTTGGGCAACATTCATCATTCAGAAATCAGTTCCACTTTCAGCCACTCTCATCTGCACTTCCACGTACATAAATTACACATTCCTGAACTTGGGTTTGAGAGTTGGAACGTTGTTCTCAACACTTCAGTTGAGAAACCTATGGAGGGATCAGACCTTCACACTAAAATCCATTGCAGTCTTCTGAGATTTTCATTGACACATCTGGCATCAAGCCATCCATCTATTCTCCTATGTACCAATATTTTCTGCGAGAACTGTGTAATTCTGCAGTGAGGGTTTGAGGAGAAGAGGAAGTTCCAAGAAACTCAGCTTGCAATCTTATGAGGGATTAATCCTTCACTCCGGGGATCACTTCAGTAGCCTAGGATAAAAATTGCATTATCTATCAATAGGCTACATCATCATCCCTCCTAGACAACGCAGTCTTTCCCAGCAGTTGTGCATGCAGCAGCTGCATATTCAGTGGAGGAGCTAGATCTCAAGTGTTGAGATTGGGAATTGGGAGAAGGGACCATCCCTTCATTTAGTGAATTGAGTGGGTGCTATTTCAACTTATTTATCATTATTTCAGCCCCAGATCAACAATTTTCTCCAGGGAGTGCGTAACTCAGCCAATAGGGGTGCAGTCTACAACCCAAGAAGGGCCGAAATTCCAAACTCAAAATCTGACCAAACTATTTCTGGGTTGTTCTGGGTTTTTCGAGTAGAATCCGTGGTTAAAATCCTAGATCATTTTGAGCATGCCAACATCCTCTTGCACATATATCGTCTTCCCAGTAGCAGTAGTAGCAGTAAAAACATTTCTAGTGCTAGGATTTAGAGTTGTTCCAACCATCTTTGGTTGGCTTGGGTGCATTATTTTTGGAGCACTCTGTATATTTAATTTTTTTGATTATAATGATATGGCTTAGCTATTTCAGCTAATCATTTTAATGTCTTGGTGTTATATTCCGGAATTTTCATCATTTTACAGTTTTGTGCTTACATTTTGGTTATTGCCTTGATTTAAATGTTCTATAATCCCGTTTTTCCCATTTTGGGATATTACAGTGGTATTAGAGCATGATCTTTGGCTCATCTTGTGGGAATTTCATCGCATTAGAAGAATACGAAGAAGAAGCATAAAAAGAAGTAGTCTACAATGACTGAAGGATTGAGTTTTGCCACACTTCTTTTCAGAGTTATGCAGGATCTCACCATGGAGATCAAAGAAATGAGAAGGGAAAGGAAAAATGAAACCTCGAGAGGGTTTTAGAATGGATAAGGTCCAAGAACTTCCTATCAACAGTATAAGCAACCGACGGTACATAAAGCTCCACAATGCCCTACTATGACCACTTTCCTTGCAGAAGGAAATGAATGGCATGGAGATGGCAGATATTTGGAGCATGAGACTCTGAGTGATTATCTTTCAAAGTACCAATCTCAATCTAGAGCATTCAAAGAGAATCTGAATTTCCAACAGTTTTCCCAGATTAAAGAGAAACGAAGATCCTGCAACAGGAATAGAAGAAGAGGGTATATGCAGAATATATTCTTTCTATCTACATTCAATGGGTCATGAAAAAGCACAGAAAAGGATTGGATGGAGAAGTTAGATTGTTTCTTCCAACTATACCCAATAGCGGAAAAGGTAGCCATTGAGATTGTAGTGCTACACCTTGAGGGTGAAGCAAATGATTGGTGGTCCAACAGATTGAAACATGCCAGAGTGACTGTGTATGCAGAGTTCACTCAAAGATTGGTAAATATGTGTGATAGAAGAAACCCGGAGGCACATTACATTGAGACATTCTCCGACAATAAAGAGAAAGTGTATGAGGGGTAGAAGGGAGATGTCATCGCTGATACATTGGGAGAAGAGCAACTACCACCACTACCAGCTGCAATAGAGGTACTTGCCTTAGTGGGAGGATCACTTGAATTTTGGAAAGAAGTTCCCAAGACTTTGACATTGAGAGTCCAAGGCATGATTCAGGAGGTGCATGAGGAAGAGGAAGTAGATACTAGTGCTGGTGTAGCAGTAGAAGAGCAACCATCACCATCACCATCAATTGGAGAAGCAATTGCACCGGTTGGAGGAAATCTTGTAGCTTTGTAAGATGTTCCCAAGCATCAGTTGATCCAAGGTATGAAAACATTTCCACCCCAAATTATTTCAGCACATTAGATTAAGATTTTTGGGGTCATGCCATCAGAGAAATTTCATGACCATGGGTTAGAGTACATTGCTGATTTGGAGAAACAGACTATCAATGCGCAGAGGACCCTTGACTGGTTCAAGGAGAAGATGTATAGCTATCCGAGTTTGACATTGTTGAGCTTCACACAACACTTTTTGTTGGAGTGTGTAGTTTCTGAGGATGGGATTATCATAGTCCTAATGTAGGGAAGCTATTCCATATATTTCGAGAACTGGAGGCTACTGTCGCATGAGATGTCGTATTCTATTTATGACAGGAGATGTTGGCCATTATGCATGCATTGGCCAAATTTCGACAGTATTTGGTTGGTAGTATATTTCGGGTGAATACCAACCACCATAGTCTCCGGCATATTTTTGAGGAACAACTGCAGAAGAGGTAGCAATGGTGGATTAGTACAATGTAGGACTATGAGTTTAGCATCATGTGTGGAGAGGGCCATGAGAAAACAGATACACTATCATGGAAATCAACAACACTGTCACTGAGGAGCAGTGATGATTTTAGGGCCCAATTATTATTTGAGCATTCTAATGACTGCTTCACTTATGAAGAATTCGATGGGAAGATGGTATATGGTAGACATCATGTAATGGATAACATCTTTCATTATCAGGACAAAGCCTTCTTGATGAGCACCTCACAGCTCAAAGAGAAGTTTCTGCATGCAGCATATTCAAAACCTCATAGGTTGTGTCGGGCCATCGGTGAGAGGTTCTCATGGAGAGACCTCAAGGAGGATGCACTTTGACATATCATGGAGTGAAAATATTGTCATCAGATTATGGAGGATGGTATTGTCAACATTGATCCATTGTCGAAGTATGCACATTGCTTCCACATTTTCACACAGTACATCTCTTCACCCATGATCAGATTATATTTACGGGATTTATTCATGCTTCAAGGTATTCCCTAGGCCATAGATAGTGATTGGGACAATTATTTTATGAAAAATTTTTGGCTGGAGCTTCTCCATTGTGTGGATACCGAGTTGGTGCATGATATGAGTCATGAACCACAGTTGGATGGATGGATGGAGATGATGAGGAAGTGGATGGAAAGATACTTACAAATATATGACACAGGGCAGCAAGAAGCATGGTTGCATTGGCTTCTCTTGGGTGAGTATGGTTACCACCAAACATTTTAGATTGGTATGTTCCATGCCTTGCACAATACTGAGGTGATGCAACAACAAGAGGCATGGATGTGCTGGCTACTCTTGGGAGAGTATGGCCAATACATTGCATTCTATATGTCCATTGGTATATCATTGTTTCCTACCTTGCATAGTAGTGATGAGATGCAACAGCTGGAGACTTGGTTGCGCTGATTACTCTTGGGAGAGTATGGCCACCATATGACATTCCACATGTTAATTGGGATGTCCATGTTTTATACATGGCATGATGATGTGTTGTGGCAGCAGGAGGCCTTGTTGCATTGGCTACTCTTAAGGGAGTATGGCTACCATACTTGGTATGATGATGATGTGATGTGGCAGTAAGAGGAAGTGTTGTGGTGGCTTCTCTTGAGAGAGTATGGATACCATACTTGGGATGATGATGATGTGGTATGGCAGCAAGAGGCGTTGCTGCGGTGGCTACTATTGGGAGAGTATGGTTCGACATTTCACATGTCAATCCATGTGTCTCTATTTCCTACTTTGCATAGTGTTGAGATCATGCTTAAGAGCAAGAAAGGCCACCAGGGCCAAGTATTGGAGCATGGAAAGACACAACCTACTCCATGTAGCATGGGTTGGAGAGATAGTTTATGAGTTGGTACTTTCCACTTGGGGGAGGAACCGCTACACTTCACATATCTCATGCAGAGAAGAGGATCTTGGACAACAGATGGTTGCCACTTGGGGACTAATTAATGAGGAGAGGCATCTAGCTACACAGCTGGAGGCCATTCTATACATTCTAGAGAGGCAGCTATGGAGATGGGCATTCATAACACATTGGAGAAGATGGGGAAACCTTCCATATGAGTATTCCACTTGGGAGGGAGATGGATTTATGCAACATCCACTTTTTTAGTTTCTTAAGGACAAGCAAAATTTTGGCGGGGAGGACCGTAATATTCCAAATTTCCCATCAGCTAATTGACATATTAGATTTATTTCTTTTTTTTATTTAGTTAAGTAAATAAAAGGGTGGGGTGACCCATAAACCAAGTAGATGAATAAAATCCACTTCTATAGTGTGAATGTGGGTTAATTGAGTAGTGGAGTAGCATTATGGAGTAGTGGAGCAACATAATAATGAAAAAAGAGTGGATTTAATAGAATATTAACGAGGAAGATGATGGAGATAGTGGAGAAGCAATTGTAGAGATGATGGAGGAAGTGGTGCATTAAATGCACACATGATGGAGGAAATGGAGAGTAATTGTAGCAGTGATGGAGATCATGGAGGGCAGTGAAATATTTATGGAGGCTAGTGGCCACATCTACAACGCAGTTATGAGGTGGGCCAGGGCTAGGGAAGGCTCACAACCATAAAAGGAAGATGAGGGTAGAAAAGGAAGGAGAGTCTGAATTTTTATTGTTGAGTGTCGTAAGAAATTTCTTTGCACGCTTCAGTTGTTTAGCACCGAGTGTTCCCGAGTGAGAATCCAACCCTTACCCAAGGGGGACTTCAAGTGCCTACTCTGGGAAGGTTTTCTTGAAAAACATTCATGATTAGGAAATTAGTGCCACTTTCAGCCACTCTCGTCTGCACTTCCAGCTACAAGAATTACACATTCCTAATTTGGGTTTGAGAGTTGGAATGTTGTTCTCAACACTTCAGCTGAGAAACCTATAGGATGATAAGCCATTCACACTATGGATCCATTCCAGTCTTCCAGGAGTTTCATTTACATATCCAGCATCACGCCATCCATCTATTCTCCTATGCAACAACATTTCCTGCAGGAATTGCGTAATTCTACAGTGAGGGTTTGATGAGAAGAGGAAGTTCTAAGAAAATCATCTTGGAATATTGTGAGGGATTAATCCTTCACTCTGGGGATCACCTCAACAACCTGGGATTAGAATTGCATTATCTATCAGTAGGATACATCATCAGCCCTCCTAGACAATGTAGTATTTCCCAGCAGTTGTGCATGCAGCAGCTGCATATTCAATGGAAGAGCTAGATCTCAAGTGTCGAGCTTGGGAATTGGGATAAGGGACCAACCCTTCAGTTAGTGATATGAGTGGGTGTTATAGCAGTTTATAGATCATTCTTTCAGCCCCAGATAAGCAGTTGTATCTAGGGAGTGCGTAACTCAGCAAGCAGGGGTGCAGTGTGCAACCCAAAAAGGGCCGAAATTCCAAACTCAAAATCTGGCCAAACCATTTCTGGGTTTTTCGAGTAGAATCTCTGGTTAAAATCCCAGATCGTTTTGAGCACTCCAACATCCTCTCACACATAGATCTTCTTCCCAGTAGCAGTATTTTCCAGCAGCAGCAGCAGTAGCAGCAACAACATTTCTAGTGCTAGGATTTAGAGTTGTTCCAAACATCTTTGGTTGCCTTGAGTGAAATATTTTTGGATCAATGTGTATACTCATTTGCTATTATTATAATGATATGGCTCAACTATTTCTGCTAATTTTTTAAAGTCTTGATCTTATATTCTGGCATTTCCGGCATCTTACAGTTTTGTGCTTACATTCTGGTTATTTCCTTGATTTAAATGTTATAAATGTTCTATAATCTTGTTTTTCCCATTTTGGGGTATTACATAAGACCAATGAGGACCTGAAGCCTTAATTTTAAGGAAGAGTTGAGGAAGCTAGACTAACAAAACTTATAGGACCATGACTATTTCATCAAGTAAGACCTTCCAAGAGCTAACAAAACATATAGGGCCCTCACTATAGCTTTAGGTTAGACCTCCCAAGACCTAAGACCTTATTTGTGCCTATGTAAGACCTCTCAAGACCTTTTATTGGTCCATAAACTCTTGTCTTATCAAAGCACTATAAAACATGAGACCACTTTGTAAGAGGCATTAGAGATTAGTGGTGTAATATTGCTCTTACCGACCATTCTATGGATGTTAATTTAGACTGTATAAAACGAGGAGACACAATAGTAACTGTTACAGATTTACTAATAAGCTCAACCCTAGGTGTCTCGAAGAATTTCAATAGTGCTCCTTTGGCTTCTTGTAAACAAGAGGCTATAAATAAAATCATGCTCTGTATTATTATTATTATTATAGGCTTTTGTATATGGAAAAGGATGAAGAGATGATGAGAGTCATACATTGTAAAATGTTATAAATGGGAAGGGAAGAAATTGACTCATGGAACTAGTGACCATTATCTGGCCCCTTCTGCGCTAAAGTTGTTGAAGAGAAAAATGGGTTGTGTTGACATGTCTCCAAAAATCAAAATTACCATGTATTCTGAATCCAAACTTAGGAATCCAATCCTTGTTGCAATCTGTTACTCCTGCAAGCTCTTTAATCCTTTGAAGACAAGTCAAGAAATACCTACTTAAATAACTCTCTCAATGAAAACTATTGCGTCTAGATTTATTCTGTATCCAGACTGACCCAAATATGAGTAGCCTTGTTTAATAGGGAAAATAGCCATTCTGATGTTATTTTCTTCAGTCAATTCTTCAAGGAATCCCTTGTAAAGACCAAAGGAGGAAATAGTACTAGCTTTTATAAAGAATATGTATATAGACCAAAGGGGAAAAAATACTAGCTTTTATAAACTAGTTATCAAAACAATCATTGTATTTTAAGTGTAAAAACAAGTTATCAAAACAGTCATTGTATTTTAAGTGTAAAACAAGTTATCAAAACAATAATCATTGATATATTTGAAGGCATACAACTAGTTCCATTTGTAGATTTGTTTTTTTTAAGTGTAAAAACAAGTTATCAACACAATAATCCCTAATATATTTGAAGACATACAACTAATTCCATCTATAGATTTTTTTTTTAAGGATACTGTCAAAAAGACATATGTATGAAAATCTCTTGAGTTGTTACTAAGATACATGTTGATAATTCCTGTAATAAAGCAGAGATATGTTTGGCTTGTATGAAAGCATACTTTTCAATTATTTTGAACTAAATTCATGCAATAATTCTGTAGGTATTTGCATCTATGGCAAGAGTTAGTTATGTAGCTTGTACATGGATAAGTGGAAGAAGAGTGACTAGGGGTGCCCAGCTACAATGCACTTCACCAGATGAGGAAAGGACAGTTGATGTGAATGTCAAAAATGCTCCAAGATTTTTTTTTGAGAATGACCGTGTGGCTGAAGCTGATGTTGTCACATCATCACTCACAAAGCCACCATCAACCATAGTCCAAGGGGAAAGTTCAATTAAAAATATCAGCGCTATAAGAGGTTGGAAAAAAGAAGAAACGTTAGCTGCAATTGATGACATAGATTTTAATGGATATTCAGTTCATGCATCTCGAAAGAAACATGGTATTTCTCCCTCATCAATAAATTATTGGATAAATGGGTTCACTTAGACCAAAAGTAAAGGCGTTCTTATAGTTATGACTGAAGAGGAGGAGGCCGAGGTGGTTGAGTGGTGTAAAGAAATGGCCCAATTGGGACATGGGCTAGATTTGATACACTCAAATCCACAGTTGCTCAAATCTATCAAGGGAGGAAAAACCCATTCAAAGATGGGTTTCTTGGTAAATCATGGTGATTTGGGTTTAAAAAAAGGCATCCAGACCTTGGATTGTGTACATCTGAGGGCCTTGATAGAGACAGAGCATTAAATTTTCACCCTGCAGTTGTATGTAAGTTCTATGACACTCTTTCTAGTGCATATGATAAACATTCTTATGGTGTAGACCATATATGGAACTATGATGAAACAAGCTTACAGGTGGGAAGGAATTGTGGTAGGCAAGTAATTCCCAAGAGAGGGAGCCTAAATGTGCCAAATATTTTGCCTAAGAGCAGGGAGTGGATAACCATTTTATGTAGTGTGAATGAAATTGGTGCTTCAATCTCGAGATTTTATCTATTCAAAGGTAAAAATCAGTTGAAAAACTATATAAAAAACTATGAACCAAGTGCATGCATGGTTGTACATCCCCATGCATGGATGACTAAATAATTTTTCTTAAATTTCCTTTGCCACTTTGCTGCATCTATGCCAGGTGGTGTCTCACCAAATAACAGACACCTATTGATATTATATGGCCATGGAAACCACATGATTGTACATACAATTGAGGAAGCAAACAATTTTGGCATTGAAATTTTAACATTGCTCGCTCATACCACTCACAGATAGCAACCCCTTGATGTTAGTGTGTTTGGCACTTTCAAGAACTATTTCAGCTCAGATTGTGTTTCTGTAATGTCCCAAATTTTGCAATAAAGTATTTGGGACATTAATCTTGCTTTTATTTTAATAAAAGGAATAAAATGGGTAAGGGAACCCATTGTAGCAACTTAATAAACACTCCTAAGGTGCAAAAGTCACTTAAGTGGCTTAAGATAGCAGCCCCAAGTGTGGAAAGGGCCAAAGGCAAGCAAGCTAGACCATGGTTGACCAAGTCAACAACGTACCCTAAGACGGGAAGCTTGCACGAGAAGATTGCATAGTTAGAGTGGAGGGAAATTTGAAAGGAGAGAGAAACCCTAATGTGAGTGGGGTCCATACACACATTGCATAAAAGATGAAGGAGAGCATTGTGGAGATCAGTTTTTGGAAAATATAATTTGGAGTTGAAGCTCTCTTCAATTTGTTGTTGTTTAACACAAGAGGGATTCCTGTTTAGGAATGCCCTTCTCTTCCATGGGAGGCCATGGAGAGATTGTACTTCATCTTCCTCACATCATGGCTTAAGGCCAAAGCAGTCATTTGTAGCTACTACGTTATTCTTGCAGCAAGAGAACGCTGGAGTTGCTAGTGTTGCAGTGAGGGACCTTCATCACCACTTTCGGAGCTGGTTTGTAGAGAGGAAGCTCATTCCTTCTCTAGGAGATCAGAAAAGGATCATATCAGAGCTTTATTGAATATTTGGCATCAGGACATACATATTTCTCTCATGCCCAGCGCAGTCCCTTTCTCTTACAGCGTTATTCTCAGTGAGGGTTTGCAGGTGGAGCTCATTTTGTGCACTAGTGAGTGCAATCTTCAGTGAGGGGATCAGCCCTTTCATTTTGGAGATCATTGGAGGAGGTTTCATTGTTTATTGCAGCAGCTACTTCCTTCTCCATTCTTGTATTATTATTGAGTTGCAGCAGCTACACTACAACTTCAACATTTTCTAGTTTTGTGTATTTTAGCCAATCCCTTGGAGGATTGAGGCAATAATGTATTTCTGGGGTTGAGATCTTTCTCCCCCATCTTTATTTGAGCATATAATGTCATATCTTCTCATATATATCAGATTGCAGTCATTTTCCCTCATAGACTGAGCAGTAATAGAGTAGTTGGGTTTAATGCAACAATGGATTCTCATGTCTATGTACACTTTCCTTAGAGGCTGGTTTGCACTCACCTTGAGAGGTCTTTTCCTCAAGGATCTTGTATATTATTTGCTGCTATGCATTTTGTATCATATTTTTACTCTTCTGAAATTATATGATGCATTCTTCACTACTGCTCATATTGGAGTTTTAATGTTGTTGAAGATTCCCTTATTGAGCATTGTTTCAGTATACATGTTGGTGGGAGATCTGAATAACCCCCTTAGGGTTATTTATTTGAGCTTATATTCTACAGGGAGTTTGTACCAGACATATTCTAGGGCATCCCAGCATTGGATTTCCTTATTTTCACAATGGCTTCCTTATGTAGCGTCCTCATGGGTAGCTGGTGCAGAAATTCCTTGAAGGGAATTATTAGCTCTTGACATGTTCTATTGGCAGAGTCTGCTACAGGGCTAGGTAACCTCTGGATCTCATCCTTCCTTGTGAAGGTGAAATATCCAGTAAATTCCCCTGCAGTCAATCTCTGAAATAGTTCAGTGTTGATTGTTAATACTCCCGGAGGTGGAAAAACAATAGGAACATCTAAGATGTTCCCAATTGAGCATAAAATTCCCCATTTGGGATATTACAGTGGTATCAGAGCTTTTAACTTGGCTCAGCCCGTGAAGTTCGAATTTAAGAGAAGAAGAGGCCAGATTGATGCAAAGGATGAGATTGATCTCATCAGTTTTTGGGTCCAGCAACAACTTCTCCAAGGAGGTTGAGGAGATAGAGGAAGGAGAAGAGGAAGGACCATGCACTTCCTATTCTCACAAAGGAGCAGAGAAGAAGCATGGAGAACACTTGGAATTCGAATTCTAAGTGAGTATCTACTGAATATGGAACAAACCCTAGAGTCTTCTAAGAGGCTCTATCCTTTTCACACTTGTTCAACAGAAAGAAGAAAGAACTTGGTGGTTCAGCCATGGGAGGAATGCAAGGGTTTCTACTCTTGCTGATTTTTCTCAGATCCTGATCAGAAGATTTGGCCACAGGAGGGAGGAGCCCTCATCACCAGAGGCACATGCTAGCGCTGTACACTCATGGAGGAGCAACCTCCACCTTTATCTATTGAGACAGCCAACAAACTGGAGGAAGAGACTCTTGCAGCAACACAAGATTCTTCCAACTCTCTCCAAGGTATGCATGAGTTTGTATCTATCATGGAGGATTGCACATTATTGCATGCTGATTTTCTTGAGGAAGGAACTTTCTCTACGCTGTGCCATTTTGGAGAAAAGAAACCCTCATCATCCTCATGCACTATTGATGAGCCATGCATCACATGTAAGGGTGGGGTTTTGAAATTTTGTATGGAGGAGATTGCATTTCAATGTCCCATGAAATGAAAAATGAGAAATCTGTTTTGGGACAATGGTAGCTCTTGTGAAAGAGGTACCAGGTGGCAGGATACTTTCACCATGGAGCAGAGCTTTGAGGATTATATGTGCCCAGCGGAAATGTGGAGGATCCATAACCCATAGGTCCCAGGATCTTTTCACACTCATTGCATTTGATGGAGAAGGGGAGAGTATGGGTGCATCATTCATTATGTTCCCATTTTAGATTGGGTGTGGTGGAGCAACAAACATTCTTTTTGCTCAGATTTTGTTTGGATGTTGCGGGAGCAAAAGGAGGCACTAGTATAGTGCAAGAGGATTGCTCTTTGGTCTTGGATGCCAAGCAACACCTTCTTCATGGGAGGAGCAATACATTGCAGCAAAATGATGGGAGGAGTCTTTGGCAAGATTCATGTCAAAGAGGGGAGCTTTGAGTTGACAATGGCCCTACTCCAAAGGCCAGCAACACTGTCACTTGAGAGCTTGGACTACTTGTTGGAGTGCTCTCAAAGCCACTTCACAAGTGATATACTTTGGAGGCATGTAGATGATGAGTATGAAGGAGTAATGGAGAGAAGCATTCCTCACTACACTTTGATTTTATTGGCTTGGTTGCACAAGCACAAGAAGAGGGATCTACATGCAATGTTTATGGGTTCTTCTTTCATGCATTTTCATGCATATTTTTCATTGATGGAGGAGTCCACTTGGGAGGGCTTCCTAATGGATGTATATCAGCATTTGGCTAGATGCATAGCCCAAGAGATGATGAGATGGTTGGCACAACCACTCCCCTACTATGTTGCAGTAAGGGGAACTTTTCATTGGAGCCATTTCAGCTCAAAGGCCAAAGTACATGGTGAGGGAGGTAAATCTTTGTGACATGCTTTGCACTCTCTTATCTTTATGAGCAGTATTTCAGATCAAGAGGGACCCTTCCTTCTTGCACATTGTATTTTGTTGTACTTATGGTTCATTGTAGAAAAATGATGGCTATTTCAGCAATGTTTTGTGGGGGAAAGCCACATAGTTTTGGTGTGCACCTTTGGCACCAAATTTTGTTTTCATGATCACATCTTGCAGGATGTATGTGGCAAAAAAAAAGTGGCTGAAAAGACACTTGTTGTATCATATTTTGAGGTAGGAAAATGATTCCCTGCGCTGGTTCCATGCATGGGACCATATTTCACCTCCTTGCTCTCATGAGTTTATGCTTCCATATGTTGCTAGTGGAACACTGTTTAGAGGAAGCATTGTTTTGGAGGAGGGAAAATAAATTGAAGATGCCCATTGGGAGTATGATTCTCCCTACTTTGCATGTTGTATGTTCTAGGAGGAGAAATGGGCAGCCCATGATTGCCAAACTTCATCTCTTTCTTTCATGAGGGAGGAGTTATTTGGAGAATTCAAAATTTTGGAGGAGGCATTTCATGGTTTGTATGATTGATGGGGTGGTTTGGGTCTCTCATGAAGGCCATTTATTTCAGCCATATATTAGTAGCAGCCCCATATGTATCTTGAGGAGGGAGAGACTCATTGGGTGGATGTGCCCTTTGGGGAAGAAAACCTCCATTCTTATTGCAGCACATGCTCCAAGGGAGTATGGAAGAAGATGTGGTCACCATGTTCAGCCATGCATTTTTAAAGGAGGTGGACCATATGATTGTTTCGATACAATATGTTGATGAATTCCAGCTCATCACATATGAGATGATTTGGGCCAGCTTGATTTGCAGCGTTGGAGGAGAGGTCCTTTGGGGATCTAGACTTCATTTTGCCTCTTGAAGGCAACACTATTGTAGCCCAAGTTCAAATTTCACTCCAAATTCACCATGAGTGGAGAAGAGGACAGCGTGGGGTAGGCTATGAAGCTTACCAAGTTCAGAAATTCAGCCCACCTATTTCTCATGAGCACAAGGTGGAGGAGTACTTTCAGGAGTTGCCTAGTTGGAGGGTGAATCATTTTGCTTGATTGTTTGAGGATGGAGGATCTATAGCAGGATATTTTAGACTCCATGCCTTGAGTGGAGGACCTTTTTTTAGTTCATCCTTGCTCTTGCTTGAGGACAAGTAAGTTTTGGGAGGGGAGGACTGTAATGTCCCAAATTTTGCAATAAAGTATTTGGGACATTAATCTTGCTTTTATTTTAATAAAAGGAATAAAATGGGTAAGGGAACCCATTGTAGCAACTTAATAAACACTCCTAAGGTGAAAAATTCACTTAAGTGGCTTAAGATAGCAGCCCCAAGTGTGAAAAGGGCCAAAGGCAAGCAAGCTAGACCATGGTTGACCAAGTCAACAACGTACCCTAAGAGGGGTAGCTTGCACAAGAAGATTGCGTAGTTGGAGTGGAGGGAAATTTGAAATGAGAGAGAAAACCTAACGTGAGTGGGGTCCATGCACACATTGCATAAAAGATGAAGGAGAGCATTGTGGAGATTAGTTTTTGGAAAATAGAATTCGAAGTTGAAGCTCTCTTAAACTTGTTGTTGTTTAGCACAAGAGGGATTCCTGTTTAGGAATGCCCTTATCTTCCATGGGAGGCCATGGATAGATTTTACTTAATCTTCCTCACATCATGGCTTAAGGCCAAAGTGGTCATTTGTAGCTACTGCGTTTTTCTTGTAGCAAGAGAACACTGGAGTTGCTAGTGTTGTAGTGAGGGACCTTCATCACCACTTCCGGAGCTGGTTTGTAGAGAGGAAGCTCATTCCTTCTCTAGGAGATCAGAAAAGGATCATATCATAGCTTTATTTCAAATTTGGCATCAGGCCATATGTATTTCTCTCATGCCCAGCATAGTCCCTTTCTTTACAGCGTTATTCTCAGTGAGGGTTTGCAGGTGGAGCTCATTTTGTGCACTAGTGAGTGCAATATTCAGTGAGGGGATCAACCCATTCATTTTGGAGATCATTGGAGGAGGTTTCATTGTTTACTGCAGCATCTACTTCCTTATCCATTCTTGTATTATTATTGAGTTGCAGCAGCTGCACTGCAACTCCGACATTTTCTAGTTTTGTGTATTTTAGCCAATCCCTTGGACGATTGAGGCAATAATGTATTTTTGGGGTTGAGATCTTGCTCCCCCATATTTATTTGAGCATATAATGTCATATCTTCTCATATATATCAGATTGCAGTCATTTTCCCTCATAGACTACGCAGTAATAAAGTAGCTGGGTTTAATGCAACAATGGATTCTCATGTCTATGTACACTTTCCTTAGAGGCTGGTTTGCACTCACCTTGAGAGGTCTTTTCCTCAAGGATCTTGTTTATTATTTTCTGCTATGCATTTTGTATCAAATTTTTACTCTTCTGAAATTATATGATGCATTATTCACTACTGTTCATATTGGAGTTTTAATGCTGCTGAAGATTCCCTTATTGAGCATTGTTTGAGTATACATGTTGGTGGGAGATCTGAATAACCCCCTTAGGTTATTTATTTGAGCTTATATTCTGCAGGGAGTTTTTACCAGACATATTCTAGGACATCCCAGCATTGGATTGCCTTATTTTCACAATGGCTTCCTTATGCAACGTCCTCATGGGTAGCTGGTGCAGAAATTCCTTGAAGGGAATTATTAGCTCTTGACATGTTCTATTAGCAAAGTTTACTAGAGGGCCAGGTAGCCTCTGGATCTCATAGGATCTCATGGAGAGATTTTACTTCATCTTCCTCGCATCCCTTTAACCTCTGTCTCAAAAATGTCTTCATCGGAAATGATATACATGTAGATATTTATAGTAAATCATCAGTTACTTGACAGATCACTGTATGTGAATTAAATCTGATTTAATTCACTTGATCTCTCACTAGTGCAACAATCAGTTACAACTAGTTAAACTATTTTTAACTCAATTAATTGACATAACTGATTTCTCATTCATTAAACTAATACACTAACTACAAATTGTACTCTAAAACAAATAGAATCACTCTGCATGCCTCACCAACCACCCTCAACTCGAATTTCATGAGCTAACTGAATTTATCACACTCATTTAACTATTACAAGTGATTATGAGGTAATATTAGAATTTATTGTCCAATTTAATTAAGGGAAAATTAAATCAGACACACATTTCTTGTTGACTTTTCAACACTTCCTCTCAACAAGAAAGGGGTTTTCAGCTACCTTGATCCTGCCTCTATGGCATTTGAATTTTCTCTTGGTGAGTGCCTTCATCAGAATATTTGCATCCTGATCCTCCATGGGAATGTACTTTAGTAACATAATGCGTATTTGAACACAATATTTGAGATGGCAGTACAACATGTCTATGTGCTTGGACATGTCATGCAATACCAAATTAACCGAGAGTTTTATGCAACTCTGGTTATCAAAATGTATCATTGTCAGATCCATATGACGACCAAACAAACCAACAAGTATATTCCTCATCCATATGGCCTCACATGCAACCTGATTGGCTGCCATCATTAGGGGAATTTTGAGGTCTAAAATGGGCCTCCTAAGAAAAATGTAAAACTAAAATAAACTTTATGAGAACCAATAGGATTCAAGATGATGATGTCAACCATGGGGGATGATTCACCATTTTTGGAGTTAAAAAGTAAAAAGAATAAAAAATAATAAAATAATTAAACTACTTTTTCAACTTGTATTTTCAACTTATCTCCCTAAGGGTTTACTCAAGTTTCGAGTGAGAGTACTCGTTGGATGCAAAATTTAATTCCTCATCTAAGGAGTACCCATGTTGCATACTTTTTATGGACCGTCCTACATGAAAGATGAAAAATACATGGAAAAACATGATTGGAATCATGGTTTTCATGTATTTCTCATTTTTTGTGTAGCAGAGTCCACCAAAAGTATGCAAAATGGGTACTCCTTGGATGGAGAATTAAATTTTTCATATAACTAGTATTCCTACTCAAAATTTGAGTAAACACTGAGGGAGATAAGTTCAAAATATGAGTTGAAAAAGTAGTTTTTTCTTTTTTCCCTCTAAAATTTGATGATGTAATCAAATCTGATTTTATTATTTCCATTATTATTTTATAATTTCCTTAGGAGGCCCATTTTATACCTCAAAATTCCCTTAATGGTACTCTATCTCTGCTGAACTGGGTGTAACTGATATATGCTTCCTACTGTACCAAGAAACTATTGTTGATCCTATGCTAAAGATCCCTCCTGATGTGCTCTTTCTGTCTGATGGAATTCCTGCCCCAATCTGCATCGGTGAAGCCTTGAAGCTTCACTCCCTATGTATGTCTGTACCATAATCCATACTTTGTAGTGCCCCTGAGATATCTCAAGACATGCTTCCCTGCCTTCCAGAAGAGCTTGGTCATCTTAATTATAACTTGACTAAGTTGGTTAACTGCGTAACACATGTTTGGTTGTGTGTTCACCAAGTACATGAGTGAACCCACAAGCTACCTGTAAATAGTAGCGTCCAATACCTCACCTGAAGTAGCATCCTCCTTCCTCCAGTTTCTTGCAAGAGGAGTCTCCATGGGTTTACAACTCTCCATGTGGAACTTTCTCAGAATCTCTTTGGAATACTTTCCTTGAGAAAAAAATAGCTCCCCATCACACTATCATATCTCCAAACCAAGGAAATAGTGAAGGAGTCCCATGTCCTTCATCTCAAACTCTCTTACAAGATCCTATTTGCAAGAAGTTATGAGTTTCTCATCACCTTTCAGAATAATATCGTCAACATAAAGTACAATAATCAAAATCTTACCATCAACCAAAATCTGGTACAAGTTCGCATCCGCTTCACTTTTAGTGAAGCCTAACCCAGTGAAATAGCTGTCAATCCTGGTGTACCAAGCACGAGGTGATTTCTTTAGCTTGTACAGTGCTCTTTTGAGTCTGCAGACATGTGACTCACTGTCAAAGGTCTCAAAAACTTCTGGTTGCTCAATGTACACTTCTTCCTCAATAAATCCATTAAGAAATGCAGTATTCACATCCATATGATGTATCTGCCACCCCATCTGTGCTGAGAGTGCAAGGATAGATCTAATCGATGAGTACATTTCAACTGGTGCAAAAGTCTCCTCATAGTCAATCCCCTCAACTTGTGATAATCCTCGGGCTACAAATATAGCCTTGTACTTCTCCACACTCCCATCTGTTGCTTGTTTCACCTTATAGATCCATATATATCCAACCACTGACTTCCCAACTAGTCTTGGGACAAATTCCCATGCATTGTTCGTGATGATGGAGTCATACTCCTCAACCATGGCATCAACTCAAGTTAGTTGCTGCATTGCTTCCTCAAAGGAGGATGGTTATGTCACAATACACTTACTCATAAGATCCATGTATCCAGTAAATTTTTTTGGATATTGTCTCTATCTGTGTAGTGATGTAGGGGCTCCTACATGTTTGTCTGCATCAAGTCTCGATCTGTCAGCTTCTATGGTTCACCACCTACCATGTTTGGTGGATGGCTCTGGATGAGTGGTTTATGCCACTCCATGATCCTCTACATGTGGCTGCTCCACATATTTAGGTTCATCCTTTGGAGCCAAGAGTCCCTCATTTTCATGCAAATAAATCTTCCTCTGAAGGGATAATCGCATGGCTTTCTCTTCATAAAATTTTACATCCCGTATGACAACAGTCATCCTACTGTTCAGAAAATACACCTGATAGTTGTGGAGAGTATCAGTGTACCCCACAAATATCCCAATCTCAGTTGTTGGTTATAGCTTCTTTCTAGAATCTTTGGTCACATGGAAATAGACAAATGAGCCAAAAATTTTAAAATATGAAACATTAGGTTTCTTACCATAAAAATCCTCCTCTGGTGTACTCATGCCAAGTATCCGATGAGGACTATGATTCTGCACAAATACCGATGTGTTGCATGCCTCTACCCATAGATGCAATGGTAGGCCTTGATCATGTAACATCGCTCGTGCTACACCCACAATTGTTCTGTTCTTTCTTTCTACAACCCCATTCTATTGTGGGTTATGAGGTGCAATCAAATCTCTCTGAATTCCTTCTTTGTCGCATAAGTTCTTGAATTCATTGGAGATGTACTCACCACCATTGTCGCTCCTTAGAGCGTTCACATGCTTCCCTGTATCTTTCTCAACTAGTGCTTTGAACTCACAAAATTTTGAGAACGTCTGATATTTCTTTTGCATGAAGTAGTTCCAACAGTTTCTAGAAAAATAATGAACCAAAATCACATAATACTTGTTATTTGTTTTTGAATCTGTAGAGAATGGTCCACACACATCTGAGTGAAATCTCTCAAGGATTTATGTTGCTCAGTTCTCCTTCTTGTGAAAAGTGGCCTTTGTATACTTCCCCATTGTACATCTCTTGCATGTGTCTATCTGCACAAGAGTACCCTTTGGAAGCCCCATAGAAATATGTTGCATAACCTTCAAAGCACCGTGCTGTAGATGGGCCAATCTCCTGTGCCATAACTCACCCTCATTCCGGCTCACCACTCTGTCTGCTTTCCTCATCAATGTTGCACAATCATCTACATTAAGTTTGTAGAGATTCTTCACACAAACCCTAATCTTCTTGACTTGTCCTGTGGCTTTGTGACGAAGGAATGCTTTCCCTTCACTAAAAAACACATCATATCCTCTATCCTCCAACATAGCAACTAAAACTAAATTCTTTTTCAAGCCTAGTACATGCATGACATATTTTAATAAGAAAGGTTTACTTGACTGTATCTGGAAAGTAATTGTACCAATATTAGTAGCGCTATACCTCTCGTCATCACCCATCACGATGTGCATCTGAATATCCTTCTCCTCCAAGCTATTAAAGAGTTCTTTATCTCCCATCATATGGAAAGATGCACCAATATCCAAGTACCACACTGATCCCATCACACTAGACACCATGCATGTGATGAGTGAGAAATCCAACTCGAACTGTGAAGCCAAAGCTTCACCCGCTCCAGATCCTGAAGCCTTATTGTTCTTCTTCTTCTTTTGTGGACAATTAGTGGCATAATGTCCATGCTCGTGACAGTGAAAACATTTCACTCTGGACATTTCACACTTCTTTCCTTATTTTCCGGTCTCATATTTGGAATAGGATTTCTTTCCCTTCCCCTTCTAATTTGCCCTACATTAGGGGAATTTTGAGGTCTAAAATTGGCCTCCTAAGGAAATTATAAAATAATATTGGAAATAATAAAATAATATTTGATTACATCATCAAATTTTAGAGGGAAAAAAGAAAAAACTACTTTTTCAACTCATATTTTCAACTTATCTCCCAAATTTTTTACTTAAATTTCGAGCGGGAGTACTCATTGGATGAAAAAGTTAATTCCTCATCCAAGGATTACCCATGTTGCATATTTTTGATAAGTATTTCTACATGAAAAGTGATAAATACATGAAAAACGTGATTGCAATCATGTTTTTTTATGTATTTCTAATTTTTTGGGTAGCAGGTTCCATCGAAAGTATGCAACATGGGTACTCCTTGGATGAGGAATTAAATTTTTCATCCAACGAGTACTCTCACTCGAAATTTGAGCAAAAAATTTGGGAGATAAGTTGAAAATACGAGTTGAAAAATTAGTTTTATTACTTTATTATTTTTTAATATTTTTACCCTTTTACTTAAAAAATGGTGAATCATCCCCCATGGTTGACATCATCATCTTGAATCCTATTGGTTATTATAAAATTTATTTTTGTTGTACATTTTTCTTAGGAAGCCCATTTTAGACCTCAAAATTCCCCTAATGCCAGCCAAGGCGCAGTTTTTCTCATCATATGCCTTGGATGAGGATCTATTTGTGGTATTCCGCCTGAATTATTCTTGTACCAAATCCGACCAAAGTCGCTCCCAATCTGGTAGCTTCTCCCTCCCATTGATAGAGCCCTAATAACTATGCCAACTCTTGGGATGGCCTAAAAGTGCTAGGCTCACCAAGTTATCATCCACTACAGTAATCCCGACACTTCCAAGCTCATCTCAACATTGGATGAACTTGGTAAAATATTTCGGAATAGTGTCACCTTCCTCAATTTTGATTTTCCTGTGCTTGTCCTTCAGTGCCAATTTTTTGTGGTCACTGCTATTTCGAAACAGATTTGTCAAAGCATTCCACATTGCATATGGAGCCACTTTTCCATGGAGACTCAAGACAATGTGGTCTTTAACTCCCTCTAATAAGATCCTCCTTGCCTTTGCAACCTTCTTTTTCCAAGCATCAAGAAGAGCGACGTCTGCTACCGTGGGCTTGGGAATATCATTATCAATGAATTTTCAACCTGTTGTCCTCCAGAACTGCCTCCATTTTGTCTTTCCATGCAGTATAATTAGAATGGCCCTCGAGTGAATATTCCAATCTTAATTTGTTGAAAGCCATCTTGATCCACTTGTCGCACCAAAGAATATTTTTGCAAATTTGAATGTTGTTCAGTACAAAATCAATTTCTTCTCCACTATAGTGATTTCGTTCGCTCCGATACCATGTAGAAATTATGAAAACAAGTTTTATAACAATGGATTCAATCCCATCATGCGATATGCTAAAGCAAGATACTGAATCCTTTTAAAAATTAATTTCGGAAAATAAACACGATCACACAATCACACCAAGTAAAAGAAAGAAGAAAATCAATCCAAAACAAAGATATTTTTCCCGGGGAAAGCTTGCTGCTCAAAAACCCTCTATATTATATTGTATATTCAACCAAGGAATCATGAAACAATACAATGCACTCTTCTCACAAGAGTTTGTTGCACTCTACCAATTGTCTCACACTGATCCGGACAAAATCGACATAAATGAATCTAAGAATTCGGACATGATGAATATCATCATGGAGAAAAATGCCCAATTGAGATAGTGTTGGGAAAGATACTGAGAGGGGGGGGGGGGGGGGGTGAATCAGTATCTTGATCTATCAATCAAATTTTTACTTTTCTCAAAACCCATACGCTACTTTACAGAACAAAACTAGCGTATATACGCAGATATCCTTAAGGAAACTCGCGTATGCTCAGATCTCTTATTATGCAGATAATTCTTATCTTAGATTATTGCATCATTCACTTATTAGATGTTAGTAAGCAGTAAACATGTACAGTAAGAACAGAATAAATCAACACACATAAGCATCACACATGAACACCAGGATTTTAGGTGGAAACCCAATTCGGGAGAAAACCACCGCTGTCGTCATCTTAGTCTTCAATATTTATTATAAATAAAACATTGTACAACCATGTACTGGCGTAGATTCATAGTAGCACGCAGGCACCCACCTGAAGAAGGCTACAACCTTCTCTCGTTTACCAGCCTCTCCTGGAAGGGAGCTACAACCCCCTGCTCTCGTTTACCAGCCTCTCCTGGAAGGAAGCCACTACCCCCTACACTCGTTTACCAGCTACCACTGGAACGGAGCTACAACCCCCTCACTGAAGGCTTCGACCTTCAGCACCTCTGCGGACCACGTTTCATCAATTTTCATACTGGATCCAACAGCTTCCATACAACACAACTTGTAGGCCACTTTTCATAATATTTTAAGACTGGACCCACTCCACACATTTAAGCTCAACATTCATCAAAATGAAACTTATAACCCCATCAATTCATTCATTGAATCATCAACCAATCAACCAACAACTTGATCTTCAATTAACATAATCAGCAACATATTCATCATTCAAACAACCCAGTTCTGTATGAATACATCATTGACATATAGCATTAAAACAGCAAAACAGATCAGACATTTCATTCCACTTACTTCAGAAAACCCTAGATTCCATACGCGCTTGTACTTCACTGAACCTGCGTATGTACGCGCTTTCATGTAGACCAACCCGCTTATACTTCTGTGCATCCTTCAGAAAAACTCGGTCTGCCCATACGCGCTTTTCCTTAAGCAGACCCGCGTATAGACGTGCTTTTACTGAAGCTAACCTGCGTATACATTTGTAACTTTTCAGGACTGTGTAGCTCTTCAGATCAGATAAAAAACTCAGATTTCATCCTTTACTTTAGAAATTATTTCGCCTCATCTCAGATCTAAACATTCCATAAACAGATCTAGAAAATACATATTCATTTCAGATCTAGAGATCCTTCTTCATAGGTGCATCATAGTTTCAAATCTATCAATCAAGAACAGAGTTCATCCATGCAGACATTCCTTAGAGATATTTATTCATTAACAACCCTCACTAATGCACACCCTTGCACAATGATTTTCTTCTCCTTATATAGATTTAGCCTTTGACAATACCATGAGCCAAAACCACACAACTACTAATGGTATTCCTGGACAGGATCAAATAGATAATCCAGCGCTCAATATAATGGGTCAATACCATGGTAATGTCCCCTGGTTTCCTAAATTTAGAGCGCAAATGGCCATACGTGACTCGGCACGTACTTTTCTGCGTGCATACGCTACTTAGCCTTAACAAACCCGCGTATGCATTGTGACATAACTTATTCATCATTGTTCTGGTACTTTCTGAATTCCTTTCTTCTGCTACTTCTGAACTGATTTGTAGATACATCATCAAAATCAACACATTGTATCACATTGCCAACAATCTTCCCCTTAATTCATCAAGTAGGTTTCCATCCAAAGATAACTCATCAAGTAAGAACAACTTCATCAAGCATTTTGCCATCAAGGACAACATATTGCAACATATAGCTAACAATATTATTTCATCAAGTTTCCATCAAATTTATCAAGTAGGTTGCCATCAAGGACAACACTCTGCATCATATTGCCAACAATCTCCCCCTTTGGACTTGATGGCAACCATGATGGTGTTTGATCACCACAATAGATAGATACATTGATTATAATCATTATGAAAACACCATGATATTCTCCCCCTATTAAAAAACCATGTTACTCTCCCCCTTTGACATCAAGGGCAAAGGGCGGATGAAATCCAAGACAATGTTTTTCTCCACATGTAGAAAGAACATCTCTGTAGATCTGATGTGCACTAAAGTTACCATGCTCCCCTTGAGAGCACGCTGAAACTCCAAAACATATTTTTCAATGAAGTACATGACTCTGTGACTTTTCCTATCACCAAGGACTCATACTTACATCAAAGACCCAACCAAGTGGATTTACATATATGACTCAAGTACCCAACCAAGTGGGTTTACACATTTTGACTCAACTTCCCAACCAAGTGGGTTTACAAATTTGATCAAGTCCTTACATGACTGAATATTACAATTTACAGCATAGGTCATAACCTTTTCATCAAATTACACATATGACCTTTTATAACCAATATCAAAAAGACCTCAAAAGAGATCATAATTCAGAATCATCATAATGCCAACAATGCATTATATTCAACAAGGCTAATGCTCCCCCTGAAACCGTGCATCCAATGCATCCTTTCCATATGACCAAAAATCCTCCTTAGCTTGTGCAACCTTAACACTTTCATCATCCAATCATCAAGGCATCTTTACCCATTATCAGAGAATGAAACAAAAATATAAGAGCTGAAACATCATCAGAGATACCATACAGCATCAGAGATACCAAACAGCACTGTAGCTGTGCTGAAGAATGTTGACCCCAAGTAAAATTTGTCAGCAAATAACCATACACGGTTTTCTTTGTATAAACTCGCGTATATACGCCACTGTATTTCAGGAAACCCGCGTATCCAATTTAATCTTCTGATTTTAAGTAGATCCGATCTTGTACATGGCAGAGACAACTCCCAGCTTCCATCTGAGATATTCGAATGCTTCCCTGGGACATATGAGAGAAGAAAGATGGGACAATGTAGCTATGTTTTCAAGTGTCATCCAACATTTGTAGCATAAGTGCATCAGTAACCAAGCCTTCAGACTCTATGCAACATCAACATATTCTTCCCAAGAGGAATTATCATATCAAAACAACTTCTTCAATAGACACTATGTGTCAAACAATCATCGACGTGATCTAATATCACCAAGATCTTCAAGATTCATCATGATGTAATATACGAAGGAAAAATATCTCATCCATAGCAACAAACTCTACATGATCTATTCTTATCTCTGAATCATAAGACTTCCAACTCATCCATGAGTGAAAACAAAAGATACTCTTCAGCCAAAAGCAATCAGGGCTCATTCATAATCTCATCATAAGAAACCATGTATCATGTCATCATCATTTGAGCATAAGTATTATGAGAACTAAGGAATAAGCAGATACAATGCCAACAATGCAATCATTAGTAGTTAGACCGATGCCCCCCCTGAACCTGTACTCCTGTTCTTGAGCTGAATCACTATTTTTCTTAATAGAAAAGCATACGCTTCTGTCTCCAAAGGAACTCGCGTGTATACGCAGCTTTTGTTCACGAAACCTGCGTATGGAAAGTGAAAAACTAAAAATTTCACACCTTCATCTCCCCCTGAATTTGTACCACTTGTACCTGTCTTCTTCACATCAGATGCACTCTCAGAAATAAACATAACCAGAATTACCAAAACAACCATGGGAATCATCATACATTACTCCCCCTGTGATGATACATTACTAATCCCTAGAATGTATCTCACATCATTTGGCAGCCATTATGAAAAGTAGGCTTTAGAAGCGAATGACTGCAGTAGGGTCAATATTCCCTACGTTTCTGACCGGTCCTCCTTCCTTTTCCAGCTTTGCTTGAACTTTCTTATTGTGTGCTGAAAATTATCCAATTTCTCAAATCTGTTCATCCTGCACTCCTTTTCCACATGTCCATACTTGTTACAAGCATAACATATTACATGACCAGAAAAATAAGCATAGGGATCATATTATGTTTTTCTATTCTTTCTTCTATTGCAATCAGCTGCTTTATGACCATACTTGCTACATGAAAAACAATATCCCTTGAAGAAACCAGAGTACCTCTCTGTGTAGAATCTGTTTGTTTGTGACTGAAACAATCTTCTTCTGCAATTGGCTGCAACATGCCCATAATTATGAAATTTAAAGCATTCAACATTATTGATGAAAGGAGGGAATGATTTCTTTTGAGAGTTCATGATTGTCGGTTGACCTTTTGTTTCTTCCAACACATCAGGTTTTGCATTGATATCCTTTGAATCTTTAGCACTTCCTTGTGAACTAGATTCTCCTTTAACAGTTTCATGAAAACCAAGACCAAATTTAATAGAAGGAGACCTTTGACTACTAAGAATATTATCCATAATCTTAGTACTATCTTGAAACCTCAGGAGTTTATCTTTTTCTTCTAATTTACCTTTGAGAATATTTACCTGAACCTCCAATATTTGGCATTGCCTCTTCATACTTTCTTCAACCCTTTTTCCTTCTTCTACTTGATCATTCAATTTTAAAATCTCTTCTTTCAACCCATTTTCTTGTTCTTCAAAAATTTGTAGAAGTTCTTCATTATTCTTATTTGATTTTTTCAGATCTTCTTTGAGGGAGACGATTTCTGCTTCAAGTCCTTTTTCTTCAAATGATTGTAGAAGTTCCTCATTCTTATTATTTGATGCTTCGAGATATGCTTTCCGAGAGATGATTTCTGCTTCAAGTCCTTTACTTCAATTGGTTACATTATCGTATTGTCTTTGATACATTTCTATCCGTCTTTGATACATTTCCATCTAACCATTCATCATATCTATTTGTTCTTTCATTCTAGAGATCATTTCTTTGTAGATAGATTCTTGCTTATTAGATGATCTTTGTTGTTCTTCAACTTTAATTTTGAGAGCTTCTTCTAGATCCATAACATTACTTTCACTATCTTTACCATTTCTTTCACAATAAAGTGAATCATAAGAACAACATTCAATACCTGTTTTATCTTTTCATTTTCTGCTGCACATGTTTTCTAAGATATCTCCTTTTGAGTAGCCTTCTTCTTTTGCTTCCTTCCCATTGCGACGGATCTCATTCAAGCGATCAAGCTTCTACAGAAGGTCCTCCTCTGATACCAATTGTTGGGAAAGATACTGAGAGGAGGGGGGGGGGGGGGTGAATCAGTATCTTGATCTGTCAATCAACTTTTTACTTTTCTTTTCTCAAAAACCCATACGCTACTTTATAGAACAAAACTAGCGTATATATGCGGATATCCTTAAGGAAACTCGCGTATGATCAGATCTCTTATTATGCAGATAATTCTTATCTTAGATTATTGCATCATTCACTTATTAGATGTTAGTAGGCAGTAAACATGTACAATAAGAACAGAATAAATCAACACACATAAGCATCACACATGAACACCAGGATTTTAGGTGGAAACCCAATTCAAGAGAAAACCACCGCTGTCGTCGTCTCAGTCTTCAATATTTATTATAAAGAAAACATTGTACAACCATGTACTGGCGCAGACTCATACCAGCATGCAGGCACCCACCTACAGAAGGATACAACCTTCTCTCGTTTACCAGCCTCTTCTGGAAGGGAGCTACAACCCCCTGCTCTGATTTACCAGCCTCTCCTGGAAGGGAGCCACTACCCCTTGCACTCGTTTACCAGCTACCACTGGAACGAAGCTACAACCCGCTCACTGAAGGCTTCGACCTTCAGCACCTCTGCGGACCACATTTCATCAATTTTCATACTGGATCCAACAGCTTCCATACAACACAACTTGTAGGCCACTTTTCATCATATTTTCAGACTGGACCCACTCCACACATTTAAGCTCAACATTCATCAAACTGAAACTTATAACCCCATCAATTCATTCATTGAATCATCAAAAAATAAACCAACAACTTGATCTTCAATTAACATAATTAGCAACATATTCATCATTCAAACAACCCAGTTCTGTATGAATACATTATTGACAGATAGCATTAAAACAGCAAAATAGATCAGAAATTTCATTCTACTTACTTCAGCAAACCCTAGATTCCATATGCGATTTTACTTCAATGAACCTGCGTATGTATGCTCTTTCATGCAGACCAACCCGTGTACACTTTTGTGCATCCTTCAGAAAAAACCTGTCTGCCCATACGCGCTTTTCCTTAAGCAGACCCGCGTATACACGCGCTTTTACTGAAGCTAACCTCCGTATACATTTGTAACTTTTCAGGACTGTGGAGCTCTTCAGATCAGATAAACAACTCAGATTTCATCCTTTACTTCAGAAATTATTTCGCCTCATCTCAGATCTAAACATTCCATAAACAGATCTAGAAAATACATATTCATTTCAGATCTAGAGATCCTTTTTCATAGGTGCATCATAGTTTCAGATCTATCAATCAAGAACAGAGTTCATCCATGCAGAAATTCCTTAGAGATATTTATTCATTAACAACCCTTACTCATGCACACCCTTGCACAATGATTTTCTTCTCCTTATATAGATTTAGCCTTTGACAATACCATGAGCCAAAACCACACAACTACTAATGGTATTCCTGGACGGGATCAAATAGATAATCCAGCGCTCAATATAATGTGTCAATACCATGGTAATGTCTCCTGGTTTCCTAAATTTAGAGTGCAAATGGCCATACGCGACTTGGCACGTACTTTTCCGTGTGCATACCCTACTTAGCCTTAACAAACCCACGTATGCATTGTGACATAGCTTATTCATCATTGTTCTGGTACTTTCTGAATTCCTTTCTTCTACTACTTCTGAACTGATCTGTAGATACATCATCAAAGTCAACACATTGTATCACATTGCCAACAATCTTCCCCTTAATTCATCAAGTAGGTTTCCATTAGGAACAACTTCATCAAGTAGGTTGCCATCCAAAGATAACTCATCAAGTCAGAACAACTTCATCAAGCATGTTGCCATCAAGGACAACATATTGCATCATATAGCTAACAATCTTATTTCATCAAGTTGCCATCAACTTTATCAAGTAGGTTGCCATCAAGGACAACACTCTGCATCATATTGCCAACAATCTCCCCCTTTGGACTTGATGGCAACCATGATGGTGTTTGATCACCACAACAGATAGATACATTGATTATAATCATTATGCAAACACCATGATATTCTCCCGCTATTCAAAAACCATGTTACTCTCCCCCTTTTACATCAAGGGCAAAGGGCAGATGAAAGCCAAGACAATGTTTTTCTCCACATGTAGAAAGAAGAGCTCTGTAGATCTGATGTGCACTGAAGTTACCATGCTCCCCCTGAGAGCATGCTGAAACTCCAAAACATATTTTTAAATGAAGTACATGACTCTATGATTTTTCCTATCACCAAGGACTCATACTTACATCAAAGATCCAACCAAGTGGATCTACATATATGACTCAAGTACCCAACCAAGTGGGTTTACACATTTTGACTCAACTTCCCAACCAAGTGGGTTTACAAATTTGATCAAGTCCTTACATGACTGAATATTACAATTTATAGCATAGGTCATAGCCTTTTCATCAAATTACACATATGACCTTTTATAACCAATATAAAAAAGACCTCAAAAGAGATCATAATTCAAAATCATCATAATGCCAACAATGCATTATATTCAGCAAGGCTAATGTTCCCCCTGAAACTATGCATCCAATGCATCCTTTCCATATGACCAAAACTCCTCCTTAGCTTGTGCAACCTCAACACTTTCATCAGCTAATCATCAAGGCATATTTACCCATTATCAGAGAATGAAACAAAAATATAAGATTTGAAACATCATCAGAGATACCATACAACATCAGAGATACCAAACAGAACTGCAGCTGTGCTGAAGAATGCTAACCCCAAGTAAAATTTGTCAGCAACTAACCATACGCGGTTTTCTTTGTATAAAATCACGTATATACGCTACTGTATTTCAGGAAATCCGCGTATCCAATTTAATCTTCTGATTTTAAGTAGATCTGATCTTGTACATGGTAGAGACAACTCCCAGCTTCCATCTGAGATATTCGAATTCTTCCCTGGGATATATGAGAGAAGAAAGATGGGACAATGTAGCTATGTTTTCAAGTGTCATCCAACATTTGTAGCATAAGTGCATCAGTAACCAAGCCTTCAGACTCTTTGCAGCATCAACATATTCTTCTCAAGAGGAATTATCATATCAAAACAACTTCTTCAATAGACACTATGTGTCAAACAATCATCCATGTGATCTAATATCACCAAGATCTTCAAGATTCATCATGATGTAATATACGAAGGAAAAAGATCTCATCCATAGCAAAAAAATCTACATGATCTATTCTTATCTCTGAATCATAAGACTTCCAACTCATCCATGAGTGAAAACAAAAGATACTCTTCAGCCAAAAGCAATCAGGGCTCATTCATAACCTCATCATAAGAAACCGTGTATCATGTCATCATCATTTGAGCATAAGTATTATGAGAACTAAGGAATAAGCAGATACAATGCCAAAAATGCAATCATTAGTAGTTAGACTGATGCTCCCCCTGAACCTGTACTCCTGTTCTTGAGCCGAATCACTATTTTTCTTAATAGAAAAGCATACGCTTCTGTCTCCAAAGGAACTCACGTGTATATGCAGATTTTGTTCATGAAACCCGCGTATGGAAAGTGAAATACTAAAAATTTCACACCTTCATCTCCCCCTGAATTTGTACCACCTGTACCTGTCTTCTTCACATCAGATGCACTATCAGAAATAAACATAACCAGAATTACCAAACCAACCATGGGAATCATCATACATTTCTCCCCCTATTATGATACATTAATAATCCCTAGAATGTATCTCACATCATTCTGCAGCCATTATGAAAAGTAGGCTTTAGAAGCAGATGACTGCAGTAGGGTCAATATTCCCTACGTTTCTGACTGGTCCTCCTTCCTTTTCCAGCTTTTCTTGAACTTTCTTTTTGTGTGCTGAAAATTATCCAATTTCTCAAATCTGTTCATCCTTCACTCCTTTTCTGCATGTCCATACTTGTTGCAAGCATAAAATCTTACATGACCAGAAAAATAAGCATAGGGATCATATTATGTTTTTCTATTCTTTCTTCTATTGCAATCAGCTGCTTTATGACCATACTTGCTACATGAAAAACAATATCCCTTGAAGAAACCAGAGTACCTCTCTGTGTAGAATCTGTTTGTTTGTGACTAAAACAATCTTCTTCTGCAATTGGCTGCAACATGCCCATAATTATGAAATTTAAAGCATTCAACATTATTGATGAAAGGAGGGAATGATTACTTTTGAGAGTTCATGATTGTCGGTTGACCTTTTGTTTCTTCCAACACATCAGGTTTTGCATTGATATCCTTTGAATCTTTAGCACTTCCTTGTGAACTAGATTCTCCTTTAACAGTTTCATGAAAACCAAGACCAAATTTAATAGAAGGGGACCTTTGACTACTAAGAATGTTATCCAGAATCTTAGTAGTATCTTGAAACCTCAAGATTTTATCCTTTTCTTCTAATTTACCTTTTAGAATGTTTACCTCAACCTCCAATTTTTGGCATTGCTTCTTCATACTTTCTTCGACCCTTCTTCCTTCTTCTACTTGATCATTCAGTTTTAAAATCTCTTCTTTCAACCCATTTTCTTGTTCTTCAAAAAATTTTAGAAGTTTTTCATTCTTCTTATTTGATTTTTTAAGATCTTCTTTGAGGGAGACGATTTCTGCTTCAAGTCCTTTTTCTTCAAATGATTGTAGAAGTTCCTATTTCTTATTATTTGATGCTTCGAGATCTGCTTTCAGAGAGATGATTTCTGATTCAAGTCCTTTACTTCGATTGGTTACATTATCGTATTGTCTTTGATACATTTCTATCCATCTTTGATACATTTCCATCTGACCATTCATCATATCTATTTGTTCTTTCATTCTAGAGATCATTTCTTTGTAGACAGATTCTTGATTATTAGATGATCTTTGTTGTTCTTCAACTTTAATCTTGAGAGCTTCTTCTAGATCCATAACATTACTTTTACTATCTTCACCATTGCGTGCACAAGAAGGTGAATCACAAGAACAACAATCAGTACCTGTTTTATCTTCTTCATTTTCTGCTGCACATGTTTTCTGAGATATCTCCTTTCTTTGAGTAGCCTTCTTCTTTTGTTTCTTTGCCATTGCGACGCATCTCCTTCAAGCGACTGCTTCTTAGCGTGCTGTCCTCCTCTGATACCAATTGTTGGGAAAGATAGTGAGAGGAGGGGGGGGGGGGGGTGAATCAGTATCTTGATCTGTCAATCAACTTTTTACTTTTCTTTTCTCAAAAACCCATACGCTACTTTACAGAACAAAACTAGCGTATATACACGGATATCCTTAAGGAAACTCGTGTATGCTCGGATCTCTTATTATGCAGATAATGCTTATCTTATATTATTGCATCATTCACTTATTAGATGTTAGTAGGCAGTAAACATGTACAGTAAGAACAGAATAAATCAACACACATAAGCATCACACATGAACACCAAGATTCTAGGTGGAAACCCAATTCGGGAGAAAACCACCTCTGCCGTTGTCTTAGTCTTCAATATTTATTATAAAGAAAACATTGTACAACCATGTACTGGCGCAGACTCATACCAGCACGCAGGCACCCACCCGCAGAAGTATACAACCTTCTCTCGTTTACCAGCCTCTCCTGGAAGGGAGCTACAACACCCTGCTCTCGTTTACCAGCCTCTCCTGGAAGGGAGCCACTACCCCTTGCACTCGTTTACCAGCTACCATTGGAAGGGAGCTACAACCCCCTCACTGAAGGCTTCGACCTTCAGCACCTCTGCGGACCACGTTTCATCAATTTTCATACTGGATCTAACAGCTTCCATACAACACAACTTGTAGGCCACTTTTCATAATATTTTCAGACTAGACCCACTCCACACATTTAAGCTCAACATTCATCAAACTGAAACATATAACCCCATCAATTCATTCATTGAATCATCAACCAATCAACGAACAACTTGATCTTAAATTAACATAATCAACAACATATTCATCATTCAAACAACCCAGTTCTATATGAATACATCATTGACAGATAGCATTAAAACAACAAAACAGATCAGACATTTCATTCCACTTACTTCAGAAAAACCTAGATTCCTTACGCGCTTTTACTTAACTGAACCTGCGTATGTACGCGCTTTTATGCAGACCAACCCGCGTATACTTCTGTGCATCCTTTAGAAAAACCCTGTCTGCCCATACACGCTTTTCCTTAAGCAAACCCGCATATACACGCGCTTTTACTGAAGCTAACCTGCGTATACATTTGTAACTTTTCAGGACTGTGCAGCTCTTCAGATCAGATAAACAACTCAGATTTCATCCTTTACTTCAGAAAGTATTTCACCTCATCTCAGATCTAAACATTCCATAAACAGATCTAGAAAATACATATTCATTTCAGATCTATAGATCCTTCTTCATCATTTTCTTCATAGGTGCATCATAGTTTCAGATCTATCAATCAAGAACAGAGTTCATCCATGCAGACATTACTTAGAGAGATTTATTCATTAACAACCCTTACTCATGCACACCCTTGCACGATTATTTTCTTCTCCTTATATAGATTTAGCCTTTGACAATACCATGAGCCAAAACCACACAACTACTAATGGTATTCCTGGACGGGATCAAATAGATAATCCAGCGCTCAATATAATGGGTCAATACCATGGTAATGTCCCCTGGTTTCCTAAATTTAGAGTGAAAATGGCCATACGCGACTTGGCACGTACTTTTCCACGTGCATACGCTACTTAGCCTTAACAAACCCACATATGCATTGTGACATAACTTATTCATCATTATTCTGGTACTTTCTGAATTCCTTTCTTCTGCTACTTCTGAACTGATCTGTAGATACATCATCAAAGTCAACACATTCTATCACATTGCCAACAATCTTCCCCTTAATTCATCAAGTAGGTTTCCATTAATAACAACTTCATCAAGTAGGTTGCCATCCAAAGATAACTCATCAAGTCAGAACAACTTCATCAAGCATGTTGCCATCAAGGACAACATATTGCATCATATAGCTAACAATCTTATTTCATAAAGTTGCCATCAACTTTATCAAGTAGGTTGTCATCAAGGACAACACTTTGCATCATATTGCCAACAGATAGATGGATACATAAATGGAGAAAATGATCAAGGAGAGGGAACATGTTGGAAAAATTTCCATGGTTCCTTTGGAGGATGTACCTCTTACAACCATCCCCACAACTACGAATTCTACAACAAACCCAACAGATGGTGCAGAACAATTAACAAAGGAAGTGGAGAATCTGTCTATCCAAACAGAGGAAATTAAGAAGTTTCAATATCAATTCAAATTGTTACAGGATCAGAAATGAAGAAGTGAAGTTTCTCATGCAGCAGAAGCACAGAGAGCACAAAAACAAATAGAGAGGTTGTAGAAGTAAAAGAGAGAATCATCCATTGGACAGACATTGGGCCAAGTCAAATAAATTACCTGTACAAATATTATTGAATCCATTAATGAAATCTAGCCCTGCATTCAGATTATATTTGAACAAAGGGAATTGATTGAGAAAGAAAATGATGCCATCACAACTATCAAGGAAGAGCTTGGAGATATTCCTGTTGCAGCCAACAACATCATCATTTTATTAAACTCCAAGAACATATATGATATGGATGAATTGGGAGTGGATGATAGAACAGAGACCATTTTAGAAGTGAAGAATATTCTTACTAAGAAGAATCTGATTGTTTAGGTCGAAGAGAAATGCCACAACTTATAGATAGTAGTAAACAGGTTCTTCGGTAGGATTGAGCCTTTAACACAAAAGGGTCTTCCTTCTTTGTTTGTAATTAATCATAAGCTGATAGCTCGTCAAGAATATGTAAAGAAGCTAAGTGAAATTTCTAGGGACACTGCCAAATTCTCCAATATCAAAGGCACCATGACATGTAAAGCATTGTTGGAAGCATTGAGCAATGATATTTTCATTCAACATGAGGTAAACCACATCTTTTTTGTAAAACTTACTTTTTCAAAATATATTGAAGTTGATGAAATTTACCAAAAGGTAATCAAGTTAACTATTCCATATGAAGATCGATGGGATAAAATGTGTGAACTATAGGAGTGAAAAGTCAATAAGAAAGGTCAGCTGCAACTAGAACATCAACCAGCACAATAGCCAGTGCAACTCACAAGAAGGTCTGCTCAGCAAGTGTTTCCACTAAAACAGTGTCAGCGTTCCAGATCACCTCCATTGAGCCTATTTTTCATCACAGTTAGAGTTTATTATTCAATTTTGGCTAATAATACACTGTCTGTTGAGATAACATTGATTGTAATCAATTTTGTAATATTAAGTATAAATACTTCACTATTCGAAGTATTCTAAGTTGATTTTTGAATATATTTTTCCTACTGAGCATTGTAAATTTCCATGTTTTGATGGAGAATCAATAATACAAGGACTTATTACATGATTCATGTGGTGTATTCACTGGTGAAGTGTTTCTACTATAACTATGTTATTTCAATGTTTTTCATTTTTCCTGTGTATCAAAAAATCTTAATTGTAAAACAGAAAGTGTGATGAATAGGACATGTTAATTGGAACACCTTATTCTGTCTGATTTTACAATTTGTATTTTTTCCACTGAAGTTAGATTGAAGAATAATTAATTTCTTTTCAATCTCTACTAAAATTCACTTTTCTTCCATTTCCATATTTCATTTAAAATCTAAAAATATCTAGTTAATGCAACCTAGCTTGCCCTACTATAACTCTTTTAAATATTGATGCAACATCCATTTTTATATTTTTGATTCCATTTACCAATGGGATATATATATTTAATCAACAAAATCAATCAAAATCAAACAAAAAACTAAGAACAATCATAACTAGCACTACAAGAAAAAATGGCATTGGTGAGGGGCGAAAAATCTCACCATAAGCTCATTGGTGAGGGTCAAAAGAGCCTTCATCACCAAAAAATGAACGTCACCAAAGGTGGCATCGTTGAAAGTAAAGGTGTTGTGGTGACATTCAAGGTCTGTCACCAACAATGGTTTATAATGATGGATAGTGATCGTCACCATTTCATATGAGCACTCGTGACGGACAATAGCCTCCGTCACCAAAAACCTGAATTTCACCAAAGGTGGTGTCATTGAAAGTATGTGTTTTGGTGACATTCAAGGTTTGTCACAAATATTGATTATAATGACAGATAGTGACCGTCAGCATTTCATATGAACAACAATGATTTTTGGTGATGGACCTTTCATGGCCATCACTATTAGTGTATATATATGGAGATGTTTGTTGACTGTCACCATTTCATATTTGGTGAGGGTCAAAAAATGTCATGATAAGATCACTAGTGACATCAAGTTTTGTCACCAATAATGACTATAATGACAAACAATGACCCTCACCATTTCATATCAACAACAATGATTTATGGTGACGGACCTTTCATGGTCGTCACTATTGATGCTTATATATGGTGGCATTCGTTGACCGTCGCCATTTCATATTTTGGCGAGGGTCGAAAAATGTGACCATAAGCTCATTGGTGATGGTCAAAAGAGCTTCCATCACCAAAAAATGATCGTCGCCATTCCCTATGAATATTATGGCACTATGGAATCGAACCACCAACCTCCTACTTGTAAAGAAGGTGCTCTTCCATTTAGCTAGCACCCTTTAAAGAATTAGACTTTTAAAAATTATATCTTGAAGCCTTTATAGATTGTAAATTCTACATAAATTAAACTATCGACAAAATTTTGCTAAACAAGCAAAGCATCTACGTTTCTGTTGCCATGCCTGAAACCATGGAGATCCCTGTTGATTGTAGAATAAGATTTGTGCCTGTTTCTCAAGAACGCATTCCTTATTAACCATTCTTAACTGGCAGAAACCAAGGAGATAACACAACATCATCATACACAAAATTCCCTACTGATATATAATTATAACTTAGCTAAGAAGTCTAAAAGATGTTCTTAATTAATAAACTTTGTATTTGGAAATCCAGTTTCTTCATATTTAAAAAATACTATGTTGTATAACATTATGTGTATTTATCCGGGCAATTATATCATAGCACATGTCCCACAATAGCAATTATGGTACATAAAAATACAAATTTGCTCAAGAAAATAGATTTAGAAAAGAGCTTTGAAAAATATATGTTTGTCAGCATAACTTTAATTAGTTCAACAACAAACTAGTTGGAGTTTGAAAAATCAATATCATTCATAGGAAAAGAATAGGACAATGGCCAAACCCTCTATTAATAAAAATATCAAATCTAGTCACTATTTCCATTGCAGATAACTGAAATTTGGGTAGTGATCTAACATTTAGAGCTGATTAACAGGGAAGACTCTGTTGGGTGCTAACAGGTGTCTTTAAAAACTCCTAATTGCCCTACATTAATTATCAACCTGGGTAAGTCCTTTTATCTCAAGCGTGTACATAATATGTGCAAGCTATACATACAAAGAGTAATTCTAAAATCAATCATTTCATATAGATGCAATCATAAATCTTGAAGCTTTAAAGAAAGTGGTTTATCTAAGAATTATAAGCCAAAACTATGATTCATTCTTAATTTCACTAATTCAAATGACAATCAACCGAGAGCACTGAAGCATTAACCGAGCTCTTTCAGCTAGATTTAAACTATTTAATAGAAGGCAAGTATTAGAAATAAATTTCTATGCTTTAAGCAATCAAAACTAGTTTTGTTAACTAACAACTAATAAATTTGAAATGCGTATTCAAAGGAATAAATTGGAAATCCGTATTCAAAGGAATAAATACCACAAATTCGAATTATCAAGAGTATTTCAACTGCAAAGTGGAAAAGCAGAATATACTTGCAATAAATGGAAAAGTATAACACAGAGAACAACAGCAAAATCCACCAGAGACCGGGCCCTTAACCACCGGTGAATGCTGCTTAACTACTACAAAATAGTTGAATAAACAACAACGTCAATTATGTATTAATCATCAAATTCAATCGACATTACAATACGATCTTGTCATTCAGAACTACATTCCGTGAATTACAATTACGAATTCTACAGAAATGAAAGATACATCGTTCATTCCCTTTGAGAACTAGCTCTCTTTGTCCCTTTATAGCTAAAAAGGAAAGATAAGTGCGATTCTCAGGATCAGGAGATCCTTAGGGATCCACGACAAAATGATATCCTAGGATAGTTCGTTCGTGCTTGCGCTAATCCTTACTGATTCATCTTCGATTCGGCCACATTTAACGCATCTTCTTTTCCACGATTAATTCCTATTGTTCCTTCTATTATTTTCAGCATAAAAATAAATGAGAATTAGTTTGGATGGTTAAATCATATTAGGATCATTTTTCTTTCATTCTTCATCAAAATCCTTTCATTATATTATTATATCATGGCATAAGATGGATAAGGAAGAGGAAAAATGACAGTAATCAAGAGTAAATACATACCTATTGCTAGGCTCAACATACTCCCCTGCTTACCTTTTTTCATGTCCTCATGAAAAATAAATAATTCTTATGCAAAGAAGTTAAAGAGTAGGTTGGAGAAGGTCTGTTTATAATAAGCTTGAGACCATGATGTCATGCCCGGTGTGAAAAGGCTACCTCTTCTTGTCCTTCAGGTAACTCATAGTCAGGATGATACCCTTCAGGAGGATACCAAATAATGGGGCTTATAAAGCGACATCCAACCCAATAAGGTCCTCCTCTTAAGATAAATTTTCCGTATGGGACTAACCGTCTCGCAGCAGCTTTGAAATTTCCATAATTAAATGGTTCTCTGTCTTTAACATTGTTTCTTGAATGGAGAGGAAATATGTTGTTCCTTCCAGCACAAGTTCCTTATGTATGGGCCCTAAAATTTTAGTCACGCCCCCCACATCTCGACGTCCATTGCAGGTAATGTATCTTTGAATAATGCTTTCTAATTATTTCCATGCTTCTACCAGAGAAGATGGTTGGATGCCTTTGCCTTTCCTGACTACTTGTTCACCTTTTTCTTTGAAATTTTCCACTGCATCTCACAACAATACATGTTTTTGTGACCATATAGTTCCTTTTGTTGGTAGCCTAGATACTTCAGCTATTACAGCGTCTATGATTGTAATTCTTCTACCTTTCACCATAGGTTCCCCATTCTATAGATGTTGTAGAAATTCAATGGAAATTTCCTCATTCGGGGGCTGAAATCTTGTGAGATACGATATCCACCCTGCACGAATCAGAATTTCCCTGGCTCCGTTAGAGACATCTAACACTAAAGGTTCGTGGCGCACTGTCTTACCACCCATAATTCTTGAATTCTTCCTACTATTGCAAAGGATGAGTGTAATGGAAAAATGCAACAATACTAAAAACAACATAGCAATACTAAAAAACACAGCAACACTTAGAGCAATAGAACAACAAGTTGTTGTAATAGCTAAGTGTAGTTGATATTAATTGTGTTATAAATTTCCGCATGCTGCGTGACCATGGAATATCTTATCAGTCAATGAAATAATGACAACACATGCCTCATGTAATGGAAGTTCTCTCCCCCTTTCGAAATGAGAGGTCCCCTACGACTGAATAGATGTGGAATGGATGTTCCGATGGCAGGATATAAGGTTGAAGGGTACAAAGTACGTAAATAAATGACGGGACAATAAGGGAGATGGATAGAGTGAAAGCGCGGTGTTTAATCATAGTAAATGACAAGTGACAAGACGCTTTGGTTGATGATAAGTTATGTGATAAGGAAAGATGACAAAAATATGTACAAAAAGAAGCTTTGCCAATGATAATCCGGCTGTATATGATATGATTGAATAAAAACATGAACGCATGCATAAAGTTTCAAAGTAGGGAAGTGTTTAAAGGAAATAATCTATCAGATAAAAAGATAAATGGGAAGAGGGTATTATAAGAATTATTGATTGAGGAAATAGAACTTCAATACCATAAGTAGAGCTTCTGCTGCCAGTAGGCATCCATAGCCTCAACTGAGTTGCTTTTTAACCCATGTGAGCCAGGATCCTCAATTTATAATTGAAAATTTTCATTGTTGTTTCTACAGAAGAGACTAGTGTTCTGGCATGGTAACCATATAACCATACTGAAATTCACTAGGAAGTAGCAAAAGTGAACAGGTTGGCTCGTGATGAGACCTCCTATTCTAATGATGGTTTAGCCATCCAATGGATCATAACCCTGGTGTGGTGACCATGGTGGGAATGTCACATTGCTACCTCCTTATGAACATGGTAGGTTGGCTCTTAATGTGACCCCCTATCCTCTATCTGTAGACAAAATTTAGTTGTTATTACATATTTTTATGATAAATAGAGGGAGGCTCAGTACTCCTTAAGAGTAGGGATGGTGTAAGAAGTTGAAGCATGTCAATAATAAGAAAAATTATACCCATAATCCCATTGATAATAGATAGAGAAAATTATAACCAGGAAGAGTAGAGCCAACATGGTAAATATGATTAATCAATATCATATACAGTAGAAATCAGTACAGTAAAGTGAAATATAACTAATTGTGTCCCTTTCAATTGTTTTAAGTCTATCATCAAGAAGTTGTCTTTGTCAAATATCATAACGTGAAAAATATTCACCTGCTTTAATTAAATCCATAATTCTTATCTGCATGAAGGTACTGTACTTCAGGCCATAAAAGAAATCAAAGAAATAAGGCTGAAATGAGCTATGAGAGGAAAGAGGTGTTTGTAAAATATATTAAAAAGGTGATGTTCAGAACACACAAGAATTGTACAAGAAACAAAAGTGTTGTTTCAAAATTGGAATAACAAAAAAAACAAAAGAGAGTGATGTTCCAAAGATGGAACAACAAAATCAAAAAGTGTTGTTTTGAAGATGGAACAGCAAAATCAAAAAGTGTTGTTCCGAAGATGGAACAAAAAAATCAAAAAGTGTTGTTCCGAGGATGGAACAACAAAACCAAAAAGTGTTGTTCTGAAGATGGAACAACAAAACCAAAAAGTGTTTTTCCGAAGATGGAACATCAAAACCAAAAAGTGTTGTTCCGAAGATGGAACAACAAAACCAAAAAGTGTTGTTCTGAAGATGGAACAACAAAATCAAAAAGTGTTGTTCCGAAGATGGAACAACAAAATAGGTAGAGAAAAAACAATTTGAATCAACAATCCTATTTATAGTTTGTTTTTTTTTTATTTAGAAAAAGGAATGATTTTTTACAAAGATGAAGCTGCCGAAGGATTATCTTCTACAGCTAGAATTGGCATGGTGGAGTCTTTGCGTATTTGTTGACAAAAAGATTCTCTTGTGAGTGGTCTTTGGTAGAGGCGCACCCGATGCCCATTTGCTTTAAAGGAACAATCAAACCCATCAATGGTGGTCAACGTAAGAGTGCCATTGTCATGTACTTCCTTTATTTCATAAGGACCTAACCACCTAGTCTGCAATTTACCAGGGAAGTATTGAAACCTGGAGTCATAGAGAAGTGCCCAGTCGCCCTCATGAAATGTCTTTTTTTTTTTATCAGAGAATCATGCCATTTGGCTCTTTGTTGTTGAATAATTGCAATATGTTATAGAGCCAAAAGCCGGATTTCGTCTAGTTCATTTATTTGTTGTAATCTATTAATCTGGGCTTCAGTTAAATCCAGTCCCACTTCTTGGGCTTTCCTTAGTGTTTGTATCTCAAACTCTATGGGAAAAATAGGTTCCTTACCAAATACCAGGTGATATAGGGAGTATCCAGTAGTACTCCTCCAAGTTGTGCGATATGCCCCCAAGGCTTCTGGAAGTCGAGTAGCCCAGTCTCGTCTGTGCGATGAGACTGTGTTCGTTAGAATAGCTTCAATTACTTTGTTGGTGCTTTCTACCTACCCATTATCTTGCGGGTGGTATGGAGAGGTAATTCTTGAATAACATGATGATTTTTAGTGTAGCAGTGATCTTGTGGCCTACAAATTGCGGCCCTCCATCAATGAATACTTCTCTGGGTAACCCATATCGTACAAAAATTTAGAAAAGAAAGTTTATCACAGCTTCTTCTGTGGCTCTTGGTAATGCTACTACTTCTACCCACTTAGTTACGTATTCTGTTGCAACCAATATATATGATTTCTAGTTGGATGATGGGTTGATTGGCCCAAAAAAATATAATGCCCAATGCTCAAAAGGTTTTATGACTAGCTGTCGATGCAGATGCATCTCATCAGATTAGCCAGGGCGGCCCATCCTTTGACAACTATCGCAGGCCTGAAAACATTTCTTAGCATCCTTAAAAATCATGGGCCAGTAGTAGCCCATTTGTAAAATTTTATGTCCAGTTATGCGGTCTGCAAAATTTCCACCGCAAGGTCCATCATGGCAGGCTTTTAAGATATCATAAATTTCATCTTCCCTGATACACCTGTGGATGTGCATATCGGCCCCTGTGTGAAAAAGGTATCCTCCAATCCAGGAGAACTAAGTGTCATGGTGTACTATCGATTTCCTTTCTCTGGGTGTTAGATGTTTAGGTAGTTTTCCCACTGCTAAATAATTCACCACATATGTGTATCGTGGCGTTTTCATGGTTACAGAAAGCAGGTGTTCATTCGGAAACTGATCCTCTACTGTTATTGCATCCTCTGTTCTTGGCACTCGGGAGAGGAAATTTTCCACGAGTTTTTCCTTCCCTGGTTGATCCCTTATAGTTATATCAAATTCCTGCAAAAGTAGCAACCAACATGTCACTCTTCCATTCGTAATGGGTTTATTAGCTAATTATTTGATAGCAGAGTGATCTGTATACAAAATTACAGGGTATCTAGTTATATAGTGTCTGAATTTGTTAATAGCATAAATAACAGCTAAAAACTCCTTCTTTGTTACTGTGTAATTCAATTCAGAAAGGGTTAATTTTTTGCTAATGTAATATATAACATAAGGTTTCTTGTCTTCATCTTGGCCAAGAAATGCTCTAATGGCTATGTCTGATGCATCTGATGAAATCTAGAATGGTAAATCCCAGTTCAGGCCTCGTAATACTAGTGTTGTTGATACTATCCGTTTTAAATCTGTACAAGTAGTATCACATTTGTCAATCCATATGAAATAATTGGTTCCTGTTAAGGCATATAATGGTGCAGAAATATGTGAAAAATTCTTGATAAATCTATGACAATATCCAGAAAATCCCAGAAAACTATGCACCTCTGTTTGAGTGCAGGGAGTAGCTAATAAGAAAACTACATGTATTTTTTCTGGATCTACCTGAATTCTAGCTGCTGAAATGTAATGACCCAATATTAGGCCTTCTGTCATCATCATATGGCACTTTTCATGACTTAAACATAGGCTGGTAGCAATACACCATTCGAGAACTTTTTCCAATGTCTGTAATGCTTGCTCGAAGTCATCTCCATAGGGTGTGAAATCATCCATGTATACTTCCAATCCTTCATTTATCAAGTCTGCAAAAATATTGAGTATGGCTCTTTGGAATGTGGTAGGTGTGTTACACAATCCGAAAGGTAATACCCTGTAAGTGAATGTTCCCCACGGAGAGGTAAAGGTAGTATTATCTTGGTCTTCAATGGCAATCTGAATTTGGTTGTAGCCACTGAAGCCATCTAGGAAAGAAAAAAAATTCTTCCCTGCCAGTGTATCTAGGACTTGATCAATAAATGGAAGGGGAAAATGGTATTTTTGCGTTTCCTTGTTGAGTTCTCTATATTCAACGCATATTCACCATTTACCATTCTTTTTGGGAACCAAAACTAATGGAGAAACCCATTTATTGTCAGATATAGGATAGATAAAATTCACATCTAACAGTTTTTGAAGTTCTTCTTTAACAATATATTTTAGTTGAGGATTTAATCTACGCTGAGGTTGTCGAATGGTTCTTGCATCCTTTTCAGTGTAGATGTGAGGCATGCATAACTGAGGGTAAATCCCTTTCATATCTGAGTAATCCCAAGTGAAAGCCCCTTTATTTTTCCTAAGGACTTGAATAAGTTTCTGTTGCTGGTCATCACTCAGATTACTGTTAATGTTCATGATCTTCCCTGGCTCAATTTCTATAGGTTTGCTAATATAAACAGTGGTTGTTAGCATTGTTTGGTCATTGATATCTCTCAGGGGATCTTCTTCGATTTCATTGTCAAGGACTACTTTAATTATGTGGCATTTCGAACTTGATACTGTGGTAGGATGATTGATAAAAGTATTAATGACATCGTCTTCAGTTTGGTTTTTGAATTCAAGGGCATCTACCACAGTCAATGGTGACCGAATATTTTATGTTAAGTATGTTGCAGGTTGCTTCCTAGTTTTCATAATAGTCAAGCTTGGCTGAGCAGGAGGGTATAAAGCTAAATTTTTCACATCATTCCCTCTGGTTATAGTCATACTGCCTATCTGATAGCTAATATAAGCATCAAAAATCGCTAGCCAAGGCCTTCCCAATATTAAGGGATGTCCATCTAGCTGGTTCCTAGAGTTAATAATCAAGAAATCCGCTAGGTATTCCCAAGTGTCTACAGAGACCATCACATCTTGTATTGTTCCTTCTGGTCTAATGACTGAGCGGTCATCTAGTTCTAGTAAGGTGGTTGTTGGTTCCAAGGCTGTGATGCCAAGAATGTTGCAAGTTGTAGTTGTGAACATATTAATGGCTGCCCCTAGGTCAACTAAAGCATTGGGAAAAGAATGGCCATTTATCTGGACTGTGACAATATGGTTTCCGGGATCCTCATATTTTACAGGAGTCTCTTTGCCTAGTAATAAATCAGACAAAATCTCGACAACATGGACAGTAGGGGTTATTTTTGTTTTCCTCACATACTTCTTTATAAAAAATTCTTTAATAGTTTTGGCATATATTGGAATATCTTGGATAGCTTGAAGGAGGGGAATTTTTATAAAAATATTTTTAAGTTCAGCCAGAAGATCAAAGTTAGGATATTCAATCGGGCATAGTATCAAAAATCTTTCTGGGAATGGGGGGGAAGTGTTTATGATTTTTTCGGGATTTTTTTGTCTGATTGTATCTTCCCCTGATTTTATTTGTTGATCATCTATATTCAAAAGCTTATTTGTGTGCAGTTCTTCAGGTCACAACTCTTTATCCTTATTTAGAGTGATTATCCATCCAGATCTCAACTTAATTTCGTTACATTCTTTCAACTCATATTCAGGGTCCAGACCCTCAATGATTTGTATTGACTGAATTGGTCCGTTGTTAGGATTTGGGTTGGGTTGAGCTGGAAGTTGCGGTCATATATTAGATTGAGGATTCTGCTGCAACGTGTAAGGTGCTGGTAAAGCAGGTTGAGGTAGAGGAACTATCCCCATAGGCTGGTTTGTAGATCTTTGCCAATTTTATTGCCAGTTCTGATTTTGTGAGGTGGAAGGGGACCATTGGGAGGAATACGGGTTGTTCTGCCATAATGGTGGTGGGTAAGGGAAATTTGGCCAATTATTGTTATTTGGATTTAACTGATTGGGCTATAAAAATGCTTCAGGTGGCAAAAAAGGTGGCTGATTCTGCCATGCTGCCCCTGAATATTGCTGAGAATTATATTGCAAGGAAGGAAAGAACGAATATGGATCGGTAGGCATACCTGTCTGACGCATTTGCCATTGATGAAGCTGGTTCAACAGATATATTGGTTCCACTTCTTCTTCTACTTCCTTGAAAACTGCTTTTAATCTTGGGAGTGATGGGCAACTTTCCATGGCGTTCTCTTTAGTGCATATGGCACATGTTCGTATTGCATATAGGGGGCATTCTTTATGAATGTGCTTCTATCTGCAATGGGGGCAGAAAATAGCCAAGTTCTTTTCTACTATAGCTTGCTTTTTCTTAGCTTGCATGACATCCAATTTTGTCGCCAGGGTCCCCAGGATATCAGTGTTGAAATCCTCCAATAGATTTTCGATTTCTCTTTGTGTAATGGTTCCTCCTGAGGCTTTGCTGTCTCTGGGGCTTGCATCACGTCTGACTCGTTTCAGCCTTGTACTGCCCGTGGAACACTTGATGCACAAATCTATAATATCGTTATAGTTTTCTTGATAAATGTCACCCTTACCCATTATATTTAGTGTCTCTACCCATTTGTCTTTCATACCTCTAATCATCCTGGTTTTTAGAACATTATCAGGCAGATTTGTGTAAGGATATCTTTGCAAATTATATTGAAAACGCTTTACATATTCTTCCAGAGTCTTGCTGGGCTTAGCTACCATTTGAAAATTTTCATCTTTTAATTCTCTAGCCCAGCAATAATCTTGGTATTTTTTAAGGAAAGATGTTTGCATTTGGTCCCAGTCATTGATGGTGCCTCCACCAAGTCCCATGAACCAATGCAGAGCTGCTCCCTTCAGAGTAGAGGGGAATAGCTTCAGCTTCTGAGGGTTGGTAGTGTAATCATTACCCTTGCATAAGACATCAAATTCGAAAAGGAATGCATCGAGATCTTCTAAAGTTAGCCCATGAAAGGTAGGAATGTTCTGTAATGGGATAACCTTCATGGGGGCATTGACAGCTGTGTCAACAATAGGGTATTGCAGCGTACAAGTTTGGGGTTGTTGGCTATTAGCCATTTGGTCAAAAATATGCCAATATTCTTCAGGGATTTTTGGAGCTAGAGAGTTATTCCTAGGATTTCCACGAGAGGCTGGGATGGTTCTAGCAGCACTACCTTGATCTTGAATACTGGGTGTCCTCTGCTCAGTCACTACTTCAAGAGATCTAGGTTCTGATAATTTAATTTCAAGAATGCCTGCTTCTCCTTCTCCTTCATGGAGGTTACAATAATTTCCTTCTTATGAAGGGCAAGTTTGTGAATTCTTAGTATCTTGAAAACTCTTCTCAATCCTTCAGTTTTACTGTGAATCTCAGCGTTAGCTACAGATGGTGATCCTGTACGCGACGCGCCTGTACACGGTGCCCGACCCCGACCCGACAGGCCACCCAGGTGGCTGTTTGCGCGATGTTTTTCCTCCACAGAGTGCCGCGTAGGCTTAAAACCTCCAATGCACCTCCAGCTCATACGCAAGGCTACTCCAACTCTCCACAAAGGATTTCCATCAAGTTTTAAGGTATTTTTACATGCTCTCCCCCTCGGTTTCAAAAGTGCTAAGTGACATGAAGGTTTAAAAAGCCCTGTTTTCAAACTATGGTGTGAGATTAAGGGTTAGAACAAAATTGTTGAGTTTGACCTAGTGTGATTATCATCATATATTTTGAGAAGCTGCCTATCAGGTTTAAGGTCAAATCAAAAGAGGGCTTATCCTCGGTTATCTTGCTACATCACCATATTTGTCAACTGGTTTTGCTGTGAAAATATCCATGGGTTGAAGCTGTGCTTGAATGGTAAATACACTGCTAGAAGTGCATGTAAAGAAAACAGTGTGTTGAACTGCTACAATTTTTCATACCATAACATACAAAGCTTGCCAACTTTGTCAATACATCTGAAAAAACAGTGTTTTTTGTGTGGGGATTCGAGGTGTAAAACTGTGGTAAAACGATGGATGTGTCATTTAAGGCACCTACAGGAAAGAATTTGTGTTGAATTAGGAGCTGTGTGATTTCACTTTCATCAATCAAAGGACCAGGGATCCTATACCTTCAAAGCATCAAAGGGCAGAGGTTAAACCTATAAACTACAGAAAGGGTAGTTTATTCCTGAGTTTTTCCACTTAACTGTCTTGTTCTTCATGCTTATTTTGACAAGTTGATTTTCAGATGGGGTAGAGGTTTTTCTACAAAGAACAGGGTTTCCATATTAAAACAAGAGTTTTGATTGAGGGAAAGAGATAAAACTCCTACAGGCTTGGTTGAAACTTGTAAAACATTCTTCAAAATTCTGCCACCTTGTTCCTTATCAGTAAGTCTGGCTGTATGCTCAGACTAGGGAATTTCTTTGTATGTATATAATTCTGTTTGATGAAGTTACATACCTATAGAGGGCAGTGAAGTATCATCAAAAAAGGGTTCTTGATCAAAGAGAAATTTATAGGTTGAAAGCTATAAGGGAAAGTTGCTCACACTTCTCACAAAAAGACAATGTTCACTGTGTTTGTTGCTTGACTGTCTTTTGTTTTTCAAGCTTATTGATAAGTTGATATCCATACAGAGTAAAGGTTTTTCTAACAAAGCCAAAGGTGTTACTTTGTTAAGAGGTCTTGTTTATTTTGCAAAGTGAAGACTCTTGCAGGCCTTGTTGAACTTTTGAAGAATTTTACAAAGCTTTTTCACCTGGGCACATAAAGCTGTGACATTGACTGTATGATCATACTAAATGGTTGACTGCACCATAGGCAAGTTTGTTGAATGTTTGACACCTTAGACAGGGCAGGTTTTTAATGAGTGGAAATTCTACCTTGAGGCAAAGATTAAGATGTATTGAGTGACCTCTAACTTCACAAGAACAAGAGATACATTCCAGGTGGAAGGCTACTTTTTAAGAGAGCAGGAGTTTTTGTATTGTAAAGGAACTGTTGCAACCATCCAAATCACATTGTTTCTCTGTCAAAGTAGTACATTGACACAGTTTGACTCCAAAAGGGCAGTTTACACACAGTGAGGCAGTTTGTTTCTTCCAAAGCATATTTAGGTCAAAATGCCTACAAGGCAAGACAGCAGGAGCGGTTCGCATAAAAGATATGAGCCAATCTCTACAGAAGAGGTTAATGCTCATCCATCTGTCCTTTTTAACTTCCATGAAGTAGGTTGCCTAGATTTCTGCCAGAAGATACAGGAGGTCAAAAACTTTCCACCATTAACACACTTATGCGCCCTAAGGTTCCAAGACAAGCATTTCAGGGTAGTGGACCTTGATTTCAATTTTCTGCAAGATCAGTGTCCAAGGCCACCAAGATTCCATATCATGGTGAAAAATGGTTCAAACAGGCCCATCTTGACTTAGAAGATTACAAGCCTTTCATCAAGCCTGAGCATAGAGATGCTTTCACTGCTATTTTCCCTTTTTCATATCTTCTTCACAGCTATGCTCATCTTATGAAAGTCATAATGAAATATTTTACTTGTGAAGGGAGGTTTGATTGAGTTTATGCCTACCATGTCCGTCCGTTGATGCATTTCACTAGAAACAGGCAACTAAATCTCCCTTACTTTCTATTCAAGAGCATCGAGAAGATGGCATCTACTGTCCAGAAGAAGGCCCCACCTCTGCAAATACCTTCCCTTTTCCATCATTCTTTAATCAAAATTATCATCCTACACCAGTTAGAGAAAAAGGAGGTTCCATGGGATGTTTTTATCAGCCACCCAGATTTCTCTACTGTTCCTCCTGTCCATGTGTCTCCCACTCAGCTTGTTCATCGCCCTGTGCCTTTGTCCAGCAGGCCCACTCCTAGGAAGCTCAAAATGACTACAGGACAGCCAAAACAGCAGGAAGGAGGAGAGGGGAGTAAACAGCAAGAAGAGAAAGGTCAGCAGCAGGAGGAAAAGGATAAACAACAGAGAAGAGATGAGGAACAACAGTAGATAGGAGATGAGGAACAGCAGCAGGTACAAGATGAGGGTCAGCAACAAACTGAAGGTGAAGGTCAGCAGGCACAAGATGAAGAACAACAGCTTGATATGGAAGGACAGGGACAACGGCTTGGGCAGGAAATTGAGCCACATCTTGAGCCACAAAAAGAGCAGGAAATCCAAGCACAACAGCAGCTTGATTTTGGCGAAGAAGGGTGGCAGTTTGAAACACCAAATGAACAAGGCATTGATGAAGAACAACAAGCTAATGTTGGCGAACAGGGGTAGCGAAGTGAACAGCAAGAAGAAAACATCCAGCAGCCTCAAGGAGAGCAGCAGTTTCAAGAAGATGTCAAAGGTAAATCAGTTGTGCCTCCTCCTCCCAAAAGAACAAAGCTCATCACAGCAAAGAAGAAAGGATCTAAGGCTTCCACTCTAACAGTGACAAAGGTTGTTCCTAGCAAAAGGAAATCGCCCAAAAGGACACCTACTAGCATGCCAAGGAGGAAAAGTGCAAGATTGGCCTTCAAAGGGAAAAACAAAGTTGGAGAAAGTACAAAGCGTGGAGGTGCATTAGCTGTCATCCCAATCCAAAGCGATGACAGTGATAATGAGGCCCGCCTTCTTGAAAACCTCCTAATCCATAAAGAGGGGAAAATTGAGGCATTAGAGGAGGATCTTCAACGGGCAAGGAACTTCAACCACTTCTTGGAGATCGAAAACAAACAGATGAATGTTCACACAGTTGTTCATGAAGCACGAGCTATCAAATATAAGAATGAGGCAGCTAAGGCGCAAGCGAGGATAGAAGAACTCATTGGTGAGTTTGATGAGGAAGAAGAGGAAGACCAGCCTGGGTGGAAGAGGCCTAGGACCATAGGGCTTAAAAGAGCCTTGGAAAATCAGAAAGAAGAAGAACAAGCCCATCTCCAAGCCTTTCCTCTCACTGCACTCCTTGAGCAGGAAATTGAAGAAAACAAAGAGGCATGGCTTGAAAGAGCCAACAAAAACTTGGAGATGAAACTTGAAAGAGCGAACAGATATCTAGAGCTGCAAAGGAAGAGGACACATCACTTCCAAAAGTTGAATTAGTTTGCCTGGCGCAAACTAAAGGCAGCCCAAGAGAAATTGAAGAAGGCAAAGGGGAAGCGCCCGGCACGGAAAGAGGAGAAAAGCACATCAGCTCTTGACATTTTGGCCTCCGCTTCGGAGAATGTTGCTAGGGACCCGTGAGGGTCATGCATGCCAATTTTGGGCCCATTTCTGCAACTTTTTGTTTTTTGGCATTTTTTGGGTTTTTGGTCGAAAACTCATAATTTCGCCATTTCAGTTTGAGGATTTTTCAAGGGAGAAGGATGATACCAGTTGATGCCATAATTCTATGAGCAGGTTCCCAGCGATTTTCAGAGCATTTGGAGATCATTCGCCCCCTCAAATTGGCAAAAAATGCTCACTTTTTTCACATTCTGCCCGTCATATCAGCAGTCTGCTATTTCCTGGTTTTTTACACACAGGTACAGATTTGGAGGACTTCCAGGCATTAGATTGAGGTTATTTCAGTTGCGCCGAAAATTAGACACAGGGATCTTTCCAACGGGCCATCATGAACCTCATTTCGACACCGGAAAGGCTGCCAAATGTTTCCGGCAAGTTAGGGGACCTTTTCCTGATATAAATTTGAAGTATTTTTGTAATTTTTGAACCTCAAAAATCCGCTTTTTCCAAATGTGCGTTTAGCTATTTTTTCACTTGGAAAATGTTGCAAAGTCAATATAATTTCCGTTTTTAGCATTTTTTAGATATTTTATGGGATATTTTGTGCCTTGGGCTTTGCAAAGCCTCAAGGACAAGTTTAGATATTTCAATTAGGCCAATGGGATAGCTAGTTGCTCCATGAGGTTTTCCTCCCTCAAGCCTATTTATTCCATGGGTTTCATTGTAAAACAGAGGCTGAACTTGAGAGAAGAATCAATATATTGGTCATATGAGCTTTGAAGAACATATTTGAGTTATGATTTTGGATTGCCTCTTGGATGCTTTTGATGAATGATGAAGGATTGTTGATGGATTCCATGACATGGTAGAATGGTATAGTGTTTATTGCTTTGTTGTTGTCTTCTAGTTTTCATTCATGATACATGTTTCTTGCTGCTATAGATCAGTAGAGATTAATTTTGAGATATGCCCATGGAGGCACCTCAAAATTCCTGAATCTTCATAGCTTTATGTTTTCTTCTTCCTTAGTTATACTAAAGAATTCTTAACTGCTCTTTAGTAACTTAAGGATATTGTTGCTAGTTTTATTCATAATTTCTATGCATGTTGAGTAGGATTTATGGTGTGCCCTTCTTACCTATGACTGCCCATAGTTCTACCCATGAAACTATCTTTTTGACTAATTAGTTTATCATCTTGGTGAACCAAGGAGGCCTAGTCCCGATCTAGCCCTTTGCCTAAAACTATGAAAGCTTTTTTGTCGAAGTGCCTAGTGACTTAGAGACTGTGTTTAGGCGTTCCGGCATATTATTCTGAGTGGTTAGTCCATCTTATGTGTTTTCCCCAAATTCTGATAGCCATTTCCCGAAGTTAGAAGGTCTTATACTTCTATGCATGGCTGGAATGTTTGATTTCTATGTATTAATTAGCTCATAGTTACATTTATCATGATTAATGGCTTGCTATAACATGTTTATGTCTGCTATCAACTAGTTACACTTGAAATCCCTCGTCTTTCACAAACTTGATGTTCATTTACTCCATTTTTCCCAAAGATCCCTTCTACCGTGAATCAAATCGGCCCTACAGCAGCCTTACATCATCATCTGATAGCTTCCTTGACCTTTTTGACCCCATAGCCCAGTTTATCTACATCTTGTTATCCAGTTTATATCTTTGATCAGTTTTATCCCTCACAAACTTAAAAACCAAAAATCAAAAAACACACTTCATAACTAGCCTAATATCAGAACACCATAAGCAAACACACCGATATCTTTTGCATATAATAGAGAGAGCCCTCTCTGAGTCCAGGAAGGCTAGGTCCTTGGGCTCCAAAGCTTGGTTTGATGTTACATCATCATTTGGCTTACCAATCGGCCAAATCACGGGACCCTAACATAATGGCGATCACGGTGGGACCTATTGAGTTCATGATAGTCTAGCAAACTTTTATAGACTCCTTAGTCCTTCAAATTTTAACTTAAACCATCAGCCTTTAAGATCATTTAGTGTAAACTCTCTGCTTCACCATCTTAGCAAAGTGATGAATCGGGTTTATAACACCCTTACATCCTAGGCTGCACATAAAACTCAGAAAAAACCCCAAAATACTCCCTTAGATTGGTTTTTGTCAACATTGGTGGTGGACCATACAAGTATACCTCAAAAAAACTGACTTTCCACCTAGCGACTCCACTAACTTCTAGTAGACCTTACTATTTTACCAAACTCTAGGTTACTATCCGATAGACCTATCCCATCGCTCACTAACATAGCGGGAGATGGTGGGACACTGAGTACATGATAGTCTAGCAAACTCTTATAGACTCTTTGGTCCTTTAGATACTTAAACAAGCAAGCAGCCCATAGACCCATTTAGAGTAAACTCTTTTTGTTCTCATCACCCTAGCAAAGTGTTGAAACAAGTCTAGGATACTTTAAACCATAGACTGCACATAAAACTCAGAAAATCCAAAAACATTCCCAGAGTAGTTACTGGTGGTGGACCATAGCTATCTTCACAGAAACAACCCAGTCCGCCTGGCGACTCCACTAGTTCATCCCTTTTATTTTGAACATCCTTCACCTTAGTAGAACTTTAGAGAGATCACTCATCCAGAACATTCACCAATACCATCCTTTCTAAACTCTGGATCTAAAATATGGCTTCACGAAGAATCAATACTAGAGCTCATCCAGACCCAAATCCCCCTATCATAGTAGATGACCCAGAGAAGATTCTGTGGGAAGCTTCCGAAACTGATCATCTAGCTACTGGTAGATCCATCCGTAAAACAAGATCAGTACCTAAACATCTCACTATCCTACCAGATTCACCTTTTGAATTAGAGTCATCACAAACTCTTCCCAGAAGAAAATCATATAGTAAGATAAACTTTGACGATCTTGAACCCCTAAGCCCACCACAGAGTCCTAGTAGAGAAGCTTCACCTACCACTCCTCCTGACCTCCAGCTTCTCTATCAGTTTGGCTCCTACCATCCCAGATCTTCTCGAAACCAGATCACTAGTCCAAGTTCATCCGCCACACCTGGTCAAACCACCATTATTCAAACCACCTCATCTCAGCCTACTAGTCCCCATCTTGTACATCATCCATTAGCTCCCGTCATGGAAGCCTGGTACGCACCTTTGGTGTTGCCACCGCCTTTGGCTCCTCTCCCAAATAAATATCAAGACAAAATCCCACACTTTACTGGAGAGGACACCACTACACCTCAACAGCATATAAGTAGGATGACTGATGCTTATGAATACCTGGAGGTACAAGACGAGACCGTCAGAATGAGAATATTCGCCCAAAGTCTTGGTGGTGAACCCAAAACATGGTTCAAAAGCTTAACTCCAAACAATATCCACAATATCCCAGAACTACATCAAGTCTTCAGAAATAGGTGGGAAATCCGAAGAAACCCCATTCAAATCCTATCAGAATATAACAACCTAAAACGGGAAAACGGGGAAAGTGTCCAAACTTACTGTACTAGGTTCAATAGTGTATATAACTCCCTCCCATCTCATTTCAAACCCCCACTTGGTTTAGCCTTGGCAAAATTCCCCGAGGGTTTCGATCCAGATATGACATATCATCTGAGAGACAAGGATCCCCCTACCTTAGAGGAAATGCAACAAATAGCCATAAAAGCAGATGCCAACTTAGCTGAAAAAAGAGCTAGGACTAGATCAGAAAGAAAGGTCACATATAAAGACGAGGTCTCCACTTCATCACCTTCTCTAGATCCTAGAATAGATGAATTAGTCAAAACCATGGCCAAAATGTGGGAAAAGATCAATGAAAAAGCTCCTGTTAGGGACAACCAGCCAAACCCTCCAAACATAAACCAGAACCAAAACTTTAGGAGGGAACAACCCCAAAACAGACCAAGGGAAAATGACCAGTAGATTAGGCCACCATTCAATGAAAACTATGTGGAAGAAGAAGATAGAGATACAGAATCCATTGATGAAAGTCATTTAAATCTTGTAGGGTCTGATAATGAGAGTGAGGTGTACCTCACAGAAGAAGAACAAGCGTTCTTTTCTCCTGATCAAGATGAGACCAACTGTGAAGATCTCGATGACCCTGCCATAGATTTTCAGAATGCCATTATAGAAGCTCACAGGCAATATGACCTTAGAAGCAAAAGAAACCAAGGTAATTCCAAGAAAGATAACTCAGACACTGCTAAAACCCCCGATACCATCCTCAAGAAAGCAGTAAGCAGTGAAAAAATCAAGGTTGAGAAGACTGACCAAAGCAAAGCTAAAGTTACCCAAACTAGTCCTCTCTCAGATACTCCTGGTACTTCTACAAAAGTCACCGAAACAACTATGGCAAACAAAATCCCAAAACAAGGTCAACAAACTCAGAACATAGAGAAGGTCGTGGCTGAAAAAACTGAAACAAACATATCTCAACTTCAGCTGCCTTTCAGCTTTGAAGGCGAAATCGCCAAGATTAAGATCACCATGCCTCTTACTGAACTCATCGCCCAAAACTCTTATAAATCCCAAGTACTAAAAGTCTTAAATCTAGGGAATGATGCAAACACTGTTAATCTGGCTGATGATACTCCTAAAGTATTGTTTGGTCCAAAGGTAGAGGGAAAATTCCAAGAAGGAACTACTCTTCCATTTTACATTAGCCTAAACATCCACGACCAAATCTTCCACAATGCCATGCTAGACTCCGGTGCCTCGCATAATCTTATGCCGAAGGTAGTAATGGAAAGACTAGGCTTGGAAATCACAAGAACATACAAAGATTTGTATTCATTTGATTCAAGTAGAGTCAAATGCCTGGGTTTGATCAAAGACCTTTGTTTTAGTCTGGCCCAAATACCTGCGAAACATCTAGTCATGGATATAGTAGTGGCAGACATTCCTCCCAAGTACGGGATGCTTTTATCCAGATCTTGGGGAGCCAAACTCCAAGGGAATATCCAACTGGACATGTCATACGCCACCATTCCTGTGTTTGGCCAGACCAGAATAATCTACCGAGAATCACACATGAAATACATGATTAGCAGTCAATATAGGCCAGATAACACTCCAATGTGTTCCTTGCGTTCCGACCTGAACTCTTTCATTATGCATATTGATGAAAACATGGAGGAAGAGTCAGGAGAAACTAAAATAAACTTTGATCCACCACATCAGTTGTCCCTGGTGCCTTATGATGAACTAGACACTCAAAACTATCATGATCATGAACAGCTGTGTCTTGAAGAAAGTAAGTATGTCCCTTCTAAAGTAGGATTAGAGCAAGAAGCACAAACCCTTATGTACTATCAAACAAATTACTCTAACCTTAGCCAAACGCCAGAAATAACCTGCGGAAATTTTTTCAGGGTAAAGGCTTTATAAGACTTACACATCATAAACCTGTTCGGAACCCGGGAGTAAGGGAGTTTAGTGTTTCTACCATATCTCAAAGATTTACCATCTTATGGATCATCCACTGCAAATGAAACTTTGACTATAGCCCCAGCAGCTCAAAATCTAGAAAAAATGCCTGATAAACTTCTTATGAGTGAGAATAATAGTTGCAGTTCCAGCATACCTGAGCTACTGAAATTGGCTCATTTTCTGTCTCTTCGTGAAGAACTCAGAAAAGCTAAAATCAGAAATCTCATGCAGAATACCAATTCCTACAAGAAAAACAAGGGAAAATACTGTGTCACTACCTTTCCCTCAAAGAATAACTTTGACAAGAGAAAAAACAACAATCTGAAACAAACTGAAATAATCAGGGATAAAACAGATGGCCATAGAGTCTGCTTTGATTTTAGAAATAATACTGCATATCCCTATAACAAAAATTATGTTTTTTCTACCCAAGACCATGATTCACCAATTAAAAGTGCTTTTAATCATGTATTTTCACAAGATGATGTTTCAGGTCATGGTCATAAGATTCCCTTGCAAAGTAGACAGCTTAAAGATTTTTTCTAGTTTGCGGGAGGTAGATCTGATTTCAAGTTCAAAGTTGCAAAACCACCCAATATCAGAAATCTGTTCATGAAGGCCATGTTCCCGGTTTTAAATTTCTGCATTTTTGCATACCTTGATGATATCATTATCTATTTCAAGAATGACCAAGAATACATGCATTACTTGAGGAAAATGTACAGTAAGGAAAGGAGTGGAAATCAGATATTCAAAGAGGTACAGAGGGAAGATACCGAGCTGTTCAGAGATTCTTGCATGAATCCCTATGTCATGTTAGAGAGAGAGAATTTCCCAAATTTTTCCTTTCAAGAGTTAAGTGGGCCAAGGGTGAGAGGAGATCCTTACGAGGATAAGATGCTTAATTTCCGTCATTTTCAAGATTTTTGAGTTTGGAACACTTTCATTCATTGTACATACCATTGTTTGAAATATTGAAAAGATAGAAAAGTCAAAAACAGTAAAAGATAGGAAAGTCAAAAATAGTAAAAAACAGAAAAGAGGGCGAGTGAAGATAGAACAAAGGCCCCATGTTCCAAAAAATAGTCTTTCAGAAAGCGAGCAAGTCTAAATGCTGCTACTAGTGCTTCAAAGTCTTGTTCAGCTATCTAGCCTAATCATAGCTGAGCATGTTTAAATTTATTTGCTAATAAGTTAGTGAGTGCGAAGATAGTCAACATTGTGTAAGATTGAATTATCACAGAGTTTAGATTAGGGAGAGATTCTGGTTCCACATGCCTAAAACAGAACCAAAGAGAGAAGCGAGGGATGAAAAATACATTGTACATCTTAACCTCGTTTGTCTAGTTTCCCTTTATTGCAAAATAACATTTGTGTGCAGCTTGTCTTTTATGCCGCAAATTGCATGACAAATCAGACTGCCTAATCCTGATTTGATCATTTTGAATTTCATGTTTTAGATTAGAGAATAAAATCCTGTCAAACTGCTTAATCTTGACAGTCGATCTAGCATTAGGTAGAGTAATGAAGGAGTTCATCAGTTTAATCTAAACTCCCGACAGATATAAGAGTAGAAATAGATAGGTTCATTTTGCAAAAAGAAAAATATGCATTGTTAAAAGGCTGCTAGTTCAAATGTGCCAAAGAGAAGAAAAAATGTTAGGAAATATAGTGGGGTAGGTAGAAGTATCATTGATGTTAATCATGCTGTCACTTTTCAGAAATAGCATCAAAGAAGGGTGAATTTTGCGCCAATGAATAAAGTACTGGTCTTCATAAGCAAAAGATCTGAATTCTGGACACCTCCTGACGAGGAGCTGCCCTCCCCAAATGGAGCCACTGTTAGTCATCAGTATTTTTCACATGTTAGTGATGACTAAATCCATAGCTGAGTTTTCTAGAAGCTGATTTCCATATGTCAATTTTTCATCTAGAAAACCCTCATAAAACTTTTTTCGCCCTCCTACCTTTCAGTCTGCCCATGTCAAAATTAAAACCCATTATTACTATCTTTTCTAATTTTAGCCCTACTGGTCTGCCCATCAGCTCTAAAAGGAAAAATCCAAGTCTGTTTCAAAAGCCTCCCCTAAGTTAGGAAGTGGCGCTTTAAGACATTTTACCCTTGGCAACCATCAAAAGGCCAAAAAACCACCATCTGCTACAGACCAATCATGACTGACCTCCCACTCTGCAAATCAAGTTGATCACAGCTCTAAGTCGCGCCACTTATACCCCTAGGTCTCAGCCCTGCATAGACCATAGTCTCAAGCTAATTATTATTTGTTTTACAGTGTTTTATAAATTCTACAAAGACAGGAAATATAACTTCATCTCAGGAGAAAATTATTGAATGCACATTTAGAAGAACAACTGCTTCTCAAATGTGAAAATGAGCCTGAGACATATCTGCAAGACAGAGATTGACTCATCAAGACCTTGCATCTTCCTTTCAGCATGAAAATCACAGAAAGAGAAAAACACCACTGTCATAGCAAACTGGTAATTTTTCATGGCCAAAAACCTCATTCATTTACAAGCAGAGGGTTAGGGCGCCTCCTTCATCTACAAGCAGAGGGCGCTGACCAATATTGACTTTAAGGATTGCAAAAGCCCAGGTTTTCTTTTTACTGAACAGTGAAACAGTGACTCTGGTTTTCTGAGTGTGAGTAATGATGATTATAACAGTGCTAAGGTTTGAAGTGTGCAAGACAAGAGAAGGAAGAGTGTCTGGTTGGTAAAGAGAATCAGTTGAAGTTTCAGACATCATCAAGGAGCATAAAAGAGACTCTTAAATCAAAGCTATAATAACAAATATCTCTGCAGGGGTGTTAAGATGCATAGCTTCAATTAGTCTTAAACAGGGAAATACTTCAGTGAAAGGACCCCTGTATGTTATTTTGTTCCTATTAAAATGTGAAGTACAGTTCATGATTTCTGGATGAACATAAAGAAGAGGGAGGAAAATGGCATACAGTCTCAGACAGGGGACTTTTTACTATCAATCAAAGCGCTAGTGCAAATCCAACTGTTGCAAGCTGCACCTCACCACAAAGACAGAGTTTTTCTTCAGATACAGTAGGTTGGTATTTTCAGTTTTTCATTAGGAAGAAGATGTCTAATGAAAGCTTTGGTATCTATGAAATAGGCCAAAAATTTGTCCACATATTATATACTTGCATCTTCAATACAAAGACAGGAAATGCTTAGGATCTGAAGTTTAAAAACCCTAGGGCAACATGCAAAGCTAATCAAAGAATGTCATTATTGGAAGTAATTCCATTTATAGAACAAGTGCCTTTTAAAATAAGTTTGTCCTAAGTTGACAGTAAAATCTGAGCCTGGTTTTCCCAAGAGATACTGCAGCTAGTATATGGGGTTATAAATTACAAAAGGATTTTGGGCATACTCTCAGATTTCGAAGAGGTTTTCAAAACAAGTACAAAGCTGTCATTATAAAGATCAGAGATATCACATCAACACTGGGAGCAGAGAAAAGATTGTAAAAGAAAGCACCTTCTTAGACAAATGATGATCAAGCCTGGGTGGGTACCACTATAGTTTACACCTTAGTCAAATTTCAGTCACAGTGGGCATCATTTAGTTCCAAAAAGGCATTAAGAGCAAGATGTTAGTTTGTGTTGAAGCAAGGGAAAAGAATCTCTGTCAAAAGGTCAAAGAATACCCCGCAGCGCGAAATGTCCTTTATAGATATCCTCTTTTCATAGAAAAGCACCAGAATTTTTAAAAAAGGGAAAGGTTATTGAGATGATAGTTCACTGTTACTAAAGAAAGTATTTTCCCCATGAAACAATTCGAAACACCCTGCTATTTCATTTTCAATAAAGGAAAAAATCTTGGAAGAAAATTCCACTGTTGTAAACAAGACTTTCCTTCCTTTAAGTAAGAACCATCAAAATTTCAAAGGACAATCTTATCCACAAGTTATCATCTGAGTGTTGAAAAATTCGAAAAGCAGGCAAAGAAGTCATTTGACATACCGTCAGGGTTTGGAAGGTTGAAACAAATGCAGCTCTTTCATTATTCAAAAGGACAGGGATATCATAAATGATATGTTCTAAGCAAAAAGGCATATTGAAGAAGGCGTGTTTCTTAAATCACAGAGCCGTGATTAAATCCAAACAATGTTAGAAAATGTGGGCACTTGCAATAAGAAAGAGGTTAAAGAAACAAGAAAAGACTGAAGCTATCAAAGCAAGGGATTAACAAAGGGACAGTTAAGTTTTTCTCCAACACTAATGTTAAAACACAGTGAAAGAAAATATAATCTTGGAGGTTTGTTTTTGTAAAGGATCATACTCACTGAAAATAGCCGGAGTGTATGCCACTTTTGCCAACAATATTTAAAGGTCTCGAGCTATGATGTGAAAAACTGAAGGTTCGACTTTTGTTTATAAAACAAACCTTTTTCAAGCTTTAAAAAAAAAAACCCTCTCAAGTCAAAAAATCAAAGAAGGCCGTTGGTTTCATTACTTCAAACAAAGATCAGAGCCGTTGTCATCTATTTTGAAATTCATCAAGCCCGAGCAGAGCCTCTTCGCTACACTCAAAGATCAGACAAGGAGATTTCGAGCGGTTTGAAGGTGTTTCTGGCTGTTTGTAACAACGCGACACGCCTAGAAAACTGTGCGACGCGCCTAGAAGGAAATTTGAACGGGCGGTAGATTGTCGCGCGACGCGCCTGTACGCGTGCGCGACGCGCCTGTACATGGCGCCCGACCCTGACCCGACAGGCCACCCGGGTGGTTGTTTGCGCGACGTTTTTCCTCCACAGAGTGCCGCGCAGGCTTAAAACCTCCAGTGCACCTCCAGCTCATACGCAAGGCTACTCCAACTCTCCACAAAGGATTTCCATCAAGTTTGAAGGTATTTTTACATGCTCTCCCCCTCGGTTTCAAAAGTGCTAAGTGACATGAAGGTTTAAAAAGCCCTGTTTTCAAACTATGGTGTGAGATTAAGGGTTAGAACAAAATTGTTGAGTTTGACCTAGTGTGATTATCATCATATATTTTGAGAAGCTGCCTATCAGGGTTAAGGTCAAATCAAAAGAGGGCTTATCCTCGATTATCTTGCTACATCACCATATTTGTCAACTGGTTTTGCTGTGAAAATATCCATGGGTTGAAGCTGTGCTTGAATGGTAAATACACTACTAGAAGTGCATGTAAAGAAAACATTGTGTTGAACTGCTACAATTTTTCATACCATAACATACAAAGCTTGCCAACTTTGTCAATACATCTGAAAAAACAATGTTTTTTGTGTGGGTGTTCGAGGTGTAAAACTGTGGTAAAACGCTGTATGTGTCATTTAAGGCACCTACAGGAAAGAATTTGCACTGAATTAGGAGCTGTGTGATTTCACTTTCATTAATCAAAGGACTAGGGATCCTATACCTTCAAAGCATCAAAGGGCAGAGGTTAAACCTATAAACTACAGAAAGGGCAGTTTATTCCTGAGTTTTTCCACTTAACTGTCTTGTTCTTCATGCTTATTTTGACAAGTTGATTTTCAGATGGGGTAGAGGTTTTTCTACAAAGAACAGGGTTTCCATATTAAAACAGGAGTTTTGATTGAAGGAAAGAGATAAAACTCCTACAGGCTTGGTTGAAACTTGTAAAACATTCTTCAAAATTCTGTCACCTTGTTCCTTATCAGTAAGTCTGGATGTATGCTCACACTGGGGAATTGCTTTGTATGTATATAATTCTGTTTGATGAAGTGACATACCTATAGAAGGCAGTGAAGTATCATCAGAAAAGGGTTCTTGATCAAAGAGCAATTTATAGGTTGAAAGCTACAAGGGAAAGTTGCTCACACTTCTCACAAAAAGACAGTGTTCACTGTGTTTGTTGCTTGACTGTCTTTTGTTTTTCAAGCTTATTGATAAGTTGATATCCATACAGAGTAAAGGTTTTTCTAACAAAGCCAAAGGTGTTACTTTGTTAAGAGGTCTTGTTTATTTTGCAAAGTGAAGACTCTTGCAGGCCTTGTTGAAATTTTGAATCATTTTCCAAAACTTTGTCACCTAGGCACATAAAGCTGTGACATTGACTGTCTGATCATACTAAATGGTTGATTGCACCATAGGAAAGTTTGTTGAATGTTTGACACCTTAGACAGGGCAGGTTTTTAATGAGTGGAAATTCTACCTTCAGGCAAAGATTAAGATGTATTGAGTGACCTCTAACTTCACAAGAACAAGATATACATTCCAGGTGGAAGGCTACTTTTTAAGAGAGCAGGAGTTTTTGTATTGTAAAGGAACTGTTGCAACCATCCAAATCACATTGTTTCTCTGTCAAAGCAGTACATTGACACAGTTTGACTCCAAAAGGGCAGTTTACACACAGTGAGGCAGTTTGTTTCTTCCAAAGCATATTTAGGTCAAAATGCCTCCAGGGCAAGACAGCAGGAGCGGTCCGCATAAAAGATATGAGCCAATCTCTACAGAAGAGGTTAATGCTCATCCATCTGTCCTTTTCAACTTCCATGAAGTAGGTTGCCTAGATTTCTGCCAGAAGATACAGGAGGTCAAAAACTTTTCGCCATTAACACACTTATGCGCCTTGAGGTTCCAAGACAAGCATTTCAGGGTAGCGGACCTTGATTTCAAGTTTTCTCCAAGATCAGTGTCCAAGGCCACCAAGATTCCATATCATGGCGAAAAATGGTTCAAACAGGCCCATCTTGACTTAGAAGATTACAAGCCTTTCATCAAGCCTGAGCATAGAGATGCTTTCACTGCTATTTTCCCTTTTTCATATCTTCTTGACAACTATGCTCCTCTTATGAAAGTCATAATGAAATATTTTACTTGTGAAGGGAGGTTTGATCGAGTTTATGCCTACCATGTCCATCCGTTGATGCATTTCACTAGAAACAGGCAACTAAATCTCCCTTACTTTCTATTCAAGAGCATCGAGAAGATGGCATCTACTGTCCAGAAGAAGGCCCCACCTCTGCAAATGCCTTCCATTTTCCATCATTCTTTAATCAAAATTATCATCCTAAACTAGTTAGAGAAAAAGGAGGTTCCATGGGATGTTTTTATTAGCCACCCATATTTCTCTACTGTTCCCCCTGTCCATGTGTCTCCCACTTAGCCTGTTCATCGCCCTGTGCCTTTGTCCAGCAGGCCCACTCCTAGGAAGCTCAAAATGACTACAGGACAGCCAGAACAACAGGAAGGAGGAGAGGGGAGTAAACAGCAAGAAGAGAAAGGTCAGCGGCAGGAGGAAAAGGATAAACAACAGACAGAAGATGAGGAACAGAAGCAGACAGGAGATGAGGAACAACAGTAGGTACAAGATGAGGGTCAGCAGCAAACTGAAGGTGAAGGTCAGCAGGAACAAGATGAAGAACAACAACTTGATATGGAAGGACAGGGACATAAGCTTGGGCAGGAAATTGAGCCACATCTTGAGCCACAAAAAGAGCAGGAAATCCAAGCACAGCAGCAGCTTGATTTTGGCAAAGAAGGGCAGTAGTTTGAAACACCAAATGAACAAGGCATTGATGAAGAACAGCAAGCTAATGTTGGAGAATAGGTGTTTCGGGGAAATCTCACCCTAGAGGTTGGTTGGGGTACAACCTCCATAGAGCCGGGGCATGCTACTTAACAGAGACTCACACAACCATGCACGTTCAGAAAAACTAAATAGAGCAGAATGAGAAAGTTACCCGTAGGTCCTACGGTTGAAGTAGATCCACGTGGGGTCCAAACCCCCAGCAACCGTCCTTCCTTCTTAACCTGAAAAACAAGAAGAAACCAGCACAAAGGACAGGTTGTATAGCATATATCTACTCTAAATGTTAGTGAGATTCATATAAAACATTAAATAAATCATAATGAATGCTTGTATAACAAATATTCTCATACATATAAGCATACACTAACACGTTTATTTTGGGAACAACATGGTACTTCTGTATTATAAATAGCATGTACAAAAGTAACGAGTGGAGAGATCACCTGATCCTTCCACGGCCTTCGAGCAGACCGTCGTCTGGATCCATCCAGCCCTTGCCTCGCTAAGACTCCTTCCGAACTGGTGCATACGAGATGACATATAAAGGGATGTGCATCTCAAGGAAACAAGGGTTTCCTATAATGAACTGGGAAAGTGCAGGAGGCACGGGGAATCCGACTTGGATAGGGAATACCAACAGAGTATAATATCAATAATTCTCTCTCTCCCTTAGGCCATACACATGAGGGCTTTTTATAGTCCCTCCAAGTAGTTTCAGCAGTTGGAAACAGTTGGCCACGGGCTGGGGTGGTTGAACTACCTGAGTAACCATCAACCCGGCGTGAAATTAGGGATTTTTTATATATATTTTTAATCATTTTAATGGCATACGTGGAAAAGTCTAGCTGGACTCGCGTATACATGTGGAAAAGTACGGGCATAGTCGCGTATGTGGGATTTTACACTGTTTTTAAGTGAATTTGTCCAAGTCTGTAGGAATGGGTGCCCAAAAGCCATGAAGCAATCATGAATCATGTCAAGGTGAGAAATGAGGCTATAACAGATGCCCCCTAATATATGAGGTCAGAAGGGGTACATGATGGCCGAAATATATTATGCACATAGAAAGAACTTCGCAAGGACAAGAGAGGACTTCACCAGATTTCAGCCTGCCAAAAACCAATGAAAGAAACCATAGAGTCAACTCATGCTGAGGCGGTCATACCCATGCTCAGTCAAAAATACATCATATGGAAAATACTGAAATAGATCCAACATGTATACAAGTATAGCTGAACTGAAAGTACACAATGAATCATCTGAGCATGGCCCGGAAATACAAGTATGAATCAATGTCCAAGTATCACATATAGAAAGCTGATCAAAGATGGTGCAACTGGATGTCTGATCAAATAAGTAACTGAATCTCCAAGTACCGGATCATAAGAGGTGGATCAAACAGTAAAATCACGCAACTCAGGGACCAACATATAAGATGTTGTTGTGCTGAACTGCAACATATAAGGGTGGACGGCATCACTGGCAGATACTGAAAGGACTGTCAAAAGTGAACCGAAACATGCTGATGCAACCTGAGGTCTTCACCGATCACTATGGCACAATTCTACACAATGGGAATAAATGAGCTAAAGTCGACCATGTGAGAAATCGTTGGATTACCGGGCAATGATGTATCCCGTTAACCAACGTGAGACAACCCACCGATAATGATAATGAGTGTCAAGGTGCCCCAGTACAATCTGACAAGTGCGAATGAATGAGTTGAAGTCGAACACTTGAAAGAATCTACCAATCAAGAGGCAATGATGAATCCCCACTGTCGATAGCGAAGAGTCTGCCACTGATGACTGCAAACCCTAAGGTACTGACAAAAAGACTCTAGAACTTATTCCCAGAGCAATGAGTCAGAGTCGATGGGAAAAGATCTGCTGGAAGGAAGGCATTAAGGCATCCCACATCAGTCCAGCGCGAGTGTAACCCGCAGGCCAAGATTTGGAAGGAATCGGACGAAGTAGAGTGATGGAACCAAAAACCGAAGTACGTTTCTGACGTGCACAAGATGAAGCTAGCACACAGAAGAAACCCTCTGAACCAACCAATAATGAAAGCTGACACAGAGGCGAGAAATCCACCAATAGGGTCAAATGGAAATCAAGGTACTGCACGAATCCCAAGTGTGATAATGTGTGCTGACGTCGAACACAGGGGAAACCACTCAGTCAAAGACCCATGATGATGATCAAATGCCGAGCACGAGGTCACCTATCAATAATGGAAATAGGCCCAAGGTGCGGCTCTAGGTTTTCTCTCAGAGCAATGTGTCGTAGTCGATAGGAGACAAACCCGCCGGCAAGAAGTCAATGGGGACCTTCTCAAACCAGCACGAGCAGAAGACCAAAACATCTGATGTGATAGAACATGATACTGACAAGACCGGGAAGGCCGACTGAAGAATGAGTCAAGAGACACCGCAGAATGGCCGACTCAGGCTAGACTTCCCTTGAACAAAAGCACGACTCGTGATGACCGTGGCAGTAAAAAGTGACACTGTATAAGTCTGTCATGCAGGAGGCAAAACAAACTCTCCATATGATTGGAAGAGATAACCAACCGGGGGAGAGCTAACAAGTGAAACATGGTAAAGGCTGAACCTAGGTCAAAACTAAAACCATCCCAAATAAAGGAGATATATATATAAGTATGTGTGCTTTGTTCAAGGGCGACAAAACTGACTCTGTACTGCCATGAAAATAATGAAGATACATCCCGTTCCCGCTCTTTTTGTTATATTTAATTTTTTTGTCTTTTTCATATAATAAGCCTGAAAAGGAATAAAAGAATGCTATGGTACAATGGATAGAACGAGTATCAAGAAAGAAGATGCACTAGTTCCTGGGATTGGAACAATCCTATGCTCAATGCAAGGTGGCGAAAACTGGTCAGTGATACTCAGAGGAACGTTCCATCCATGGGTAAAAAGGTGTCAAGTCATGATAGCTAAGTGCATGCAATGGTTAACTTGTACAGAAAGTCAAGGTCAAAAGTTGGCTTAAACATCGAGTCCAAATGAAGCCGGCTAAAGGCCAGGATAACCAAGTAGCCAATATGCAATGCAGTAATACAACTTAACGACACCAGGGAGCCTCTAGGGTATAAGCCGGAAAAATGATAAGTGATGAAGGAGAAGAATGAAGCTTCAACACAGAAGACATGGCGGGACTAAAGAGGACTCCCGAGCCTACATAAAAAGCAGCATGGGCAACAAGTGATAGCGAGGAACTAACTAGGAAGCCCATGTAAGGGAAGGCTCTACCATCAAGTCATGATTAAAAATCGGCGAGTGAAATGGGTGTAATGCTCATGGCCTGATGGGATCGACCCTAAGGCAAG